>JAVDOI010000016.1:15377187-15537175 GCA_032191485.1 Leptoclinus maculatus
ATGTACAGAAACCCGCCAATTGTGCCTCTAAAGCACAGATAACTATCTGTAAGCTGATGAATCAACCTGTCTCTCTACAGACACGTATGTCATAAGTCATTCCAATCAGCCTAACTGGGCTGCTCAAAGGAGGAGCCCCTAATCGGGCTCTGTGTGCTGAAGCTCAGCCTTTCTCTCTCACACACCTGGACCAGCTCCAGGGTCCGTGCTTTAAAGAGCTGTCAGTCAAAAGCTTAAGCTCCTGTGTGCAGGCTTGGGGCACCACTTAACCCGCCCGCCAACGACTGCACCTGACTGAGCTTGTGCTGGGACGCCACCTCACCTCGGGGGGATACAACACTGCACCGGCTCACCCTGCGTGTGCCAGCCACTGTGTCAGAAAGAGAGAGAGAGACGAGACAACTGCGTTCGCTTCTTGTCACTCTTGACGATATGTGAGAGTAAGAGTTGGATGTTAGAGTGGGAATGAAGTAACGCCTCGCACATTATCTGAGTGCACTCCTGTTGCCCTCGCAGATCTTGGCAGTCCACGTTGAAGTGAGATACCGAAAGAAAACAAAAGTCGGGCCTTACAGTGCTGGACCCGGGCCCCTCTCACACAGTCTGTACTGTGTGTGCTGCCAGAGCAAACATGGTGGCTGTTATTGTAGAGGACAATTACAGTTAAAAAGTATACTCCTCAGCCAGCGCCGGCCTGTTTTAAAACCCCACTGTGAATAGAAGAACAAACACGGGGAGGAGCGCACCAAGTACACACCAAGTGAAAACACACACACACACACACACGTGTATCCGTGCATTTAGCTTCAGCCAACCGTGAACTCCCAGGCATCCACTTTCACCCAGCCTGACTGTTCGTCTAGCGACCCCACAATCTGGCGTCCAAATGGTACAATTATCTGCAATTTATGCTCGGACCGAACGGATCACTTCCCCGCTAAATGAAATTCCTCATTAAGAGGCGCAACAAAGGGGGAAGGGATAAGGATAGTAATACCTTCTCTGGTATGGGGCAAGTGCATGTCCAGAGCCACCACATTCCCAGAAGTACAGCCATGTAGATGAGTCAAGGATCAGGTGGTGGAGGGATTTTTTTTATTTTTTTTTTAATTCCTTAAAAAGAAAAGTATGTAAGTGGATCTTTGATGAAAACCTTTAACTTGCTCTCCCTCTAGGAGAGTCTCAGCCATTACACTCGAGCTAATGTTTCACCAAGAGACGTGAATGACTTTCTCTGAATGAGTGATGAGAAATTAAAAAGGTGTGGAAATCCAATGTTATGCTGCATTTCCATTAGCTTCTCAGATATCCATTAATCTCGTTAACGAGCCTGGAGAAGTCAGTGGCAAACAACAAGCGATCACTGAGACAATGTTTTGCAAACGTTGTAGCTCTGGCTCGTCTCCAGCTCCGCTTGGAGCGGGGAACAATAACAAGTCAATCTGATTGACTCAATCAATCTGTTGACATTCAAAGCGGAGGCGATTGTTTCGAAAGACTACAAGTGAATGTTATTGGATTCATTCTTAACGTGAATGTCTTTCTAAAGTGTTATTTATGACTCGTAAAAATGTTCCAACTTCAAAGTCATATTTTACAAGATTGGCCAAGCCTCCTGGATGCGAAACTGCGAAACTTACCTTTCATCTCGCTGACTCTGTGCTAGTTGGGACACGAAGGCTTTCAGCTTCTTAAGAACATCCCTGGATGTATGAAAATGTACACAGACATGCATAGAGACGCACACTTAACAGGAAAATTCCATCCTTGGACTCTTTGGAAGCGTCGTAAGTAATCAATCGTTTGCTAAGCGCAAAGTGGAACGTGTTGCAATTTACTTTTCAAGTGTTCCCACTTTCCTTCACCCTGCCTCATCTACACTACCCCTGTGGCTGCTGGTTGTTATTTCCATCATTTGACAAACCCAGTATGTGTCTGACTGGTGTTTAATTCCTGTGTACGCAAAAAAGAGGAGTTGGAATGGCAATAGCATAGCTAGAGCTTTCCCAGTTCAGAAAAAGTGACAGTTGTGCCCATAACTTTAAAAAACAAAACATGTACTGCACTGCATTCTGGTCTATTTAGGTTTCTGTGGGTGGGAACCTAAATACTTCTGTTTTTTCTCCAATGACTTTCTCTGTGTTAAGTATATATTCACTCTCCTTTAACCTCTGTTTGGGTCTCCACCAACTCCTGAGAAATGTTCATCAACTAGTTGCTAACTTTATATATTTGCTGTCAGTAGGTATTTTTTTTTTAACTTTTCCCCAGAAAACAGCTGCCTGCTACGACTTGAAACAAGACTGAACCAGACAATAAAGTTGTGGGCCGGAAAGCCAAAACAATGAGGTAAAAGATGCTAAAAGAACTGCAGAGTCTCTGTGGGTTAGTTACTACAATTGACCTCTTTCAAATGTCACGCTGTCATTGAATCAATTGTTATTACAAAATATTGACTTTAGCAGATTTAAACCCTCCAACAGTTGTAGCTGCTGAATAATTTAACTGTATGTTTTACAGTTTTATTAACAGTGTTGTATTTTTAGGATTTCATTTTAATTTGTAACATAACACCACTGTGAACAAACATCTCACTCACTTGTCATTTGATGTGAAATAAAGGTTGATGAAGATCTTTTACTTAACAAAAGAATACAAGTGCACATATTCATATTCATGCCTATCAATAGCCCCGCTATGCAAACAGACCTGAAAGAGCACAATCATGCACACATACACGTGGATCCCAAGGTCACCTGCCTATGACAGATTAAGAGTATAAATGGCTGTGTGTAGCTCTAATGACTGATCTGTCATCAGTTTTCATTAAGAGCTGCGGGTTTACCAAGGTGAGACCGTTCTGTCTGCACAGTCTGGATGCAGACGCCGAGCCGTGGACTGGGGACGAGAACAGAGAGAGTTCGTGGGCAGAGCGACCTGAACTTCCAGTAAAACACTGTGGAGCAGCAGAGAAACTGGTGTTGCGTGTTTGGCATGTGCATACAGAGCCGGTGACTCGGGTCGCTGGCCCTGTGTCCTTAAAGGCAAATTCCAGCAAAGTCATCTCCTGGAAGAAAAGCACCACGCTTCGTGAACTCCAGAGTAGTCTACAAGATGTGTTGCGTGGGCTATCTTGTCCAATCAGCAGAAGTTAATCACAGATAAGAACCTAGGTTGCGCAAAGCAAACTATGACAACATAGTGAGAAACTGAAAAATGAAGAAACACATTTATATTGCTAAATGAGCCCCTTTTCTTTTTGAAGTTGAAATTAGAAGCTGTCTCGCTGCCTGTGGGACAACGGCAGGGATGGTGCCGAGCCAGAGCCGAGGTCCTGGACAGGAACCAGAGCCTCCAGCGTGTCACCGCAGACAGAACACACAGCAACATGTGGACGGAGATCTTTCTCTAAAGCCCAGGAACACTGCTGACAGTGTTTAGACAACTGCTTAAGTCTCTGTTTCCCGCTATAACTCACCCAACCCTCCTCTGTGCTCCTCCATCCTGCACCTCCAGGAACACGGAAGGAAGATGCTGAGATGAGTGTCAGAGGCAGAAGAAGAAGCAGTAAACACAGAAAACAGATGCATACACAGATTGTATTCCATCACTAGATGGTGCTGGAATCTCCAATGACTTGGTAAATAAGTGTCAGGAAGTGTAATTTGTAAATACCATTAAAGCCGACTGAGAGGAGACGTTTCCTATCACTTGTTGTGCTTTTAAAAGAGAAATTCCTGCAATAAGTCAAGGACGTCTACAGATCATCTGATCTGACCAGAGGTGGAGATGTGTTTTTTTCCCCACAGCAGTGCAAGATAACATTAGTTTCGTTGAGATTAACGGAGATTGGAGGAGAGCCATGTCCTCTTTAATTAAACATTAATATCGCGGGCAAATATTCAACATAAATGATTGATCTGGTTTATCGAAGTTAGACAAACAGCAAAGATAGCTATCTGGAACAGAGACTATCCTAAAATGCCCTTTCATAACTGCCCTTATAAATAGCCTTTGAAACAAATCCCTAAAAGAGCTAAAGAAAAAAAATAAAGGCAGGAAAAACAACCAGAGACTTAACATGCCCCCAGTTCCAAGAATAGGCTGTACCACAAGGTCCAGGATTGGATTTTGTGATAAGCCAGCCATATGAGCTGCATTCTCTATCTGCTCTGACCCGGCTGCATGTGAGCCGCAATAACAAAGGCGCTCAGCAGTGGGCCCCTGGGTCCGTTTACTCAGTGGTGTAATGTTTGTGCTCTCATGGCCCTCACAGCAGCCGAGAGCAGCCCTTATCAGGGGCCCCGGCCTGGCTCGCCGCAGCCCTCTTGGAAGGCTGCGGCTACACCGCACTGTGTACTCTACCGCTGCAAACAACCCTCGCACAAAGGAGAGAAAAAAGCAGGCAAAGAGTTGAGGAGGTAAGGAGAAGGCTGAAAAACAGAGGGATCTGATGCCTGGGGTCTTGGTTGCTTTCCATAAAGGGGCCTCCATCCCTGCTCTTCTGGAGGGAGTGAGGAGAGGAGGGTGGAGGGTCGGAGTGCATTCCTCTCTCCTCATGCCCTGGAGGGGTGTCGGCTTTGGCTGCAGAAAGGAGAATGAAGGCAGACCTAAGCCCCTGCAGACACGCAGGCCTCGGCTGGCTAATTCCCTGTTGGCCTAACAGTGAGCAAGACAGAAGGTTCTCTGGGTCCATCACTTTCCCCCAGACCAAAGCGCCGACTGACCGGTCCGTCCCTCTCATTATACATTCATGCAACTATATCTCGATTGTGAGAATAAAAGCCTTGTTGTAAGAAAAGCAAGAAAACAACATGGGGAAAGTGTTTACTGAAACCATTTCCTGCTGCGAACTGAGCTGAACTCATTTCAGTTGTTTGGTGAGTCACCGTGCCAGTCCAGCCAGGGGAGAAAAGGACTGTTCCATATTTTCCATCTTCGTTGCTGCTTTTTGGGCTTTTCTCCCCGACTGGCACGCACGCAGGCAGAAGGCTGGCATGGCCGTTGTAATTTCCAGCTCTGTCCTTTCTCAAAACGCCTCAGAAAATTAGTACATAATGTCACTCAATTTAATTGGAAATATCACATGTAGAAATGCCTTCCAACCACAGCAGAAAGAAAAAACAAAAGAATGGTTTTCTAGAAAATGATCCCTGTAGACACGGTAAGAAATCAATCATTTTGAAGTGATGATGATGCCATTATGACAAAGTCTTCTCCACACCCCAGGTCAGTCGGCAGAAAGAATTTTGGAATTGTACTTTTCGGCAGACCACATGTACATTGAATATGAGACGGGTCTGATTGCAGCCGCGGCTGGGCGTTCTTTTTCTCCTTCACTACTCTCTCAATGCACAGCTGGTTCTGGCTGTTAGTTTAGTTATTGCCGTACATACTTCATTGTACTTCATCGTAAAGACACACAAAAAATGAGAGCAAACAACATATTCATATGTAATGACACGTTTTATTATTAAACAAAAACAAGTCAGTAGCTTCTGGGAGTTCCTGTTTATGTAAACCAATGATACGATATTGATAATAGTTGCAATCAGACTCTACGGCCTGGTTTTTGCAATCGGTCAGAGCAAGTGATGTAGTATATCGTGCGACCTTTATTGGGTAACGAGGTATAATGATGAGCATAACAAGTGAGAAACTCAGCAAAAGAGAGGGGGTGGGGGGGGTGGATGGATCACAAGCACAGGACTTTCACCCAGGAGACCACTGTTTGTGTCCCATGTGAAACCAAAAGTAAATTTTAGCACAACCTATGATATTTGATCTAATCTTAACCAAGTAGTTTTGTTGCCTAAACCTAACCAATCGTTCCAACGTTAACTTCGAGACATTATGCGTTTCTGCAAGATGAAGCTGATACAAAACAAATTTAGGAAACGTATTTTCGGTTCAGAAACATTGACATTAATTTTATCCCGTGATCTGTACATTGCCAACATTGTTTTTCTGGCGACTGGGTTGCACATCCGAAATTAAATCTAAATTTCCCTCTGTAGAATTAATTTCTGCTCTGTGATGCCAGTGATTGATGCGGAAATCTTTCCAAAACCCACCAAAAAACCTGTTCCAGCTTAGTAGAAACCATCCCGTGATCCTGTGACCAAAAGAGGCCTTCCTTCCATCGAGCAGCCAACCCACCAACCCACCAACCCACCAACCCACAGCTCTCTCTGGTTTTCCCTAAAAACCAGCAGGGAAATAGGATGCAGGCTTGCAGACTGTTCTGAATTGCACCCATGAAAAGGACAGACGGAGGGATGGAGCGCTCTTTTTGGTCCCCGAAAGTAGAGGAATGTTAAGCATATCCCTAAGAAGATTAGGGGTCTCCTTGGTGTAGCACACAGCTTTCCCTCGATGTGCCAAAGGACCCGTGTAGATCAAAGCCACCTCGGACTTCCTCGTCATTAGCCATGGCTTATCCCCAAATGCTTTCACCCTCTGATACTGACCCCCCTCATTATCCCAGCACACCCATCACTTCTGCTGGCTTTGGAAACAGAGTGCAGGGCTCCGGCACAGGATGTGATCCCCCTCTTAAAGGACCCCCTTCCTCTCTCATTGAAAAAGTTACACTCACTCAGTCAAATTCAGATGTAAACAGCACAGGCACAGATGTGCGTCATTATTTGAGGGATCTATTATACAGTTGCCTTTGCGAGTTGTCTCCACACACTTTATGAGCAATATCTATTTGTTTTTCTAGGAATCAATAATGAATATTTACAGCATTGAAATGACTAATACCAAACACACTGACTTAGGGAAAAGATGTTATGTGTTTAGACAAACAGAAAAATAAATCTTAAAAAAAAATGGGAAAAGGGAAACTAGTGAAAAATTGTTTTCCTATTTCTCTTTCTCTGTTTATAATACTAAATAGGAACTTGTTAACATTCCTCCATTGGTCATTTGCCGTCTGGAAGCCATTAATGTCAAGGCTTTGCTTGCCAAGAAGGTTACAGGCATAGTTATACACTTATGGCTCCTAATCAAAACAAAGACATTAACAGTATATATTGTTTGTGAAATAAAAATACTTGCTTCAGAGGCTGTGCGGTTAGAAGGGATTTGTAATTAGTATTCAGAGCTAGTCACAGGAAAGAAAGAAGAAAATACTATTCACTAGCTGCCACGCTGTCATCCATAATAAAACGAAGCAGTGACAGATTGCACTGCACTCGGTTCAATCGCCAACATCCGTCTTACCGGCCCCCTATCACTAAAGTCAATACAGCTCGACTAGGCGTGAAGGAAGCGCGTTAGGAGTGCCTTTATTCCAGCATTTATGAACACATTGCTGCATACTGTAGATTATCCAGCTATAGCACGGGAACAAGCCTGTCAAACAGAGATGGATTTTCTCTTCAGAGTGTAAAAGCATAAAAGTGTGAAGCAATCCAAGCGTTCATTCTGTTTGCTAAGGGTGCGTGAGGCCCGCCGTGGCGGAGCTCACTCGGGGTTGCTTGGAAGGCCACCTGAGCGGCAGAGAGCTTGCACACCTGTTCTCTGTTTGGTCAACAGCGCAATCGCAGGCCCGGTCACACAGCACAATGCTATCGCTGCCGATCTGGAGCGCAATCCAGCGCTTATCTCTTATTGGCTCTGATTGCAGCCATTCAGGTCAATTAGGAGCTCCCAGCAGCGTGGCCCCCGCTACACGGCTGCTGCAGTTCCTGGACCGGGCCGGGTCAGCCGGGGGAACCGAGGGGAATTAAAAACCTTAGCAAACATCACGGGACGTCAGTTCCCAGATATGGATGTGTTTGTAGAAAGGAAAAAGAAAAGGTGGAGCAGCCGCTGTAGTGACAGTGCGAACCTTGTCACAGCAATTAAGTAAAACTGTTTTCACCAAAACAGAGTTCCTGCTGAGTGGTTTGCACTTTTTCACGGATGGTTGGTTTCAATTCAAAAATAATTCTGGATCTTGTTTGGACTGAACTTGCAACCTTTCAGTCACAAAATTGTCCAGCGAGCAATCCTGTCTCGACAACATTACACTGTCTGTGAAATCTGTGTTGGGCCCACACAGCAGCAGTCACACAATGATTAAATTAAGCTCTCCCATTGCCCTGGTGAGGATCAGTCCCGCTAAACCAGGTTGTGCCAGTGAGGTTGAGAGAAGGCAGGGAGCTGGACTCTACAAGTGCTGCGAGGTGCCAAAGTTAGCCACCACCAAAGCCCTCCAGTGTGGATGACGGAAGCAGAATCTGGCACTGACCCTCCGTTACTCTGCTACTCACTTCTTAGGAACCAGAACGAGGGGAGGGCAGGACAGAGTACTTTGAACACACCTCAATATATATATATATATATATATATATATATATATATATATATATATACACACACACACACACACACACACACTTGCCATTTCCCTTGGATGGACTCGGCGGTGGACGTCACCACCCTGGCCACGTTTGAGCATTGACGTTTCGCAGCCCATCCATTAACACAGCGGGAGTCCTGGAAATCTTGACACAAGCCCGGCAACATGCGCGTATTCTCCATACACATATCCCAGCTTAAATTCCCAAATTAGACTTAAGAAAATAGAATCTAGAGAGCTGAGACTGTGCCAGTGTGTGACGGCGGCATCGTGCCGGCTCACTGTGTGTGTCGGCCGGTGAGAATGTGTGAATCAGACCAATATCTGAAAATAGCCAAGTGGGCATGCTTCATGGAATCAGGTTAATGATTATTTTCTGTCAAATAGCTTCGTTTAAACTGTGACACTCACCGTACCCTGCTGACGGCCAGTACACTAGTTGGCTAAATCAAACACAAAGATTTGCTGATAAATACCATGAAATGAATGAGAAAAAATGAAAAAAAGAATGAAAATAACTGATGTGTGTTTGGGGCGACCGTGGATCAGTGGTAATGCATCCTTCAATCAGAGGATCGGCTGTTCGATCCCCGGTTCCGCTAGACCATGTTGCTGTTTCCTTGGGCAAGACGCTGGAACCCTGGTCGCTCCCGTAGCTGTGCCTACGGTGTCTGAATGGGTAGTTAGTTCTGATGGGCAGGTGGCACCTTGCATGGTAGCCCCTCCCACCAGTGTATGAATGTTTGCGAATGGGTGAATGTAGTGTTCAGCGCTTTGAGTGGTCGTAGGACTAGAGAAGCGCTGTACAAGTACAAGTTCATTTACCATTTCAGATAAAGTGGCAGTGGAAGATCTCAGCCACAGAATACAAAAAAATGGAAGCAGAACAGCGCCTACACACAGGATGGAGACGCAGCAGTGCATGCATCACAGAGGTGTTGATGAAGAGGAAGAAGATTCATCTCACTTCTCGATTCTCTCCACGTGCCTGGCAGAGCTGTGCAGCATCACTCCCTGACAGCCCAGAGTGCGAACGCCGAGATCTGGAAAAACAAGACGCTAGCCAGAGACAAGAGAGGATACTGGATATGAAGAGGGGATTTAGAAAGGAGACAGAACTCTGTCTAACCCCCGACAATGACTGTGTGCGTAGAGGTCTGTGTGTTTGGGAGGACGTGCACAGCAGAACAAACGTCTCGGGGTGTTTTCAACGTTACAACGTTTAAACAGTGCTTTCACTTGGCATGATTCATCCTGATATGAGGCTATTAGACAGTAAAAATGACAACTGGTACTGACACTGTGTACATATTATTAACCAATAATAATGGGTTGACGTTAGCAGCACACCTGACAGTAATAAAGCACTAATTAAGGGCCCCAGAGGACCTGGGAGTGTGCCAATTAACAGGTCATTAAATAGAGACATTTATGACTTTGTTGGACCTATATACGGCATTCTGATTCATCATGGTCGCAAATGTCAGCTCGCCACAGAGAAAAGAGAAGCCGTTATCACTATGGGGGAACAAATATTGTGTTAGAGAGAAATTGTCTTTCAGCGCAGCAGTTGACAGAATCTCAAGATGGAACGAAGCAGAACTTTCACACAAACATCTCTGGCCGACCTATTGTATGTTAAAAACACAGAGTGGTTAGACATATATACAGTGTGCTGTGCTACTGATGCCTATTAGAGCGATCTACATGACATCTCCAAGTAAATACGGTGGTTTAAAAAAAATAGTCAGAGACATTTCTTATATGACAGACGATCCCTTTTTTCCTGTTTTAGGGTATTTTCAGTCGTCACGTTGTTTGAGATTTTAACAAAAATGCTGAAACACTTAAGTGTTTTGATTATATATCTATGTCAACTGCAGCCACGATTCTGAACCTTTCACTGAAACACTCAACTGCCGGGGAGGAAAAGTCTGAATCAATGAGATACATATGACTAACAGAGCGCTATGATCTGGAGTCATAGATCTACTCCTCTACTCATGGAAATTATTTTTGGATTGCCTTGAGAGGCAGCCAAACCAACCCGCAGTCACTGTAAATCAAACATGCAGGGCACGGGACATATGCAAGTCTTTATGGGACCCTATAGTGTGCCTCATTCTTTGCTTCACTCACCCCTTCCCTTCGCTCTCCCTGTCTTGTCATCCTCAGGGCTGTGTAAGCTCTGTGGTTTTTGGCAAGCCGGTGCAGAGATCCCAGTAGTTCCTGTTGTGGGGAAAGCGACTATTACAACCCCACACTGCTACAGTTCACAGAACAATTATCCTAATTATCATTTCACCAAAACAGAGACATGGTATCCAGTGATTCGGCTGCCGTGGGTTTTGAATGTCAGCTCTATATGCCTGATACGTTTCTTCTTGAAGTCTGTCTTTAATTTAGTCTCTTTTGTGTATTCAGTCGTGGGAAGTGGTGACACGGACGTTCACAGAAAGCACACTGTGTGTCATTGGATGTGGCCACTGTGAGAAGTGTATGAACCAACCACTTTCTTAACTGATATACAAAAAAAGCTTCATGGAAAAACACAATACCAAAACAAAAGAGTTCTTTTTTTCCTTCCCTTTACAAACATGGTGGTCCACAGGCACCGACGCCAGTTCACGCAAGCGAGCAGGAAGAGATGAGGCGTCCGCTAGTCTCTAAAGCAGAGGAAGGACAGGGAAAAGGTGAAGTCAATAACAATGATCGCATCCATCCTCTATCCTCCATCTCGCTCCTCTTTTCTCTCAGCCACAGTGGCTGTTGGAAGCGACCGCGACTCAACCGATATTTGCAGCGGTGAGCATCAGACACCAGCATGTCTGCCGTCGAGCAGTCAGTATGTCGCCAGGGGTGAAAGGTCACATCTGAGCACGAGGATGGGAAACCGCTGCAGCCAAAGGAAGGGGGATAAAGGAAAAGACCAATGCAGGGTGGTTTATGTATTTTCTGGCACAATGAAATGAGAAGTGGTGGGGATGAAAAAAGGGATGAGATTGTAAGTAGAGGTTTAGATGCTGTGTATGTTCATATTTCCTATGATTTTTGGGCTGCAATCTGAGCCAAATCACACTTAATTCTTTTGAGGGATCGGCTTTCCTGTTTAGATATAAACTCCAAAAAAACCTCAGACTCACTTCTCATGGGATTTCTACAAAACACGTGATGCCGTCAAAGGGGTACGAGCTTTGTGAGGAGTCAGATTAAGCTCAGTGGAGTGGAGACATGAATGAAAAATCTGTAAAAATGATATCGGAATCATAAACATGAACTCAAATTTTTATTTCAATTCTCTGATCTTTTGTCTGCTTTTAAGATTCTTTTTTGTTCCAAACTCTGTTCTCGGTGTTGAGTTTGAGGCGGCAATAAACCGCCGAGCTATTGATTGACGTCTGAGTTTGTTAACGGACAAAACAAAAGTAACGTGGTGCAATGTCACAACTGTTCTTATGACTTCACACCAGACGAGGAGCTGACCGTGGTAATTGCTGGATTCCACAGTCAAAGGAATTTAAAGCCAATGTTACAAATGTTGCAACATAGAAAGTGAATTGGGTGCGTATACATACGCTGGGTAAATTAAGTGCATATTTGTCAGTCAAAACCACGTCGCATATTAACTTTTGAAAATGAAATCAAGCGTCCTCACTTTAATTAACATAAGACACATTTTCATTACAGTAGGTCGACCATACACAACAGTTCAGGAACAAGATATTCTAAATAAATCTATGCACCAGATTAATCCTCATTGAGTGCATGTTAGACGCTGTAAAACCTACATCAGCATTGTGCCTACTGCAGCGTGATACTTCATTTACATGTATTTAGGACCATCATAAGCATTTCATTTATATTCCTGCGAGCCGAAGCCTACGCCTCTTTGGGAAAGTTAAAAGTGCAGTGGAACGCCACAGTCAAGGACGTCTTATAGACACACAACCTTGTGATACACACATTACACATATCTAACGTTATGCTCACTATACCCGCCCCCATTCCAAACTCTTCCACTCACTCACACTACATTTAACAGCGCGCTGTCGCATACTTGTGGCAGCTGTAAGTCCCAGTGAAGCCACATTCCCTTCATTAAGATATATTTCACTGGCAAACAGTCCTGGGTGCAGCCTGTTTCAATAAGACCCCAACAGACTCATTCATCACCATTAAGGAAGTGCAAGGAGCCCGGGACAGGTGCTGAAACCTGCTTGCAGAACTTTCCCTGTATTTTGACACAAAACACCATCACTATCAGTATTTTGCACAGTGGCTGAAGTATTTACGGCGCCGAGAGGAGCTAATAATGACGTGAACAGCAGCACCATGGGGCAGGATTTTCTTTTTACAGACCTTTAAAGTGTACCAAATTACCAGTGGAAAATATTTTTAATATCAGATTAAAGTGGCCCTACATAACTCTATTTTAATCATGCTGCCGAGTCCCACAAATCTAATACTCTAAACATTGTGAATTATGTGTAAACATTGGTTGACTACGGTCTTTACTTGATTTGGAGTCGTTACTCGATCTCTGCCCTCAAATCTTTCAAAAAACGACTGGCAACCTGGTCTCCATTTAACCACTTAATTTAACTACATAATGGTTCCTCAAAGCCTTAATCACCGCAGCTCCAGATACTTTTCTCAGTTGCTCCCCGAGAAAACAAACCTCTGATGGACATTTTGTTGCCAGGCGTCACACTCGCATCCAACTGCAGAACAATCGGCTCTGGCTTCCTTTCAAGGAGGAGCAGCCCTGAAACATCTAATGTGAGGAGCTCGTGTCATGACTTGTGTCTCGTCTTAATTATTCTCATTATTCAAGCTTGGAAAAGCAATTTCACAGTTTGCTCTGTTTTTTTTGGGGGTTGAGTAACCCGTTGAAAAGTCTAAACTTGCTTTAATATACTTGGCAGACAGTGAGTGTGTGTGTGTGTGTGTGTGTGTCTGTGTGTGTGCAGTGAGTACGCAGCAGTTACCTCACCTCAGGGTTACCTCCAGGGCTGAATTTGAGGAATCCGCCCCCTCTTTCTCGGCAGACCTGCACCCAGTGCCCTCCTTCGTGGCAAAGCTCACCTGGCCCAGGTGTGCTTTCCACCCCAGGGGCCATCAGCGAACGTGAAGCTGCGGGGCCGGCTGGGGTCGCCCAGCCAGCCTGTCCTGCTTTATGGCTCATCTACTGGGCCTCTCTCCTCCTCCTGTCCAAGCAGCCATGTAATGAAGTCCTAATGAGCCTGTCACTCCAACTGTCACTTATTCTCACCTGAGAGACACAGCAAATAGAAGGGGGAAGACCAGGGTAAGGAGGCGAGGCAGGACCAAAGTGGCAGGCAATGAAAGAAAGAGAAATTCATCAGCGGGGTTAAAGGTTTAAATTGGTTAAAGATGACATTTGAAATATTACAGAATATTAAGGATTAAATACAAATCACTTCACTGAAATACCAGAACGTATTTTACAAGTTTGACACACTTGTTGCATTGAAAGGTGATTCTCCATCATTTTCATTTTTTTTTTAAAGGCTCAAACTGTTTACTTGCAACTTTTTCCAAGATGAAAAAAAGAGTTCAGTTATAGAAATAAATAAAGTTGAGATAAAAACACATTACATATAAACACATGTGGTTGGATAAGTAGGCCATGTACAAAGTCCCACTTACTTAAAGGTATATACTGTATGTATGTATGTATATATATATAATTAGCTGAATGTACTTATAACATTGAAAGTAAAAGTAAAAGTACTCACTCTGCTGACAATAGTTAATATGTATAATGTTATGAGTATGTTAATACAGATTTAAGGTAAAAAGCAGCATTTCATTGTTTTAGTGGAGGAGTTGCTACGTCTAACTCCTTTATATAGAGGTTAGGTACACTCTAGTGCTTCTCAACCTGGGGGGTCAGGACCTCTCCAAACTGTCACAACATAAATCGGAGAGATCATGAGAAGCAAAAACAGCCCTGGACACAAAAGTGAACTCATTTGTGGGAATGTTCTCTAATTTCTGCTTTTTTATGTGAACTACTGGAGAGTTTTACTTCTTTCAGCCTGAAACGGTTCTTTAAATCAAACCATCTGAGAAGTTTAGAGGGGGGGATCACTCTCTGGTGGAACGACTTACAACTCACATCTGAAATGTGTCAAGGATCCCCAACCAGGCATCGCTTCTTCTGTAAAGGGTTAACAAGTATGCACACATACAGTACTGTGCAAAAGCTTTAGGCAGGTGTGAAAAAATGCTGTAAACTAAGAATGCTTTAAAAAAAATGGAAGTGTTAACAGTTTATTGTCATCAATTAACAACATGCAGTGAATGAACAGAAGAGAAATCTAAATCAAATCAATATTTGGTGTGACCATCAGCATTGAGGACACCATTAATCCGGACCAAAATCCAACTCCCATTTGCAGGAATGCAGCCCCAAACTTGCAAGGAACCTCCACCATGCTTCACTGTTGCCTGCAGAAACTCATTATTGTACTGCTCTCCAACCCTTCGGCAAACAAACTGCCTTCTTCTACAGCCAAATATTCTCTGACTCATCAGTCCAGAGCACCTGCTGCCATTTTTCTGCGCCCCAGTTCCTGTTTTGGTGCATTAGTTGAGTCGCTTGGCCTTGTTTCCATGGCGGAGGTTTGGCTTTTTGGCTGCAACTCTTCCATGAAGACCACTTCTGGCCAGACTTCTCCGGACAGTAGATGGGTGTACCTGGGTCCCACTGGTTTTTGCCAGTTCTGAGCTGATGGCACTGCTGGACATCTTCTGATTTCAAAGGGAAATAAGCTTGATGTATTTTTCATCTGCTGCACTAAGTTTCCTTGGCTGACCACTGCGTCTGCGATCCTCAACGTTGCCCGTTTCTTTGTGCTTCTTCAAAAGAGCTCGAACAGCACATCTTGAAACCCCAGTCTGCTTTGAAATCTTTGTCTGGGAGAGACCTTGCTGATGCAGTATAACTACCTTGTGTCTTGTTGCTGTGCTCAGTTTGCCATAAACAATTATTGATATTTTTGAAAGCATTCTTAGTTTACAGCATTTTTTCCCACACCTGCCTAAAAGTTGTACACAGTACTGTATATTGTATATAACAAGTACTATCACAACACACAGTGCAGAGTAAGAGTTCTATTACAACTAAAAACACAAGGTTAAATTAAGGCACTCGTTTCAAATAGTTAGCCCACGGATTCATCAGCAAGTCATGTCCAGAGGCTGTCAGTGTATGTTCAAAGATCCAATCCTGTGATCCAATGCCTGAGTCCTTTCTCTCTCATATTGTTAAGCTAACTGAATGAAGCCACTTTGTAGTTGTCAGCCCGTTGGTTCTTTACCAAGTTTGGTCTATAAACAACGTTTTATAGCTATTACAGTATTAACGGTGTTGTTTCAGGACTGTATGTTGTATGTTTTTTTTTCAGTATTATAATTGTATTATTTTTATAAAGCCCAACTTATACTACAGCTGGCAAGAATTGATGGCAGATGACTGTACCATCACTGATTCTGATGCTGGCATACTGTATGTAGGCAGATAGGGGAAAAAAGACAGTCCAGCAGACTCCATTGTTCACAATACTTATAGCAGTGAGTTGGCAAAGCAGTGTAACATAGCTGAGCATTTGGTGTTTTAAATTGCTATTGTGAAAAAGTTGTTCCTCTGTGAAATATAAAACCTCCAGTACATGTCTATTTGATGATCAAATTGTACATTTTACTAAATGTTTTTATCTGAACCAAATCCTAATGTTAAAATAAAATTATCAGATACTAGAACTTTGAACTGTGTCACTACCTTGATTTATTATGTGTAACTGATTGTTTAAAGGATGTTTGATGCACTTAAGTTAGACGAGGTTGTTTTAAGGCAATCGGTTTGCATGGTTTTGCCAAGTAAATGATTTTAGTGTTCAAGTAAATACAACTGAGAAATTTGAAGTTCCAGGAAATGTCACATTAGTTAGCCCGACTTAAATAAATGTGTTGCTTGGAATACACACAAAGTATATTTCACTTGAAATTATTTAGTTGTTTGAAGTAGTAATTCTGAGTAGGCTTTACTAAGTCAAGAGTACATCTTAAGTAACGTTTCAAGTACTTTTCACTCGTTTTTTTTTAGTTACTTAAACTCACGTGAAGTGTACTACACTAAAAAAAACAATGATGTCTGGGGTCCGGGCAGTAAGGCGATGGTGTTGCCGCTCCCGGAAGTTTATCCACCACGTCTGGCCAAGCACGGTTCTCGGTGCTTCCTGGTGGCGGAGGTTGTAAATGGCCAGAGCGTGGGCCAGGACCTGAGGCTTCGTCAGGTCCAGATATTGCACACACCCTTAACGGGGAGAAGAGAGGAAGAGACCTGTGGGAGAGCAACAGAGGAGGGATCCCTCTCCCAGGATGGACAGAAGTGCAATAGATGTCAAGTGTTGAACAGCATAACAGAATTACAACACATTCAATGTCATTTCAACACATTCAATGTATGACAGAACCACGGCAGGAGGGAAGACCAGGTCCATCTGCGCCCTGACCACGACCCTGACCGTGTTCAGGCTTCTTGCTTAATATTTTGGCAGCGCGATCTAAAGAGGGTGTCTGTTGTGTTCGGCTCCAATAATCTTTGGAGTTACTCCAGTCTTTTTCTATTAGGGAGCCCACCTTGACCACCTGGTCCACCGTAGTGACAATGCCGCGTAGGCCGCTTGCCAACCTCGGATTACAGGCCCCGAGGATGCGCCGCACCATCTCTTCCTCCGACATATCGGGACTCCATTTCAGGCAGAGTGCACGGTGGTCATATGCAAAGTCCCTCAGGCACTGGGTGGGTCATTGCACACTTGTGCGCAGTTGCTCCTCAATCTCAGACTGATAGTCCGTGGGCAGGAAAGCTTCAAAGAAAGCACTTTTGAACTTTACCCAATTGGATATTTTGCTGCGGGCAGCTAACCACCAGCTCCGTGCTGGCCCTTTTAGAACAGCGTTGAGGTGTGCCCAGGAGCTCGAGGTCACTCAAGGGTCTGAGGGTGAGAACGTTCTCACACTGCTCAACAAAAATCTGTGACATCCATGGAACTCCTTGATTCACCAAACTGGGGAAACTCCATTCTGATAGGTAGTCTGGCTGTGGCTACAGGCGGGGATGTGAAAGTGCACCCTCCTCAGCCCTACGCTGACTGTCCAGCATTGGTACTGCAGGAGTGGAAAAACTGCCTGGCCTCCAAGTAAGGGAAGCAGTACATGCAAAGCTTCTCTACTAGCTTTACACCAGACAGGTTTGGCTCGGCTCGCTGGATGCAGTCATGCTAATAACTTATTTAGCTTTTTAAAACAACGGGGACAGATCCAGCATGGACAGTTAGGGAGTGAGGGACATGAAGCACCTGTCTGAGGAGGTAAGGAGACATGAGAACACCAGGGCACACATGGAGAACTCTGTCAAGCTACATATTAGGCAGAGTGAACATCTGTTCTTCTACATAGTTGTCCTCAGTCTCATCTGCTTCACTTGGTCATGGAGGCATCAACATTTAATAGAGATGGTAAATGAACAGTGAACACTCATCATAGCTTAATTTAACATCAGTTTTCCTAATTGAAGTAGTAATGCGTGTTGAATACCTTAATTTGTTTTGCATTAAATCATTCTGGGATGTTTGCTGAAATTGATTGGATGTGGCACAGCCCTACCTAGAACATTTTCCACCAGCTGCCACTGGTTACAAGCCAAAAGGGTTTGTGGAACCACTGGTTTAATCATTAACAAGTACCTCTGAATCTAACTGTACCTGTCAAATACATGTTGTGGAGTGAAAAGTGCAATATTTCCCCCTGAACTGTACTGGAGTGGAAGTATACAGTAGCATGAAATATAAATAATCAAAGTAAAGGAAAAAGTACCTCAACATTGAGTCCTGAAAATGTGCCTAGTTACATTCCACTAAAGCAAATAAAGACAAAGGAAGTTTGGTTTCTTGTGTGAGCTACTATTCTACCACTGCATGGAGCCAGTGAGCCGTTTCCCCTGTAGCACTGAGAGAAAATGTTACAGAGAAGGGGAGGGAAGAACTGAGGAAGAAGAAGAGGAGGGGGGAACAGTGCACGGCCGTCTGGCAAAGCCAGAGGCTGCCTGATTAGAAGCATGTGCTGACCCCCAATTCCCAAGCTGGGACAGTCAGACCTCCGCAGATACACACACACAGACAACATTTGCATAACAGTGGCGATGGTGTGAGGTTTTTTTATTTTACCTCTAAAATGTTACACAGCCAAGCAACAATTTTGTATATAAAAAAAATGACATACAGCTAAATAAAGGACAGTTCAGACCTCCACTTTTTTAGGTTTTGATTTTGAGAGGGGATCACGTCCTGTTTGGAAGGTTAGTTAATGATAATAAACACACTCCTGAGAATCAAGAGAGGAGTTAAGAAGAGCGAAGGTGTGTGTGTGTGTGTGTGTGTGTGTGTGTCTCTCATGTCAGAGCACCACCGGCCCATGACGTGAGGAACTGAAGCGAGCCAGGAGAAAGCAAACAGGAGTAGAGAGCAGAAGGCACAAAAGATCCAGAAAGTACAGCAGAGTTTGAACCTCGGGAGAAAGTATACACCGCACAGGCTTAAAAATCTAATAATAATATCAAAAAAAAAAAAAAAAAAAAGAGAGAGCTGTGCAGCGAACGAGCTCAGACCCAAAATGACAACATGCAAAGACTTTTCTTCTCCAAGTGGCTGGCTGGGCTGCCAAGGCTTTGAAGCTGACAACTGACGAATCCAGACTGAAGAAACATATTTGGGGAGGGGGGGGGGGGGGGGGGGGGGGTCATAACCTTAATAAAATAAATGTATGTTTTTTCTTTATTTCAACTTTGCGTGCATTGTGATCTTTCACCATGCTTTTGGTGTGGCCTGGCTTTGGAATATTAAATATTTATCCAATCCTTGGAACACATCGTTCGGTCTTTTCTCACTGGTGTGGGTTTCAAAAACACACATGCTGACTAGTTTACCTCTAACAAAACATGTCAAAGGGTGGTTGGTGGGGGTGTGTGGCTGTAAGAATCAGGCATCAATCTTTGTACGTCAGCGCTGCCTTGGGGCACAATGGGGATTTCGAATGGCGCAAAGCATTGGACAGGAGCGCTTTCCGTACAGGAGATGTTGGTTGGTGACGTCTGGGGCTGCCGTGTCTGTCTGGTTCCCCCTCTTATCTTTTGTATATCTGGCTCTCAGAAGCCTCTGCCAGCACTCACGGAGACCATTACACTTCGCCCATCACAACTTATTTATGCTAGCTTTGATTAATGGACCGTTTCGTTAGCAAATGAGACACACACGTTGATTGAGAAGTGGAAAAAGGATGACTGGTTTCGATGTGAAAAGGATCTTAATCCAACCCCCACTCCCTCTTGTGACATTTCAGTCATGCGCCGCATGAACAGGAGAGGAGGCCAAAGAGTGCAGCCCGCATGCTACATCTGCAAACAAGCCCAACCAGCTGTGTAGTGTATAGATCCTAAGACTCTTTAAACCCTCAAGTCTCTGTTCATTTGTCAAAACGTACATGGAAACAGATTAGACATGCATTTCTGAGAGCTGGTTTCCAAGATGGGGGAGGATTTTTTTTTTTTTCTTCCAAAAACCTTATTTTTTCCGCAACTGGAGCAAAAATACTTCAGTTCTCCGGTTGTTTTGAGCACGATGCGATTTAAAATTATTCTCAAAAATGAAGTAAAATCCTTTTTCACTGCAATGACAAAATGAAACGAAGCACAAAAAAAATGTACACAAACTATCTTCATATCTATTTAAGGGTCATTGTATTTCTTCATCTTGTCAGGCTTTAAAACAAAGCAGAAAGACATCTGCAATAGATGATTTTATTGGCATCGTGAAGCCAAGTGTGAAATCACAGCAGCCCACGTCAACAGGAGCCTTTCCCTCGATCCCTAATGTGAACCCAACGTTCCCACAACTTGTGTTGCCACATGACGGCTCTGCACACCTGTCTGTGCACGAATAAGTGCTGAGAAAAGCTTGAACAATGTGCTACTTTTATCTCGCTACGGGGTTGCTATAAATATTTCACCAATACGCCGCGTTACTATGGCTTTGAGCAAGTAGCTACGAGAAGTACAGTAAAGTTAATTGCCAGGTAGACCTGTTACTGTCGGGCATGCCGTGCTTCAACATGCCGAGTGAGAGAGTAAGAGCCTCCAGCACACTGTTGCATAAGACACTTCTCAGTTTC
The DNA here is from genome assembly GCA_032191485.1 of Leptoclinus maculatus. Lineage (NCBI taxonomy): Eukaryota > Metazoa > Chordata > Actinopteri > Perciformes > Stichaeidae > Leptoclinus > Leptoclinus maculatus. Next base: position 15,397,793 of record JAVDOI010000016.1, read on the forward strand.
TGTCCCTGCTGCAGCGGCGTCAGAGCTGCAGTGGTTGTGTGTGTGTGTGTGTGTGTGTGTGTGTAATGCTGGGGCTTTACTGGTCAGTGCAGCTGCACACCCCCCTGCCCCCTCTCATGGCTGCTTCGCATTATGGTATTCCCTCATTCCCCATTGTGAAATTTGTTATCTATCATGCGATTGCCTCCGTTCCATTAAAGCTCACGGTGCAGTGCAGTGACGGATGGCGTTTCTCTTCACGTTTATGGATCTAGACTGATGTATATTTGTGCTGCTCAGCCAGAGTGTGTCCTTTTTCCCCCCCCCCCCCGTTAGCGCTCCCATACAGGCTGTGAGAGAGTAGCTGCATGTGTGTATCTGTGAGCCAGGCATCCATCCATCCCTGTGTTTGCACAGCGGGCGAAAAAGCCGATCAACATTAAAGTCGTCAGCATGTAAGCCCAGCCTTATCAGCGGGGCTCGGCGGACTCATACAGCAGGTATGTAGTAGTAGTGCACATTCATGATAACCCAAATGTGCACAAACCTACCGGCCTCTGTGGGCCCCGATAACAAGTTGGCGCCACGGCAGAACTGCTATCACATGACAGGGTGAGTGATTGTCAGAGACAGAAAGAGTCTGTTAAACATATGACCAAATAGATAACTCGCAGCTAAACCGCTTCATTCACTCTCTTTATCAATCCCCCCCCCCCCCCATCCCTCCAGCTCCTATAGCTGGGGCTGATCACAGCTCTATCCAGAGACTGCACTGCTCTGTTCCCAGTGTCAGGGTGATGGAGAGGGGTTATCAACCCAAAACACCTCCCTTTTCTTCCCCTCCTCCAGAGGAAAAAAGGCCTGGGAAAGGAGCGAGGCTGGGAGGGGTTGAGCTGCTGCCCTGGTTTGAATAAAGTGGAGCTGTTAGCCTGACGGAGAACGGGCTGCTTCTTCTGTGACTGCGGCAGTCACAGGGTCGAACGTTGAGTGAAGTCAAGTGAACGCGGTGCGAGAGGCTCTTTTACAGTTATGTATTGTGCTTGTTCAAATTAGCTGACTTCAACAGTAGCTTCAAAGAAGATCCATCGGATGACAGTTACATCTCTCAGACTCGTTGGGATTATGGCGGTTTCAAGACAAAATACTTTTATCACAGATTCTGATGCAGCGCCCCCCCCCCCCGGAGCATAAAGAGAAGACGAATAGCAAGTTTCGGAATGCTAGCGGCCTCCCAGAAACCAATCGCGTTTTGTTTAAAATGACAGCATGTACTTTAGGGTTGAGAGAAAGACGGACAGAACAATGTGTCAGTGTTTCTAATTTCTGTGTAATTCAATTTTTTTGTCACATTGCTCAACACGTAGGGGTCAGGCCTCTGGAAAAGCAAAAGTGCAGTCCAAGAACAACCACCTCTTCGTCTTCTCTCTCTCTCTCTCTCACACACACACACACACACACACACACACACACACACACACACACACACACACACACACACACACACACACACACACACACACACACACACACACACACACACACACACACACACACACACACACACACACACACACACATATATATATATATATAAATACACACACACTAACACACACACGCCCAGAGGTCGCCCAGCTGTGAAAAGAAGCCAAAATACACTTAAGTAATCTGCTTGATCTAGCAATTTATTGACGATGAAAATTTCAAAGGGGTTGAAACTTGAGCCGCATGCGTCTCCTAAACCATGGCCAATGCAATTTCCACTGGCAGGCGGGGGGGAGGGGGATGTTGGGAATGGCCTGACTAGTGGATGGAGCTTTATTGGTTGCATTCGCCTCGGCATAAAACTAATTCACCCTCGATGACAACCCACGGCGAAGGGGCGAAAGGCGAGATGCATTCTTTTCACCCCCACCCTAAACTACCTACTTTATTAGCTAACCTTTCTGTGACAGAGCTATTCATTCTCTGCCCTGCAATACCACCTTTTTTTCCCCTCTCCGACACACACTACGCACATGCCCTCATTCCTCCCCCACCACACACACACACACACACACACACTTCCGACACTACGCCGACCATCCAACCCAAACATGTTATATTACCGGCTGAGAATTCATATCGCTTTCAGAATGAAAAAGCAACTACGCCTCGGTCTGGGCGACAGGGCTCCATCGCTCATGTGCACAGGCTGCCCTTTATGGCTGCACAGTAGTGAGGACCCTCGTACACACTGGGCTCAGAATATACACGCAAAGTCGTGACACACACACACACACACACACACAGTTGTATCTACACACATTCATCAGCTTTTCCTGTATATTAATGAATGAACAGACAGGGGAATGAGCATGAAGATAGCAGGATATTTGTCTTGGTTAAGTCATTCATTCATGCTGTCTGGATCAATAACTTATCCCGGATCAAAGCTAAACAGCCTGTCATTAGTATAGTTCTTATAACTCTTTGTGGAAGTCTTATAAAGAAGAATACAAATAAAGAGATGGCATAGCTGTTCCACGTTCAGTAACACACAGTCCTACCATCTCCAGCAGGGTCGCTCTGAAGGCCAGGAATGTGACCCTCCTCCGTCCTCCCAGGGTTCCAATGAGCTCTACATTGTACAGAGGTTAGGTACCAGCAGGTCTAGCTGGGCTTTACTAGGAGCCCTGCCTCCAGCAGCTCCGCAGGCCTATCGAGTTACCCTGATTTTGGGTCAGCGAGGCCCTCCTGGTTCCACTTAGAGCCCTGTTTCATTATTTCAGATTTATCACTGCCATGTTTGCCAGTTGCCATGTTTCCCCCTCCATACGTCCCCAAGTGTAATTCATAGCATCTAATAATGCACAAACCAAGACGTTTTAAGGACTGCAAGTTGGAGTCTTTCCCAGGCTGGAGGGATTAGGGGCTCTCTAGGGGCCGCTGGATAAAGTGTTGCCCAAAGGAGAGTGAAGCCAGTCCCAGTGGAGTGAACATAACTGGATATTTACCGAGTCATTGCGTGGCCTAAGGGTCCGGCCTGACAGCCACCCGCGACCCCCCCACCCCCCCCCCACCCCAGCATGGCATCATGCAAGGCAGGTCCCAGAGGATGGCACAAGAGCAACGTAGGGTCATGGATGATTTCCAAATCTGTCATGCTGTTGTTTACCTTACGGAGGCAGAACATCATTGCTGTATCACTATCTCATCTGCTGTTGATTTGCAAACAATGACCGATTGCTAAATGTGAAGAACAGAAACTCACAATGCTGCCAAGATGAAGTCAAACTGCTCGAGACACAGATAAATATCAGTGACAAGAGGGAAAAAAAACTCAAAAACGAGCTATTTCACCACTCACTACATCTATGCAACAGTAAGAGTTTGCATCTAATCCCTCAGGGGCCCTCGAGGGGCCATTTAACTGTTGTGTCCTTGTGCCGGAAACTCTCTGGTGTGTGTGTGTGTGGGGGGGGGGGGGGGGGGGGTGGGGGCAGGAGACTTGGAACCAGGATGGAGCAAGAAGGGCAAGAAAGCTGGGACTCATCCCCCCCATTACCATAATAGAATTACGGGGGCGAACAAAGCAGGCATTAGAGCGCCCACGGTGGCATTTGGAGAAGATCCATCTCTCTTTCCTCAGCCGGCCTCAACCGGCCGGCCCATCGCCGCTTAAAGAAAAAGGAAAATCTACCCTTTGTTCCTCCCTTTCATGAGCCTTGCCAGATTGCAACAAGGGGCTCAACGGACACACATGCACACAGACCTGCACAAGCACACACGGCATGCGTCTCGTGCTTGTGTGTGTGTGTGTGTGTGTGTGTGCTTGTGTGTGATGTTGTGTGCGTGTGATGTTGTGTGTGTGTGATGTTGCGCCTGCGTGTGCACGCTCACGGCTGGCCGGTGCCTCAGCGTTCGGCAGGCAGCTTGACCTGCCCATCAGAAGGGATTACATCTACATAAGTCCAACAAAACACTGTCAGCACCCTGCCCCTCTCCTCTCCTCCCCTCCACCCTTCCTTCCACTTCTTCCGTCATCTTTTCTCCCCACTCCGTCTCCTCATCACTTTAACCTTTCAATCCTTCCCCGTCGCCTCTCTTTCTTCTCCCCCCGTCTATGACACTTCTGTCTAGTCTGATGTAATGCATTTCCAGTGTTCTCCCAGCTGCGTTGCATCAAGTATCACTCAAAGTCCCCTCAAAGAGATCACACACGGTGACCTCCAAAATATTTATCGCAAGTGTTATCTTGGCATATCTGAGGGGAAGGTTTTCCCTGCACAGAGAGCTGCGTGGGCTATAAGGGATAGCTGCTACGCTGATTCCCAGATTAGGCAACAGGCAGTAGTGCTGGTGTCAGATTGTCTCGGTGATAGAGGGAACATGGCGCCGTCATGCACAAACACAGCGAGCTGTTATGAAATGGACCTACGACTTCTGGTTGGCTCTCCCACTGCATGACCCACTAACACACACACACACACACACACACACACACACACACACACACACACACACACACACACACACACACACACACACACACACACACACACACACACACACCTCATCCAACGAGAAACACGCTGCAGACGCACTGGAATGTGACTCTCTTCAATGGGATGCAGACAAAGATCCAACTGTTGAACTGACTGAATTAATGAGATGATTAGTTAACTGCATTTTTCTTAATAGGGATGATGCTTTGACATAACTTGCCATTGAAATGCAGAGTAGATAACAAGTATGAATTGGATTATAAAGAAGATAGTTCGTCAGTGTAATTAGCTGCATCTACAGAAGTTATTTTAATATCTAACGGTACATCTGGAAAGTGGTGCAGGAGATCTTAAATCCCCCAAACCGTAAATTAGGAGTTGGACTTGAGGAGGAAGATGCTACACATCTGTTCTCCAGACCTGTGCCGCCCCCTAGTGGAATCATAATAGAGATATCCATCCTATACTAAGTACAGTATACAGTACACTGTGCATTCATTTTGATACCTCGGCATTTTCTAACAGGAAGAACAATTTGTGCACTGACAAACTACAACTTAATTAAACTACAACTTTAAAACAATGCATTGAACATTTCAAATTTGATAAATATTAGCCAGTAAATATAGATTTACTTCTTGATTTTGTTTTAGTCTTGTGTTCCTCCACATTGTTTTACTCCCAGCAGCTGTAAACAACCCACCATCTCTGTGGTATAATGCATTGTGGGACATCAGTGTCCACCAATGCCACAGTCAAAACTCCTTCCGTCCTTGCTTTAGTCATTTGTAGAGTCGAGATGGGACACAGTGCTTGTATCAACTGAACACAGTCAGGAGTTGCAGCCATGAAACAAGTCTTATGGCTGCACCCCCCATACTGTAGTAACGACTATTCTGTGATTGATTTTCTTCTCAACTTAACAGCGCAGTGGATGTTTTCCTTATCCAAACTGGACCCGGTTGTCTCTCGGCAGCATAGCACGTGCTCATCCCCAGGAGTAAAGTCCTGCACGGGCCGCAGCAAAAACAGCCCACTGCTCCCGAGCCTCCCGTCCTCCCCCGTCCTCCCCCGTCTCCACCCGTAGGCCCAGTGTGTCCGGTCGGACGGCACAAGAGCGGAAACACGCGTACTCCGCTCGACTAGAAACAAAAACACGCATCTCCACGAGAGACCCCCGAAACCCAGCAGGACAGTCTCTCAGCGCTCACAGGAAAGAGGCCGGGGGGAAGTACGTCTGTACGTCCACACAGCCGAGCACATGTTCGTGGATACACGGGGCCCAAGCACAGCTCCAGATAAAAACACGCATGCATGCACGTATACACGAGCAACAATACAGGAAATAGGTCAGCTGCAGCACAGGTATCCTTTACATCCTCCACTGGCTCCCACTGTCCGCCGCTGAAAGGGAATACCTCTGGTCTCTGCAGCCCTGGGCCCGGCTGGCCGAGCGGGCAGCGGCTTATAAGAGGCCATTTCCTTCATAATAATCCCTGCCTTCCCCTGCTCTAATCTCCCAGAGGACAGTGGCAATTAGCCCCGGGGTGGGCCTTAGTGTAGTAGGGGCATCTGGGGCATCTCTATTACTTCATGGCCTGCCATTGAAACACATAAAACACACACACACACACATAGAGGCATAGCTTGGATTTCTGGGTCCCCACGAGTCCTCTCATGCCTGCGTATAATAGACCTGGCTCAACTTTTTCTCCTCCCTAATATGCGTACTGTTTGGTAAAGTATTTGTTCTTTAGGCCTCTTCTTTCTTCATCTCTCACCACCTTATTGTGTAGTTGCTATTAATAGACATCCCAGTCACCAATAGGATCTCGCGGCAGTGTACAGTATTTGCTATTTACACACACCGTCACCAGAGGGTCTGGATGTGGTTTAAGCTTTGACAACAACAGGGAAGAGATCTTTCAGCCGTGTCTTTACAGCTTGTTGACATAGCAGTGAGGATTACCTATTATACGTGGCATTAATAGCATCGGATAAACTTCCTGCTCCCAGGTTGGAAACTCCCCCCCGGCAATAGGTCTGTCAATCTATAATGAAGCGTCTACTCTAGACTTGACCTTAAAGCGAATCCTTTGCCTCATTCCCGCTCACATAACCCCCCGACTGTACAGTGAGGGGTTAGTGGTGTAGAGTCCTGTAGAAGCCTGAGCAGGAGCTGCAGACCACGCGCTGCAGTAAATGACGGAAGCAGCCCCACGCTCCTGACACAATGCACTCATTGATTCCTCTTTGCTTCTGTAAATAACAGCCCCGGCCACAACTTTGCACGCGTGCGAGCCACAAAAATAGCTGCTTTTAAGAGATAGCAGGAGCTTTTTAAAAAGATTATCCTGTCGGCGAGTCATTACGAGGGCTCGATAAGAGTTTGTCATCGTGTGGTAATGTTCCATAGATCCTGTTGCTCCCCTATGCTGCCCCCAACTCGCCCCTCCAACCCGCTTTACTCTCTCTCTCTCTCTCTCTAGCTCATGCCTGTCTTGACTGGGTGCAGTGTGGTGTTGTGGCAAGTTAAGGCCATGGTCTGCAGAACACTGTGACATTCATCTAAATGGGGATCAGATAAAGCTGAATGTCTCCAACATAAACATCACTTGGAGCCCCCAGCAGGGGCCCCCGCGGCACTGCCTCGGCCAACCACAGGCTGCAAACATGAGGGGGAGCAGGGAGCTCAACCAACAGCAGAGGCTAAAAGGAGGGAGGGGAATCATTCCTAACCAGACTGAGGAGTGGCTGGATGCGGATATCAGGCGAGATCAGGCCTGTGGGTTCCTTCCACGCTCGGTGACACCCCTCCCCAGATGTGGGCGAGGGGGAGGTGATGTGGGGGTGAGAGGGATAGTGTGAGATTAACAGATATTAAACACGTGTAGAACCGGTTCTCTGTGAAGTGGACTGTGAGGAAGAAACTGTTTGTATCAGTGTGGAGAAAGGTGAGAAAAGTGAGCCACATAGAGAAGAATGGCTGTCAGGATGAGGGAAATGTAACGCTATCAACGCAGGTCAAAAGGACAAGCGTGAAACAGCAATCAACATACCGAGAGGAATAATTATCCTCATAAATGCAGCAGCCACCCAACCCAAAAATAATTCCACCACCTGGGGTGTGACCTGCCGAAAGAATGCTCCGAAATGTCTGGGGAGGGTGCTGAGAAAACAATGGAAGGTGAGATAATTACAGAGAAAATGAGCTCAGTGGTAACCCTCAGCAAAGATACAAAAAAAGTGGAAATCAGACAGACAGACACGCTGAGTTTTCAGTCAGTAGTGCGAGCAGGCGTGGACCTGCCCATCCTGGATGAAGCCGTCTGTCAGCACCACAAGAGAACATGCTCATGGGAACCGGATGACCTGCTGTACTGCTCTGTCTTTACCCCCCACAGACTGTGCAGTGTTGGGCTCTGCCCCGGCTTGCCGCACATGAAGGCCTGGTTCGATAGCTGCTTAATACAGATGATTGAGAATGCGTAGCAGCGAGACGACCGTGTACGATTGATTCGGAGCCGGCTGTTAATTCTCGCCCCGTGCACAGCGAAGACAGCGAAGGCCACTGATTTCCATCTGTTAAATGAACATAAGTGCACCTCACAGCTTTGGATCCGACACACACTTAATCCTGTGTTTCTGACACTACATTGAGTGTTTAGTACGGGGGGGGAGGGGGGGGGGGGACTGAGAGGGGAAAGCCAAGCAGCAGATGGAAACAAGGCTTCCAGGAAATCAGTGGAGGTGGGCTGCAGCAAGAACATGAGCGGATAAGAGGGATAAAGTGCATAGAAGGTGGAGAAAGGGAGCGACAAGTGAGGATGGCTGGATGGGAGTTGTCATCAGAGCCATTTGGCTCGCTGGGTGGTAGCCTAAAGTATAAGCAGTGGGACAGAATAGAAATCCTGTAGTGAGGCGCTGCATACTGATGACCCGGCTGTAACGGCTCTCCGGCAGTTATTCATTAAGCCATTAAAGGAACACAACCAAGTCATTTGTGAGGCCTTCTGTTTCAGACGGCCTTTCTTCTCCTTGTGCTCTGCTTTTCTGCGGAGAGAGAGAGAGAGAGAGAGAGAGAGAGAGAGAGAGAGAGAGAAGCAACAGAATACACATCAATGAATAAATCTGAGGCCATGAAAAGAGGCTAGACCTGGGCACCGAGCTGAAGCCAGCTGTTGGCCCTCCTTCTGAGCAGAGCAGAAGTAATTAATGGTGGAAGCGACTCATGCGGGAACTAATTCACTCTTAAGACAGCTTGATAAATGAACGAACATTCAAATTCAATCTACCTGGGTGGAAATTAAAAAGGAGGGGAATTGCAAAGAGCACTTGGCTTTAACAGGTCTTTCTATCCTCGCAATGTGCCCCCCCCCCCCCCCCCCCCCTCCACGACACATGCGAGAGCCACTTTGAGGGGTGAGAGCGCCCTCTTGTGTCAACATCCTCAGACAGGAAACAGCACACGGAAAATGAATAATAAAGTGAATAATATTGATTTTTATTGCCATCCATATATACATATATCTCTTTTTTTTTTTCTCTCTCTCATGGAATATTTATAGAGTTTTAAGCACTGGTATCACTGTACAAACAATGAACACACACTACAGTAAATCACCCCCCCAGAACAGTACACGTTGCTATCTCAACACAGCACGAGGTGATGGCAGGAAGATACAAAGCATCAGGTGGACTACAGACCATTATCTGCTGGGTTGAGTGATTCTATACGCTGGCTCGCTACGACATGCTACAGTGTTGTCGTGGATGTGAAATGGATCTACGGGAACAAACATCTAGTCCCCTAAAATAGGCCAGGGTTGCCATAGTGATACCGCCTGGGGTGAAGTGTAACACAAGGGAAACAGCACTGATGTGTTTATGAAACACAATACCACACGGAGAAAAGGTCCAGCGGATAGAGCGACTGTTCAGGACAACTAAACACGTTACGAGGCAATGAAACACCCAATCACTAAAGTCTTTGCATTGTCCCACAGATTGTTTTTTTTTTTGACGATCAGTAGATATTTACCATGAAAACACGAGTCGAGAGCATGAGCAGAGGAGATGTGGCAGCGAGTCTTAACTATTACTCAAACTGCGAGCGTGTCGGGCTTTTGAGCAGCACGGATTATCGTTTGTGTGTAAAGGATCCATCGGAGGTGGGACTAAAACGAGTTACAACACACTTTGACAGCTCTTCTTGTAATACGCCCGCCAGAGAACAAGCTCGTTATATACAAACATCAAAAGAACACAGACAGCAAAGTATCCCTTCGAGTCTTCATAAAAGTAAGAAATGAAGAATTCCATTTGGATTTAACGGAACTGAACCCTACACACACTAATTAAACGGTATCACTCAGGTGGCAGCGGTCTGATACCTCTTCCCTCTGTGTTCAGGGAGATAATATACTAATAAGTGACTAATAAGCGCCTGGCTAACTAACAGCTACAGCTGCAGAGGCTGGTGCAGGCTTTGGTCACTCAATTAGGCAGCAGCAGCTGCTGTGGACATAATGCCCAGTCTGTTAGGAGTCGGTCTCAACAACATTGTGTCTCTATTGCAAGTTAGCACTCAACTAATGTGGTGTTTTTGGTGAAATCAGCAGTGCTCAAGACTCATTTTGGAGTAGAAGTGTGGGGGGGGGGGCTTCTTTACGGGCAATGCGTTTTCAAAACTATTGTTTTTGGGATAAATGAATTATACCACATGTCATCTCAGTAGCAAAAAGGCAAATTAAACCTGTAGAGCTACAACAGTACTTTGAAGATATTCATACAGGCACACGAAATAAAGCTTAACAAGCAACCATTTAAAAACCATTAACAAAAACACTGACCTGATGTCAGCGATGTGCATTACTTCACCTGTCCTGGGGAATCAGGACAGAGGTGTGTTTCTTTTGGGGCTGTTACATGCACACACATGAGCACAAACACACACACACACACACTGGTCATACCAAACATTTAGAAATGTCGTTATGGTCACAGACACAGGCGGACTCCAGTGACGGACTGACAACTTCACACTTGAGGAAACTCCTCATATCTCCTCTTGATGTGGGGATGATCATCGCGATCCGAGTTGACAACGGCCACGCTGTTGAAGTTGGAATGAGTGGCCGACCCCCGGACTTTCAAACCAAAGAGTATGTCATCCGAGGTCACTCGGCGCTCTCCTGGACCAGCTCGGCCTCCTCTTCGCCGAGAGCGGCTTCTGGCGGCGCGCTCCCCTCCCCCTGGAACAGCTCCTCCATCAGCTGCTCCCCAGCGCTGCCGGCCCGTGACGCCCACAGAGCAGCGCCCTCCCGCAGGCCCAGCGAGCGCAGCAGCCGGGCGTACTCCAGGAACGACGTCTTGATAAGCTTATGTGCAAACGCAGGTCAAGGAGAACTGAGAACAATTTCGTGGCCATGGGATATAAAAAAAACACATTTCAACTTTCAAGCGTGGCAGAGTGACTTGAAACTGCCACTCGTTAGATTATCCTTAAAATTAAAAGGCGCAACATAATCACTTTAAAAGGCAACCAGTGTTGATCCAATGAGGCTGATTAGAGGCACACTTTTAACATGATTCACATCAAAACATCCACATAAGAAACAGCTGATTAACTGACATAATGAATGCAGGTGCTTCCATACCGGAGGAAAAGGACGACTGAACGGTTCGGTGAGTAAAAGAATCACGAGAATTATATCTGCCGACGTTTGCAGTCACCAGATCTCAGACACTCTGGAGTCGGTGCAATGCCCGCAGTAGGTTGGATCACCATCGCTCTGAAACAGCTTTAGACATGAGCACGTCTTCGTCCCCTTCATGAAGGCAGGATTTATTGCAGGACCGTAGCACTGATTGCATTAGTTGAATGCATTAAAGCCTCTTATCCACATTGCACCGCACTGCACCTCGTTTTGGCTACGGCTGATGGTCACAAGAAATTGCAGAGATTAGTTGGACAAACGCACTGGCGCTTGTGCCTGGGGATTTGCATCAGAGCTTGTGTTCGGACCAAGTTTATGTCTCATCTGTATTTCTTAATAAAGCAGATATTAATATGAATTCTCATTAACTCTGAAAATTAGATTTTTTACATCGTGAAAGAGGCAAGAGTTGCTCAGTGACATCCCCTGGCCTCTGATTAGCTGGCATTACAAATGATTTTCTTTTTACATTTCATGACGCAGTTAAGTTCAAACTGGTCCACTCTGTGTGAGCAAGGGTCAGGGCTGATTTAAAACAGAGGATGACGTGTTTGTTTGTGGCTAACTCAAAAACTAGGTTCTAAAGGTCCTCTCGTGAGTCTGCAGCCTAACTGAGCTCTGCGATCAAAGTTTGACAGGATGTGCTCCGCGGAGCTCTTTAAATTGTCCTTGAATGAGAAAAAGATCTCTGCTTTTTCGAGGGCACGTCTGTAGTAGAGGCGGACAGAGGAAGCAGGGGGAGACAACTCCGGTTGTAAGTGGCCCTCAGAGTGCAGTAATGGGTTTTCAAAAAAAAGGATATTGGACGAGTCGTTGGCCTCCATCACGCCGTGCTGCAGACAGGCTTCGATGAAGAGGGCGGCGCGATCAAAGTGCCTCATGCTGCTCAGCGGATGGAAGGAGGAAGTGAAAAACAGAGGCAGAAGGAGGTGAGAGCTACTGTCAGGAACAAACATCAACCCTGCCCGGATGTTTGTGATCCTAACACATATGTCAACCCTGTTGTCCTGGTGGTACTCTAATTATGTGAGCTTTTTACGGCCCGAGGCATTCAAGAGCACGAGCTGTCAAGGAGGAGGACAAGTAGACCAACAGGGAATCGATGCGGAGGTTAAAGATACGGGGTCAGACCGTACCATGCACTCAACTGTTTATGAAGGGGAATGAAAGACAAGCGAGAGGAAGGTCAGGCAGAAAGAAAAAAAAGTCCCAGGGAATACATTTTTAGTTATAAGGGAAATAAATTGACAGACTGGATATTTGCAAGTGGCAGTAAATTACAGGGTTTGCGTTTCTCATTTTAAAATTCAACACCAAAGTCTCGCATATTTCTTGTAATGCTTGCACACACAGTGTTGCTCACGACGACATCATCAATCTTACTTGTGGAGCATCTCTCCCACTTTGTAAAAGCAGCCCAGGGAAAGCAGCACCAGCATGGCTTTGGACTTCTGGTTGACCTGCGAGGAGCACAGGTGCTCTGCCCAGCGCTTCAGCACATCGGAGCTCTCTGCTGGGCTCAGGCGCACCTGGAAACACACACACACAACATGCACGGCAACATGGTAGCGTTTCCCAGATAATAACACTAAAAAGAACATTTAAAAGTTTGCAACTAGAAAATGAACGAGTAAAAACAAACAATCAATCAACAATCACTGCACGAGTGTTTAACTGCATTTTTATAATCTTCTTAGTACCAATATTCATACACATACACAGCATGTACACACTCACATGGCCCACACACTGTCTAAACATTACACAGTATCTGATGTTTCCTGCTGACGGACGCCGTCATGCTGAGTTACCTTAGCCAGCCAGGTGGCGCGGTTCCACTCCCCGTAGGTCTGCAAGTAGCGGCAAGCATCCGCTGCCTTGTCAATCAAACACAGCAGCTGTACTCCCTCTGACACACAGAGAGACAAAGGGGAGAAGTTGTACATGGGATGTGAGATGGAGAAGCGAGGGGCCTTTACACACCGCCTTACTCGTTGAATTTTAATCCACAGATTAGCTGCACTGTTTCTTTTTTCCAGGTGATTAATAGCTGCAACCTTTTTCAAACCGTTATAAAACATAACACATTTAAAAAAGGTGTCCAGTTCTTTTAAAGGCCTAACGAATAGATGAATTATTTAAAGCTGCAGATTAAGGGCCTTTCAAGGCTGCAGACGTCCACATAATGACTTCTGCTGCTGATACTCGTTAAAAGCAGAGGAAGCGGAGAAGGTTTTGCTACCCTGTTACCAGACATGCAGTAACACTACCTGCCAGCTTGCCGTTGGCGATCATGTTGGTGGCCACAAGCTTGATGGTGGACTGCGAGGGGCCTGAGGAGGTGATGGTGGTCACGAGGCAGGCCTTCAGTGAATCGCAGTAGTAGCTGGTGTTGTCTGCGCTCGTCTCCAACAGTAACTGCACTGCCCGGTCCGTCTGAGAGCGACAACAAAGAGATGGCAGCGGCTGAGGAACGAGGCATCGGCAGCTCGGCCAGGTAACCGGCGCGCGAGCCAAACAAGACGGAGCAAACGAGGGGAAATTATGTTTATTATCGCGCTTTTCATCTGGTGTGTGGATGAAGGCTCGAGCTCCCAGCCGGGGTCGGCTGCCTGACGGAGGACTGCGCCTCCAAGCACACAGCCGGCTGATTGCAGCCTGTGATTAGAGGGAGAGTGGTGACATTGAGAGGGGGAGAGAGGTGAGTCCAATCCCCGACAGGCTGAGAAGCAAGGGAGGACAGGGGCAACACTTATCATCCATCTAGCTTCATTAGGCTCCACAGCACCGGTGTGACCTATTTATCATTATGGCAGTGTGCATGTATGCCCAGCTATGGAGTGTGAAGGTGTTTGTGTGTGTGTGTAGGTGTGTGTGTTTGGGAGAGATGCGTAGTGTATATTCTGAAACCTGTAAGTAAGAAAGAGGGAGAAAGACGTCACATTTATCTTTTGACTTATCAAAAGGATATGACAACTAAAAACAAAAGGGTTGTTTTGGATTTTCTTACAGGATGCTAACCAGTGTGATGCCAAGCACAGAAGACGTGGGTGATGACGTCCCAGGTCATACTGTTCATCTGAACACTGGAACATTCCAGCAGGAGCTCCCATGTGATATGAATGCAACACGTGGACGCCGTTGTGTGAGCAGTGTGGTACAGTGCAATAGCTTACCTGACCCAGCAGGAGGAGCTGGTCGGCACATTTCTTAGTGTGTTCATAACTGGAGCGCTTCATCTCCTGCAGGTGAACCCGATCCAACTGGAACTTCTGTTGAGCAGCAAATGTGGAGCCACAGGTTACTTTTTATGTTGTTTTTTTAAAGTTACATACTGCTTTCGTAGATCCACGGTCAAACCTTGTGTGTGTGTGTGTGTGGAAGAGAGAGACGGACAGATTATTGGACATTGTTATATGATAAGAAAAAAAGATATTGAGGACAATTATAGAAATACAGAGTGCAGCGATGGAGAGTGTAATAATAAAGGCTCTAAAATATTCACAGTGTTTGTGGTGCCACAGCTTCCCATACTTATTATTGGTACATTTTTCCTCATTATTTCATTAAATGGTCCCTGATGGGAGATCAGATTTTGTTTTTCAGTGAGCAAACGATAGGCATGAAAATATTGTATGTGGATATCCGTTTGTAAAGGAGGACTAGAGGAGGAGAATAGTACAATAAGGGGAGAGATACCAGCATAGTGGCTGTATGTGTGTGTGTGTGTGTGTGTCTGTCTCTATATCTAACAGAAGTTTCACTTTTTTTCACTTTATTATGATGAATTGGTCTGAGTCACAGCCGTGGGCATAAATCCCTGCAAAGATCCCAAACGAGTTTAGTAGCTGCATGCTCTGAATCAGAGTCTTGGATCCTTGTAATTGCAGTCGGGCTGCTGCCACCGAAGCTGTTTTATAACAACAGGATCCAAATGTAGCTGCAGACCGTCTTCACTGCGTGGCCCCTCATTAACAGGGAGAAGAAGACATTTCTACTCTGCTTGAATCAGAAAAGGTACACATTCTTCCCTCTCCTCAGCTTTCTTGGGAATATTGATGTTGCCTTGTGGGATAAAAAAAAAAAAAAGTACCAACGAATGCCTGTCTTCTTGCACAGTCTGCTAATTTTGAATTACCATCCACAGTTTTCCACAACTATTCCTCTAAAGTAAAGTCCATAGAAGTATTTTCTGCAGCCTGGACAATGTGTGGGTACATCTCACGTTTAACCTTTAACAAAAAAAACCTTCTGAAGAAACTTTTCAAACGCTCTTCAGAACAAACTGGGTTGATAATTAAATTTGGAGAAAAGGAAAGCTATTGTTTATAAGAGCCATCAGCGAGACGCATTGATCCGCCCAATGACACGGTGCAAACAAGAGGGTTTTCTTTTTTCTTTGTAATTGAGCGTGTCTCGGCATGGGCTAAAATAATTGGAGGAAATGTTGGGGGAATTAAATGTAGTGAGGGCGAAGTGAAAGGTAGGTTTGACCTCAAAGGCTTAAAGATGTGAGACGCTTCCCTTAAAGACCGGGGGATTAGTGAGACAACAGAGGAGATACACAATGTCACCGATAATGGAATGCACCGTGTGACCGGGGCGATGGTGTTGACAGTGCGGATAACATGGGACAGCCTGCTGGGGGTTGGTTTGTGCGTGGTCTGACTTGAGAATAGTAACTGTACTCTGGAGGACCCCTACGCCACTTCTGTCATGTTGAATGCTGGGATCACGTATTTGGTTTTTGCCGGAGACAGAACAGGCAACAAACAAAGACTAAAAACGTCTTCTCTTGTGTCACTGACCTGAAAGTAAGCGCTCTCACACAGGACGTCATGGCAGATGTCCAGGTGGCTGCGAGGTGCTGGCTGGGTTCCTTCACTTTGGGCCTGACCCTCTGCAGTGGACACACTCAGCTGACGAGCCTTGGCAAACGACTGGAGGTAGTGGGACGCCACTGTCCAGAAGTGAAGATCAGACTCATCTCCGAACAGCCTGCGGTTTACCAAAACAACAACAACAACAACAACAACAACAAGGCATCAGCTGAGCCCAGAGTGGATAATGTTTTCTCTCTGGAGAAGTTCGTCAAGCTCTGCAGTCTGGACCAACATGGCGGTTTCTTCTCGTAGTTTGCTTACTAATGATCATAGTTCCTGTATCTTCCAGCCCACGCCTCGCTCTTTCAGCTCACCTCCACCCCCCTTCTCCACATCCTTCTGCCTTTTCTTCCGTCGTTTACTTCCCTCAGCATCCTTTTAACACATCTGCACAGGCACACAGCTGTTGCTAGGTTACCTTGCTGCATTAACAATGGCATGGAAACTTGGCCGGCAGATAAGCATGAGCTGAAACCAGCTCTCGTATCATGCTGGTTGTTGTTGTTTTTTTGCCGAGGTACAGAATCACGGCTGTACAGATACAGCAAAAATGAAATGCTGCCGTTTAGGTAGATCATTTCACGGTTTTCAAAACAAAATCATTCAACTTCCCTTATCATGACATCATCTTGTTTATCTTCCCTATTCTGAATGAATTGATATTTCACAAATAACAGCTGTGAAAACTAAAATGATGACAGTAAAGAAATCTCTCCTAATCCATCGAATTATGTCTTGATTATATCCAGATCCACCAGTAGCAGCTTGCAAACACAGTACGGCATTAGATCATTGTAACAGGCGGGAGGGAGGCAGTAGCAGATGCAAACATATGGAGTATGTAGGAAGTTTAACATGTATTTATGCGTTTACATTACAATATTCTACAGCTTTAAAAAAAGGTGTTTGTATCCTGGAAGAGTCAGCGTTATCCCACTTCCTGGATAGCAGTTTGTTTGCTAATATAAACGACACGTTACTTGGAACTCGGGTCACTGAGAACTTCTCGAGTCTTTGACAAAGGTGCTGAAGGTCTGAATATGAACAAAGTTATCATGCTGGGGGGCACCAGTAAACCCTCACGGACACGCTGTGCAGACAACAAACTGTGGTAGACCCATGCCGAGCGTTCGCTCACCGTGAGACCAGGAGGCAGCGCTGCAGCAGGCTGAGCTCCGGGTCCTGAAGCACACTCTTCATGTCACTGGGGGGCCAATCAGAGACAGACAGTCAGAACACAGCTGGAGCTAATTACACTTCTCAAAACACAGCAGGCCCAGTGTGTCGGTTACGGGGTATTCCTCTTATCTGTAAACCCACAGACGGCATGGCCTCTGGGCCTGCCGTCGAGACACAAAGGAGCATGACGGCAAGCCCAAACCGACACTTGGCAAACACACACACACACGTACACATGCACCAACATCTGATTGTTGCCTTTTGCATCATGCCATTCACATAAATATTGTATTTCGAGCTACAGTGTGTAACCATTACCATTAGAAAGTGTGATAACTCACTTAGACAGGGAGTTGAGCTGCTCCTGGATCAGCCCTTTTATCTCGCCTTTCTCATTGTAGTCTCTGAAATGGAGAGATCAAACTCAGTCACATGGCTCGTCGCGCGTCTCCCTAAAATAAAACCTGACCCGATATTAAATGGGAAGCCGAAAAGCTGCTCGTTAAAAGGAGTAGATCTGTGGTGTCACGCAAGAACAGATGATTCTATTCTAACATTTATGCTGAGGTCACGTAGCACCCTGCGAGGCGAGCGCTGCTAATATAAGCTGTCTGACTTATGATAAGGCAGCCGTGTGTGTGTGTTTAATGGAAGAAAGCAGTGTTGCACTGAGGAGGCAAAAATTACATCAGGCTACAGTGAAACACAGGCGCAGCCATCTGGAAAACAAACTCCTCTCTGAATACGGCCTCCATTTGCTCTCATGTTGACTTGTTTACAAAGAGGAGTTTGCTTACACTCACGCATTGGTTATTTTGTTTTATGAAATAAATAAATGAAATGCACGAGTTTGTTGGCAGACAAGGTGTGGTGGTATAGGAGAATACACAGAGGCAAGTCTTATTATTGTTATTACCGACTAGTTTGTAACCTTAAACTGAACTAAACTCGTCAAAATCAAGATGTGACCTCTATAAACAGATTCTGAATTCACACGCGTTACGAAAGACTTTGGTCAGCCCTGATATCGATCTTGAAGACTGGCTCAGAGCATCTCGAGCTCACGCAGTGCTGTTCATAAAACATCTGATCGGGGCCACCGCCTCATGTGCCGTTGTATATTCTATTGATTTTTTTTTCTGAGGTCTTGGGTTCAACCGATCAGAAGACCGGAGATCCGGTGAGGTTGAAGACCTAAAATTGATATTCTGTCTTTGTGTTGAGACCTTGTAACACTCCTGACATCATAAGAGCGGATGATGTTTTGGAGTGGACACATGTACGGAGACTTACACTTGAGTGATGTCCATGGTGAAGGTTCCTGACCAGGGCTGCAGCAGGAGGAAAGCCTTGAGAGTCAGGGCAGCTCGGGGAAGCAGCAGGTAAGGACACCACACTGGATCTGAACATATCCGCCACCGATCAGAAAGAACACAATGTTAAGCCGAATCATTTCCTAAGCCTTCATCCAATCCATGAATCTCCTAAAACCTCTACGTCTCATTCAATCCTTCACACTTTCTGTTCCCTGGCTCACCGGTCAGGTCTTGCTCGTCCATGCGGTAGCTGGCGGACTTCATGGCCATCTCCAGCACTCGGATACAGCCGTCGTCAGAGGCCAGCACCACCTTGTCCGACGTGCACCAGTCAATGTCTAAGATGCGGTAGTTCACGTTGCGCCCGATCCGCATGCTGCTCACCATTTGGACCTGCAAGAGGAGGAGGAGGAAGGCCAAAGCAGTTCATCTAAACTGTCCCCTAAAAGCTTTCTTTCAAAGCATCTGCCACAACTCTAGACGGGAGATGGTGGGGAAAGAACCATTTATGTCGAGTATAGCAGGACAGAGAATGGAAGACTCTTTCAGAAGGTGTTCTAGAAAACCTCCCTATCTCTGGCTTTTTATGGGGCTGTCTGGGAGTCGGTGAAACCCAGCTGTCAGCAGAGCGCTGAAGCATGTCGAAGATCTCTCCTGCTCCTCCTCTCCTCCCTCTCCCTTCCAGCCCTGTAGCCGTTGCTCGTTTCCCTCTGCAGCTTGATCCATCTGTTGTCTGGGATTTTGCGGTTGGGGAATGAAAACTGGGTTTCATCTCAGCTCCCCTCAGGAAAACACATCCCTCCTCCTCCCAGACAACAATGCTCCAGTGGGACCTTCTTCCTCCGCCCGACGCTGCTTAAGAACACCTATAGCATCTACCCGTGTCCA
This sequence comes from Leptoclinus maculatus, assembly GCA_032191485.1. Taxonomy (NCBI): domain Eukaryota; kingdom Metazoa; phylum Chordata; class Actinopteri; order Perciformes; family Stichaeidae; genus Leptoclinus; species Leptoclinus maculatus. The sequence continues at coordinate 15,417,244 of JAVDOI010000016.1, forward strand.
CATCCATCTGCTTTTCAATATTTCTGCTGGGTAAACTAACAAACACTGTGGCATTGACATAAATAAACAAAACAGTCCAGCCCGTGACCAAATGTTGAACTGGAGCACAAACTAGCCCGAAGGGTTCTTAGTCGAGCTGAAATGAAGGCCGTGCAGAGAGAGGACTTTCTGGATGCTGACAACTTCGGTAAGCAAAGTTAAAAGAGGAAGTGAGGATGCATGTCGCTTCCAGGAATCAGGATCATCCATCCTGCAATGGGTGAGCTTATTCATGTCAATGGAAAGCTTTTAGGGCTTGTGTATGTACACAGTGCACTGTGATGATTCTTTAATACATCAGGACAATTACAGTAAATGTACTCTTACCACAGTGTTTACTTTGAGAGATATACCCACCGGCACAATATTGCAGTGCTTCAGTGATGACAGCGCTCCGCAAACACATTCGTGCTGCCAGAGTGAATCTGTTCAATGTAAAGCACTACTATGAACTTGCAGAACGTTGCAGATTCTTTCAGGTTATCCGAGCTGTGTGGTCAGGTGATGCATGTTGGGAATTTATAATGTGGTACAGAAAAACAATGACTTTTGTCCCAATGACATGTCAACTGCCAAAGGTTGGTGTGTGTGTGTGTGTGTGTGTGTGTGTGTGTGTGTGTGTGTGGCGCCTCACCTCTTTGGTGTCCCAGACCTCCGCTCCATCGGTGTACATCACCAGCAGCTTTTGGTTGCCCTTACCCGGAGCGAAGCGGATCTTCTTCACCCAGCCACGATGCGTTGGTATTCCCCTGAAAGCATCAACAGCATCGGCCAGTGATTTTATTCATTTCTTATCCATTGGCTGGTATCCAAAGTCAGAAACGTCAACACAACAATCAATCTATGACCATTCTGGGCAAGTTCATTTTTGTCTAAAGAATATATATATTTAAAAAATGAAGTTAAACGGATACATGAAACCCAACAAAGCACATATAGATGGTTTGGAGAATTGCAGGTAGGTACGTAGTATACTGTGTAGGGCTGCAACTAACGATTATTTTAATAATCGATTAATCTGTCGATTATTTTTACGATTAATCGATGAATCGGATAAAAAAAAAAAAAGCATTAATTTCCAATCCTTTATTCAAAAACAGTATGCTTTATGCTTTACATCTGCCAATTATATCGTTTTTTTTTAAATAAAGTGCACAAAAATATGTATATTTTTGTTTAAAGGGACCTGAGCTGTCAGAACAATAAATCATTTATAAAAAATAAAGAAAAATACAAATCAGAAAACTTAACAGGATTTGTTTGAACGTCAGAACTTGTTCTCTACACTACACTCACAGATGCACACACTCTCACACTCAGACAAAAACGTGTCTTTAGTCCTGCTTTACTACTGTTATTAACGAGCTAACGCTAACTTGTCATGCTTGTCAAACTGGATAACGAGTAAACACCGGCACCAGAAGAGCTACTGGAGGGACGTTACGTCCCTGATAGCAGTCGACTCCGGGGCGGCTGATCCGCCGTATTGTCGCACTCGGTTCGGCCATGCACGCCGGATACGCCCCGCCTACGGATCGCGCACCGTCAAACATCGTTACGGGTCTCTCCGGTGGTCTTTCCTCTACCTCTGCTCTGCTCTGCGCTCAACTCAACTTATTTTTTTTATACTCAAACATCTCCGCGACTTATTGAGTGGCGTAATAATCGCGCGACACAACGAATCGATAATGAAATTCGTTGCCAACACTTTTAATAATCGAATTTTATCGATTTTATCGATTCGTTGTTGCAGCCCTAATACTGTGTAGTAAGAAGAGCTGTTACCTGGACAAACGAGCTTTCAGGTCCCAGAAGTTGAGATTGCCGTCCACGTCCCCGAGCACCAGGGTGTCGCCTTTCCACGCGATGCAGGCGATACTACCCATACTGCCCTGCAACCAGGATTTCACATATTCAGTGAGAGGCAAAATAAGGAAGGACAGCTGCACATTTGTCCCCTGCTCAAGGATTAAAAATGTGTTTCGTATGTGAAAGCTGCTTCTTGAAGCTGCAGTAGGTAACTTAAAAATAAAATAAACAATACGTTTCATCATATTTTGCTCAAACCGTCACTCTATCCTGACAGCAGTGCAATGTGACAGATAATATGTCAAAAAGCAGGTTCCTCTGCCTCCTTTTAGTGCTCCGAATGGTATTTACAGGATTCCAAGGGCTCGAAGGAAAACAACCAATCGGAGCCGAGGAGTGTCTAACATCGCTGCTTGTGAACTCCGATCAAACTCAAGATTCTGCAGAGGAACCTGTTTTTTTTATCTTTTATAGATTATCTGTCTCATGTGACGATCTAGTGACAGTTTGAGCAAATTATTTTTATTTAGGTTACCAACTGCAGCTGTAAGTGAATCCAAACCCCCTTTTTCATCTATTTTGACAGTTTGATTTTAACATCTTGCCCGTGTAGATTATCTTCTATTATTTACAGACACACAAAGATACACGGCTATCTACTAAAGCTGTTATTGTAGTTGTACACCTCAAGTACTGAGATAGTCCGCGTCCATCACTAAAATCATCAGAAGTCAATGACCATCCTCCACATAATTACAGACATGATGTCAACAAGCTCCTCTTTAATACAGCCGAACAATGGGTAAAAAACAAACAGCTTTTCGCTCCATTATAAGAACGTAATAGTCTCTGGCTGAGTGGTATAGACAAGCACGACACCTGAGGTTAAGTGAGGCTGCGCCACAAGACGGAGTGCTGATGTGAAGACATTAAGTGTCAGCTCACCTTCAGTGTGTACCCGGTGAATTATAGGACAAAACTTTTCTTGGACAGTTTCCGTTACTTTCCTGACAAGCGAGAGATATGAAGATCTCCTATCATCCTGAAAGGACTGTAAATCCTTTGAGGTATGCAAATCTTTGAACAATGACTCTGTAGCTGTCACGAAGATAAGGCTTTTAAATCACCAGGTAAACCACCGGTGTCTGTCTGTGCGACGTGTGAATTGATGCCCGGGAGTGAGCCGGCAAAACACGGGCTGTCGAACAATCCAATCTGCCGCTCAGAAAGGGACTCCCGAAATGAATTTTACCATCTCAAATGAAAAGAGAGATGGGAGAAGTGTTGGCGATAAGGTATGAAGTTGTGCAGTGTTCATTGACAGATGAGGGCAATCAACAAACAACAGAAGGCGCTATCTGCTCTATAGCACGACGCAGCTCGACTGAGATGCGAGTCACAACTAGATAATGAGTCCAAGAAAGTTTCTTAAAGACTCCTTAAACAATAGATTTCATTTTGTTACACCTTTTGTTTTTTTATTCAAAAATGAAAAGGCTCTTTGTTAGTGGCGACGTGTGGACTGGTGAAGTAAAAACATCCTGCATCTTGTAGTCATTCAGGTGAAAATAAATCCCGTCTCCAGTAATAGCCGGGTCCATTTTTGCTGTCACGGCGAATTAACAGCCAAGTCCCCATGAGATGCTTTACAGGTAAATGCAGTAACAGTTTCAGGGTCACGCTCTGCAAAACACCGCCTGCTAACAGACTGATGAAAGACGCAAACTCTCACGTTGCTAGAGCAACAAAATAATAAATAAAAAAAGGTTTAATCTGACAGAAAACATAAAGCTGTAGAAGCTGCAAGATTGAACACTTTTTGTTGTTGTGGAGCCAACATGTATATCATCCCCCCCCCCACACACACAAGCCCCACAAAAGACCTGAAGGACACTTTACTGTGCAGGTGCTGGCTAACAACCAGACAGCAGAGCTCAGAAGGAGCTCGAGAATGAGGTCAAATGTTTGATCACAGAAACGGGGAAGTAAATGACGTGGAAAAAACGTTGCTATCATGTTTTCATTCTCTTTGACACAGAGAAAGAATAGCACGGTATATGGGTTGAAATACAAATTGAAATTCAACGGCGAGTAAGAGATGTGAAAGGAGCAGGAATAGCTTTGTGCAGGGATCTTGTGTGGATGACCTTGAAGCAGTTCAGGAGCGTGTGAAGTAAAAAAAAGAGACACCGTCTCTGGACTCACATCAGGGGGAATGCGTGCTCCGTCTTTGACAGTGTTGCCCTCCACGGTGATGTGGTAGACCTGCCCGTCGGTGTCAGTGAATACAAAATGCTCCCTGGCTGAGATGGCTTGGCTGGTCTCCGACTTGCTCTCCGCATCCTGCAGCAGACTGTCGTGGAGAAACATGTCAGGCTTTTTTTTTGCACTCTTTCCCACTGTGAAATATTGTGGCAGGACCAACGTCGTGGTATTCTGACAGTGGCAAGAATTGCTAGTATCATTTAGGACAGAGTGCTGGATGGATTGTAGAGACAGAAGGAACACAAACATATAAAATAAAGACTATGGTTTCAGTAATAAATAAAAAATACAAACACACATTAAGTTGGCTTCACTTGACTTTGTGGAAACTACTCAAGTATTGACAAGAGAGGTCTTTACTGTTGGGTAAAGGTCACGGATAAAAGGTTGAAATGGATTGCTAAAAGTAGCCCTATGGATAAATTATGAATAAAATACGCAGCTAAAAGGCAACAAATAAATGGTGAAATAGCAAAAAGTAATTGTTAAACAGTCGTCAGCTATAAGTAACGGATGAATAGAAGATATAATGTTGAAATAGTGAGCTAAAAGTGACGGATGTATGGACTAACTAACCTAAACATTGACAGTTCAACTGAATGAAAACATTATTGCAACAATACACACGTTAATATAATCAATAGCGCTAAATAACGTCCAGGTCAAAATGAAATAAACACGTTTGGAACATGACTGGTGGAGGTAGTTCATCTGACAGGAGTGGCTGGAGAATAATACTGGACCGTTGTCTTTTGCGATCAGATAATCATTTAAATATAATATCGGGTAAAGAACTGTTTTTATACTATTTTTAGATCCGATTTCAATTCCTCATATCCTGACAGGGGGCTTGTCATTGTCACTACATTGTGAAGCTTTAGAACGCTGACCTGATGACGGACGATTCAACACTAGTCTGCTCCGGGTCCGACACCGTCTGCCGAGCTATGGCCTCCCTCGCTGCCATCTGCTTCTTCTTCAGACTCTTCAGGTTGTGGGACGGGGACCACTCCTGTTTACACACACACACACACACACACACACACACACACACACACGGGATTGCAGTTACAGCAACAAACCCAGACAAAGACCCAGACACAAACACATTTGCTGGCATAACAGCAAACCATCACAGTGGAAAAACACTACAGCTAGAAACAGGAGGAAAAGGGAAGTGCAGCAGATGCTCACATAAATTAAACTAAGGCACACGGGAGAGCGGTTTTCCCCAAGCCTTCCTGTGCAACTGCTGGAGCACTGTGGCTGCAGTCTGGCGGACTCGAGGTTGTAATCAATATGGAAATGAGACAGCAATATGGGGCTGGGGGAGGGCAGCATGTATTATTAAGGTTACTGGCGGTTTTTATTCTTGCTGTGGACGACTTTACAGCCCCACTGTGAACTTTGTCCAGCATCGCTCTTCTTTTATGAGTATTTCACTGGCCTAATGAAGCCCGTTCTTTGCTGAGCTTGGGGAAAATCAGCCTAATCTTTTAAATGGCCAGCCCCCCCAGCATCAGAGGCTATTAACAAAGGGAAGAGTCAACAATGGGTATTATCGCAGCAGTGTCTTTTGGTAAAAGTCAATATTTTGACTGGAGATGTTCAGATATGCAGCTTTCACTTTTAATGAGCAACCCTGCACGTGACATTTGCTACATTTCAGTGTCTTTAGTAATAGTTCAGAATCAAGGACCGGTGAAGGATGCAGTTTTTTTGTCAGTACCAATGCAGTAACGGTGGGGAAGTTCTTCGCCATCTCCCGGAGAAGTGTCCCGGTCCTGGTGTCCCACAGCTCCAGGGGTTTGTCTCTGAACACCACCACCAGGTACTGTCTGAGGATGGACATCACACACACACACACACACACACACATTCAATCTCAAAACATTTATTAAAAGAACGCAGTCTGAAAATCTGGTTGCCGTGTGGCGTGGATGTCTAAACATTGGATGCTGATGTGTCACATTACCAGCAAAAAGAGTGAGAGAATGGATTCTAGCTCATCTGGTCACGTTTTAGAAAGATTGTTTTTTTTTGTGTTCATATGGTACAATTTAAAGGATGAGTTTTCAAAAGCGACCCTGCTTTGTGTTCAACCAGACTGCAGTGTGCCTCTTAGGTACACAGCTATTTACAGCAATATCTTTTGCACATATACATGAATTAAATGTTCAAATAAGGATGTTGCAGCAAATTTCCTGAGTGTATTGAATTGAGCAAAAGTGAGTTTTATCACTTGTGAATACAAAATAGTCAGAGGTGTCACTTTCCAGTTTAATACATGATACACCTAACCATATTTGGAATGTACTCGCAAGGCTAGGACTCTCAACGGTAATATGGTGCGTTGAAAAGAAATTAGAATTTACTGAAAATACAAAAGAATATGTGTGAGGAATGCATGCTCTTATTTATTTTTTCCGCAATATCACAGTCCTATTAAAAGACACCGCAATGATGAATGCGGGTATTAAAAAGAATTGACGATCCAAACCACTGCACAATCTGTGAAGGTTTTGGGGAACAATAGGAAATAAACAACGCAATTAATGCTAGATCTGTGCTATCCGGGTCTATCTGCAGACCTCCGGGGAGATTTAAATCTGGTTATTATAACAACCTCGGAAAAGAAGCGAGCAAGCGCAATGCGCCCTTTAAAATTTGAATTGATATGTTCAGAGACAGAAGGCGATAGAGAGAGAAAGGTGAGAAGGCTCCAGGCAGGTGAAGGCAAGCGTGTGGGGGTGAATTGTTTTGTATGTAAATGTACAGTTTGTGTCTAAGTGTGTGTGTGTGTGTGTGTGTGTGTGTGTGTGTGTGTGTGTCTCGGGGCAAAAGCACAAGAAACTGAGGTGTTGTTGCTATTTGGTTTTGCCGGTGGTGGAGAGAGCAGGCAACTCACTTGAGATGAGACACTTTAATCATCTCAATGGGTGGCTCATCGTTTCCTCGCTCGCCTCTAAATGCAAAGCATCTTCCTGGAAAACACAACAGAGACACAGACAGACAGACAGACAGTGAGCGTGTGAGGGGGAGGAGGTGATGCTGGAAGGCAGAAGACGGTACCTTTCCTTACAACCTGTGAACAGACGGATTGAACTCATTCCACTTTAGTGCCGGGGCGTCCTGGTTTCATCTCCTTCGTCTCCCCCCGACCTGCTCTAATCTCTGCTTTTCACTCGCACACAGTACATTCCACCCACCGCAGCAGCACATTAATGCAGCGCATCAAGGTGCCCCCCCCCCCCCCGTTAAACAAAACAAGAACACCCTTCAGGTGTATCTTAGCACAGCTGCCTAAGGAAGTGCTGATCTGATTTTGCCGAGGACACTTAGAAAGGCGGCCTGCTTAAAATGTACAAGTGACACAGCTGCCTGTGGCGGTTTGGGCGAGGCGGGGGGAGACCTCCAACAGTGTTGTTGAGACGGCAGTCGGTGTGTGCCAGAGGGGACGGCATAGCTCAGCAGACGGTCGAGAGAAAACTTTGGTGCACTAGAAGCTAATGCAGCCCTCTTCATCGTCTCCTCTTTGGGGCAATCATCTCACTCTTCAGATCATCAGCCTCCTGGCTCTAATCACGTGCGTCACATGTGCATTCTCAAAAACACACACACACACACACACACACACACACGCATCTCGAGGTCCTGAATACACAAAATGGGGTCACGTTTTTTTCAATCTGCTAGATGCAAAAGGAGGCGGTTGTGCTTTCTAGCAAACACAGTCATGCTCTTCCCTTTCTGTGGATGATTACTGGAAAGACGTGTTAAAGTGCTGCGCTGATTATTATTATTATTATATGTAATTATCATCTGTACACGTGAAGCACGTTCACTCCCACGCATCAACACTAACGCCCCCCGGTTACTGCAGCACACTGAGAATCTGTTCATAGATAAAGAACACAATCGTCGCTGCAGGGACCGGCTATCATCACAATCGAGCAAGACGAGCGAGGAAGATGATTTTTTTTTCATCCTGGAGTCTCAAATCTTATCAGAAAATGCTCCAGCTGTAAAGGGCACAAGGTGTCTGCCTTAGCGGATTAGTCTTACTTGTGACGAACAGAATCCTTAAGTACAGAACTATCTTTACTTTGGGGCCGTTTCTATTTGATGACCTCATGCAAATATCTGCTCACTTCCCCTCAATGCATTAAGACGAACGAACATAAGCTCAAGTAAGGGGAAACAAAGTTGTGCAAGTCTGAATCTGGTTCAGGATTACATGAAATGATATGAAAAACACTATAAGAACATCTGCAACTCAAAAACTATACCCCACAGCTACTTTCCTGTTAAAAATCACAATGTCTTGTTTTTTTATTTCTAAATAAATAAATACGTTGCAACCTGTAAATAAGACATCTTGACAGTTCTCATGTTTCTCAGCTTAGATGGAGCTTAGCGAGCTACTCCCCCTTGCTTCCCCTGTGATCTGGGTGCTATGCTATGCTAGTGTGTCTCCGTGAACACACACACAGATTAAAGTGATACTGATCTTTTTCCACCCAACCCTGAGTAAGAGATCAGGGATGTGGGACACCACAGGCTGTGTGCATTAGCAGTCAAGCACACCTTGGAAGATCTCAGGCACTTTAAGTTACTCAAACGAAAAAACAATTAGCTATACATGTGTGTGTTGGAAGGCGTGTCAGCCTGTAACCAAAGCTAATGCCGCGGACTGTTAACTTTGACGACTCTGGTGCTTTTAGAGAGCCATTAAAGAAGGGACTTACCCCCGCCATTGTTCTGAAAGGACTGAGGCTAAAGGCTCTCTGACCCAACCATCATAGTGCGCATATTTATTTATGACCTTGGAAATTTCCCAAGCCAAACGCCTCAAGTGTAAAAAGTGTGAAGCAGACCAACGAGACAAAAACACGAGAGATTTGTCAAATAATAAAAGTGTTCATCAACTATTTGTATCCGAGATTGCATCTAAATATTCATTCTCATACAGCTAAACTAAAAGAAAATATGTTTTATCCACTGGAACCTTTAACCATCTCTTCTTGACCACTCGTTACTTCATCCTCAGGTTTTCTCTTCTTCTGGAGAAAGTTCGAAAAACACAACGGTCACCGCTGGTGCAGTAATTCTATAGACCCGTCACTGGCAGGGATAGAAGTCATGATAGGATCTCATTTTCAGAGCTAGGCCCTCCTTGGTGGTTTAGTTTGGACCTATTTTGGAGAAGTGTGTAAGTATCCCCTGGAGGAGAACAAGAGGAGTCTCTTAGAGAACCACATGGACATAGAAAAACTAATTAAAAGAAAGAGTGAGAGACTGACTGATGTCTAGTTCCTCTGTTGTTCAGGCAGCAGGAAACTCAAGAAAAACAGAAACTTCCAAGAACAAAGACAGGTGATAGTGATAGTGTGTGTGTGTGTGTGTGTGTGTCGAGCCTCTCACCAGTAGGCAGGTCTACATGCTGCAGTTCATTTCGCACCAGGCCCATGTTGTTGGGAGCAGAAGTGGCAAACGATAAGAAACTGGTAAGACTCACCCATTCAATCCCCCTGTGGAATAAGCACACACACACACACATACAGGTTTTAGTTAAATGAATAATATTGATATCTAATAGTCTAGCTGTCAAATATTCCTTCACTACATTCTGTAATGAGACACCTAACACTTCTAAATCCATTGGGAAGGTGTAAAAAAAATTTAAAAAATAACTCACGGCAAATCAAGCCAGCAAGTAAGTGTGAGATATGAATATTTTGGGGAAGTGGGCCCAGCTCAGGGAGCCCAAACTCCACCGTAATGAGATGGTAAATAGCCACATGATTAATTAGTCAATTCCCCCACTACATGTAAATGAGATGCTAAGTAGGCAGGCCTCTTTTGGCATGGCTGTGCTCGGGCAGGGGATGCTGGGCTCATTTCCATAGAGCACCTCTGCTCTCTCCACCACAGGATATTCACAGCTTTGATCTTAACGTTGTACGTCTCAGCACTGGGAAAATAAATAAATAAACATCAACGCTCTTCTAGAGCCCATACAGGAGGAGGGAACATCTAATGGAGGTGTTTTCAAGAGAAAGCCCTGATCTGATGGAACTACTTTGATGTTACAGTCTGGTTCAATGGGTTAATGTACGGTAGCGTTATTCATTTATTGTCACTTTTTTTTTGCTTTATGGACATATGTAACACGAGGGGTGTTACATTTTTATATGCAGTGTGTCAGCAGTAGGTGCTGGGTGAGAGCTGAGTGTCAGGACTGTAGAGCAAATTCACTGCGACAACCTGACAACCGGAAACCAGAGAAAACCAACGCCTGATCACTCACTTTAATCCCCCCACACACACACACACACACACACACACACACACACACACACACACAGGCAGAGGCGGACATTTTAAGAAACTTGCTTGTGTTGCATGGCTCATTAAAGTTTGTTGGAGTTCTGCATTTTGCGGACACCACCTTCTCTCATTAAAGAGAAGCCTGGCTCTGCTTGAAAGGACGGCGTTTGCTCCCAATCAATCTTTTAACAGCGTTAATTGATTCAATCTTGTGCTTAATTAAACCTGGTGAAATAGTGGTGCTGCTCATTAGAGAATACTCTTTGTTGACGTTTGGCTGTTGCATCGTGGGGAGCTCATACGGTGGTGCGGCGTTCTTACCAGTGTGGTCCGTCAAGGCAGACCATCATTAACCAATACATTGTGCAGAGGCATAGCAGGACAAAGCAATTTAATGTAGAACAAAACCACACCGAAACAAAGCTAGATTTATGTCGCACATCACTACAATGTATCTCGATTCATTTGCATAAATAATAATAATAATCCTAGGGTCCTCGCACCAATCAGTGCTCTGGCCCTGTTAGCTGGTGTTTTTTTACGAGTACATATGAAGACATAGGAGACTGCATACCATGTACTCTCCCTTGGATGTCTCATTTATCTCTGTCGTAACACTTCTAAAATACCTTTTGTGATCCTAGAGAACAAAGATATTCCAGACAACAGAGAAACAAATAAATAATAGTCGACTGAGCATGGAGGCACGACATGACACATTACAGGTTTACAAGTATTGAACAGAATCTCTACAATGTATCTTTTTAATAGCGTCAACATGTACGGGAGACTTTCACAACTAAATAGCTCTTAAATGTTGTGCCAGTTGTGTCATCAGCTCTTAGAAATGATCATCGACAACTGTTCATTACTACTAGTGTTTTGAATTTCTATTTTTAAATGCTCGGTGATGAACAGAAAGCTTCCTAATATAGAATTCTGCTTTTCCCTGAACGGCTCCTTTGATGTGTTATTGACGGGTTCATTAATTAGCTACTTAAGACTTGAGGGAATAGTTTAGTGTTCAGAGGTTAAAGGAACATTTCGACTCCCAACATAAAAACATCAAGTAATGTATTCTGAGTAACAATGGAAAATGGTATCTATATGCAGCATGCATCTCACCCAGAAATCAATTGGCCTTCTTCCCCTGCAGACATGCAAAACTCCAAAATCCCTTTCACTCGCAAGGTCTACCGTGCTCCCCCGTCTCCGTCTCTGTCCGGTGAAACGGAGGAGTTCTACACCGCGACTTGCCCTTGCCCTGGGGCCCAATAACCCATTTTTAAATGAGTAGGTCCTAAAAGTTGTTAAAAGAATCCAGAGTTATTTCCCGTCCTCTGTTCGTGTGAATGAGCCCTAGAAAGAGGCTGGACCGACGGCTGGGAGGCGGAGTTAAAGAAAACGCTTGTGTGCTTGCTCTATTGGGGTCGTTGATGCAGAAGATCGCCGGATGATCTGGATAGTTTTTTAAAACTCAATTAAATATATTTGTAAAGCCCAAAAAACACAAGTCAGCCTCACAGGGCTTTACACTTGAAATGTGTGAGAACGATTGTATAGAGCACAGACTGAACTTAGTAAAGAGGATCTAGAAGTTATGTCGTTGTCCTTTTGTGGAGATCAGTAACAAGTGGTTTTCTTCCAAATGAATAGTGAATTGGCAGCGATTGTGTGTTTGTCACAGTCAACTGGACAAACACAGCACTACACTTACTGTTTCTAAGTGTTACATCAGCAGCCTTGGGTAGATCTGCAACATTGGACATCCCTAATTTAACACATCGTCTCCTTCTCTCTGCCCCGAATGAACACACAAACCCACACACACACGTAGTACAAAATAGGCCTTGTAATGCCATTGATTAATTTGTACGGTATGCAAAGCTCGTCCCATTTTTCAAGTGCATCTCAGCTCCCTCTGATACTTGTTGGGATAAACACCCCGAGGCATCTCTGCAGTATTTTCGTCAGCTCCTTGAGACTGTGTGTTTTTTTATATATATGCTCTGGATTGATGACAAAGTTAGTGGTGGCAGGGTTCTTCTGTTACCTTCACCACTGTGCATCACAGGTAAAGACATCGTAAAGACATCGTCACTTCCCAAAATTAGGATGGACGTCATGATTTAATTTGCATATCAAAGCAATGCTCGTGCAATCTTGGCATTTCTCATGTAAAAAAGGCTAAACTAAAAAGGATTTTGATATTTTTTGTAAAGATCTAGATCACGTACACTATGCCTTTAACCACTTTATCTGTTGGAATAATTTTTATTTTGCTCGTATTTCTTCCAATCAAGAAAACGAAACTCAGCCGATGTTGAGATAAAACAACCGTAAAGCAAAGCCAAGGAACACAGGAGCTGACAAGGCACTCTAATTATGTGACAGCCAAATGCCTCTCGAAACTCTAATGAGCCCAAAAAACGATTGCCTCAAAATCAATCCCCCTCGAGCTGATTGACTGGCCACTGGGGTTCATCCAATGTGTCAATTTACAGATGTTTCATCCAATGTGGAAACTGAAGCGCTGACCCTGGGGACGTTCTGCCTGGTTGTACATTGAACTACACAGAAACAAAAATCTTACCTGACTTCACAGGAGTGCACACTGAGCTCTTTGTGGAGAAGACCACTGGTCAAGTTATAGACCAGTACAGACCCATTGCTGGTGCCTGAGAAGAGGAAACAAGAGAAAAAGAGCATAAGACACACAGGACATAAGGCATACAGTTACTTCAGGTAGCAGCATCTACCCTCCAGCAGGATCACAGAGACGGTGTGACAGTGCGACACCTCTGCGTGTTCCCCGTCACTGCAGTAGGTGTGGATTGAGGCTCCACATCAAACCCCCGTGTCACTCAGCTCGCAGCACTGTTTCACCTGCTGCTGGGAAAATAAAATCTTTATTCATCGCCCAAGAGTTTCCTGGTTATATGATTTTGAGTAATGCAGCATCTTCTGGGGAAGTAATGTCAAATCTAAGCTTCCATTTTGCTTGTTAATTATTTAACGTGTATTTGTATAGTAAATATTGCGCAGTGATTTATATTGGTGATTATTTGTAATATACCTTTTTATATTCTAACCAAACAGGTAATAAGAGCCCATATCTACACTTTCAGCTTCGCACCATAAAAAGCTGACAGCCTATTTAGATTGTGAAAAATAGCTTTTTCCTGATTGTGTAGAATGCCATTTGCTTATATTACATTAGTGGGGGAAACAGGCAGTTGTAAAAAGCACAACACAATTGAGGTTATAACCTAAGCGAGGAAGCTGAAAGACGCAGCAATTAAAATAATTGCTCAATTGTGGAAGCATTGCAAAAAAAAAAAACAATGCTGCAGCAGATGTGAAAGACAATCAAAAGTCTATTCTCATGATGCTTTGATAGTGTTTAACAAGGCTTGGGGAATTTCTTTTTTTTTGTATGTTTATGGTCAACACACACAGGAGCACATCTACTTCTATGATTATCTTATTATTCTATGAGGTTGATGTGCCCCGTCCCTCTACAAAGGACTGCTCAGTCTGCACTTGGCTTCAGCGAGACGACCACATGCTGACACAACATCTGGAGGTGGCGATAGGCAGTGCCGCAGTGGCACCTGTGTGTGTGTGTGTGTGTGTGTGTGTGTGTGTGTGTGTGTGTGTGTGTCTTCCTGTACAGCTGGTAGATGTCAGGCATACAGGAAGTGGGTGGATGGAGATAAACATAGATACTCCTGTCCCCGAGTTGCCTCACAGCCAACATGCGTTTACTTTAATCAAGCTCATCAAGAAGACGCTGCCCCTCCGTATGGTCTGGTGAGGTGAGAAATGAAAATGGTTGACTTTCATTCTGGAACGGATACTTCAAATATGACAGCAAATAGAAAATGACCCCTAGCTAGTGTTAAAGCACTTTGGCTGTTTTGAACTAGCAAACTCATATACCACACTCATATTTAGCCGTTAAATGTGACGCCACAGCAGCTGCTGGTTAGCTTAGCTTAATGTAAAGACAGAAAACAAGGGGAAACAGCAAACCTGGCCACGGGTAACAAAAGGTGTAGGTGTCGGTTGGTGAATTTTGTTGCGTTTCCAGTCTTTATGAGAAGCTAAGCTAACCAGCTGCTGGCTGTAGCTTCTCATTTACCATACAACATAAGAGTGGTATAAATCTTCTCATCTTACTCTTATAGTGTCTTTCCAAAAATGTGAAACTAGTCATTTAAATATGGCCAATGCTAACAGCACAATTAAGCAAACGCACTTCAAAACTGGATCATGGCTAATCTTCTACACTGTTGTAAGAGTTCTGCTTCATCATAACGAGCAAATGATTTGATCCTTGTCGAAATTACAAGAATCATGTTGTTGCATTTGGTGATACCAATCCTAAATGTAATACGTTTCAACAAGAAGCACAGCCGACGACGGCGCTGAACGTAACGGAGAATGCCTTTGACAGACCAATGGAGCTAAGAACAAGAATCGTGTTGCTTTTTGAGGTGGATGCCTCAGTAGCTTCCTTCATCTCAGGCGTTTATTTCTCACATTTTGTAAATAACAAATTCATGTTTTTGCTGTGTTGAAACTTTATCCCACTCTTAATGCGGTTTCCTTCTGTAGATCCAAACAATGCCGCAAAGAATAGCTGTCGGGCGAGCTCGGATTAATAATTAGGCATGCCACCCTCAGATGATTAGGAACGGATGACAGGTTGTCAGCGTTTGTCTACACGTCACTGAAAAGTAAGGCTCTGGGCCTTGTACCTATCTGTAACGGAGCTGTCAGGTCACACAAAGATTACAGCGTTATAGACAGAAGACCAGACAGCGCTGCTGCTGGGTAGCTCGGTTGAATGCTCAGTCATCCCGGGCAAGGAGCCTGAATGACTGAGAGGGGGAAAGTGAGAGAAGGATATGGAGAAAACAGAGATGGGAAGCCCCCCCCCCCCAGTGCTTTCACACCTTCAGCAGTGAGATCTCATCTCTTGCTCTATTTGCACCTAGTGGAAGGTGTAAAAACCCGGCTTCCTTCGGCTGTTCTCCTGACTGGTGTCGCTTCACCGAGACTCGACGAGTCCCCCTATTAACTCAACTACACATTAGGGAGAAACATAACGCAGACCCAAACAGAGGCCAAGAAACAGAGCGAGCTGTGTCTGCCAAGAACTCGGCCACGGATCGCTCTGGAGTTAATGATCAGGTGTATTCTCTGGCTCTTGGTAAACAAGAAAGGTGACAGAAGCCGACGCCTGCCAGAAAAGCGGTCACAATACCAACATCATTACTGAGTAGGAGACAATAGCAATTGTTAACCGAGAATGTATTTCAATTTATTATTCATTTTAGTATCGGATTCAAAGACTCCAAATGTGGCAGTTTCTTATGTTATTGTAACTTCTACCTTGTTGCATTAATAAGTCAGGGCCATACGTATTTGGACTGTGACACAATTTTTCAAATGTTGCCTCTTTACACGACTTCAATGGATTTGAAAGGAAGCAGTCAATATGTGGTTGAAGTGTAGACTTTGAGCTTTAATTCAATGGATAAAACTAAAATATTACACGAACCGTTATGGAATTATCTCCATTTGTATACAGTCCCCCACGTTTTCAGAGGCTCAAAAGTAATTGGACAATTGTCTGTCAAACGGTTTCATGGCCAGATGTGGCCTGTTCTGTCACTATTTCATGAACAATGATGCAGATAATAGGATTCAAAATGTTAAATTAGCTGGTCCATGGAACTCTCAGGATGCGGACCAAAGCGGTGTCAATGCAAGTGAAGGAGGCCATTATTAGGCTGAAAAACACTTAAACCTATCAGTCAGATAGCAGACACATTAGGATTGACCAAATCAACAGTTTGGTACGTTCTTAAAAAGAAGGAATGCACTGGCAAGCTCACCAACACCAAAAGGCCCAGAAGACCACGGAAGACATCTAAGATGATCGCAGAATTCTTTCCTTGGTGAAGAAAAACCCCTTCATAACATCTACTGAAGTCAAGAACACTCTGGAGGAGGTAGGCGTGCCCTTGTTGAAGTCTACAATCAAGAGACGCCTTCAAGAATCTAAATACAGAAGGTTTACAACACGGTGTAAACCTCTGGTAACACTGAAGAACAGGAAGGCCCGATTAGACTTTGCCAGAAAACGTCTGAAAAAGCCTGATCAGTTTTGGAAAAAGATTCTTTGGACAGATGAAACCAAGATTAACTTTGTACCAGAATGATGGGAAGAGAAAAGTGTGGAGAAGGAAAGGAACGGCTCACGATCTGAAACAAACCACATCATCTGTCTAACATGGTGGAGGCAGTGTGACATGGTCAGGTATGGCTGCCAATGGAACTGGGTCACTGGTGTTTATTGGTGATGTCACAGCTGATAGAAGCAGCAGGATGAGTTCTGAGGTGTTTAGGGCTAAACTATCTGCTCAGGTTCAGCCTAATGCTACAAAACGGATTGGATGGCGCCTCACAGTGCAGATGGATTATGACCCAAAAGATAATGTGAACACAACCCAAGAGCTTCTCAAGGGAAAGAAATGGAATATTCTTCAATTGGCGAAGTAAGTCACCTGATCTAAACCCAAGCGAGCAGGCTTTTCCCTTTCTGAAGATAAAACTGAAGGCAGAAAGACCCACAAACAGGCAGAAACTGAAGGAGGCTGCAATAAAAAGGTCCGGCAAAGCATCTCCAGGGGAAAAAACTCACCGTGTTTGGTGATGTCTTTGGGTGCCAGACTTAAGAAGTATTAAAAATAATGATTATATTCACAATTACGTTAGTTTGTCCAATTACTTTTGAGCCTCTGAAAATGTGGGGGACTGTGTAAAAATGGCTGTAATTCCTAAACGGTTAATGTGATATTTTTGTTGTATCCAGTGAATTAAAGCTGAAAGTCTACACTTCAACCACAGTCCAAATACTTATGGCCCTGACTGTATGCATCATTTCCAACTGTGCGAATACAAGAAATTGGCTGGAAATGAAATATATAAGCCTGAAGATACCATTTTAATTAAACATACTTATACCTCCTCCACCTTTCAGTATTATGTGCCATCCGCTTAATCCCCAATATAATTATCCACTCCCCCAAACTCACTATTCACAGGACAGCTCACAGGAAGTAGAACAAAAGGCACAATTCAATAATGCAGCTAGAGAGTGTTTAACTACTTGACTCTGCAAACTGACTATGGGGACCTGACAAATGATGTGCATAGAAAACTCAATCGGCCTGTTCTAGTTTTATATTCAACACGCCACTGGGAGCCAGCTGTGCCAAGTCAACCTCACACCATCTGTAGCGTGGTGGGCTCCTACTGCCCTCCGCATCCACAATTCACAAACGGATTGTAAAAAATGAATAAATGACAGGTCTGTGACTGAAAAGTCTTTTTGTGAAATTGCTGCTTTTGAAAGAATGGTGATTTTCTTTTTGAGGTAGACACGCCCCTTCACTTAAAACACAACACGCCTGAGACAAATCTATAAATAACAGACGGAGAAGCGCAGCGGTCATCCCTTGAGGCCTTTTAGAGCCATCGCAGTCGTTAAGTAATAATGTGTAGTGGACCTCAGTGATCTCTGCCCCCCCCCCCCCCTCCCACCATTGTGGACGTGATGCACATATCAAAGTGACAAATGGTTGTAAGATGTGCGAGGTTGACGGTGTTGCTATTCATCTGCTTGTCTGTGGGTGGCGATGCATCTTTGAGATGTGACGTATTTATGTGGGCTGTGTCAGGGGACAGAACGTAGCCAATTCTTCAGCTTGACAACTAAACTGAAGGTTTGCTGCGTCGGGCAGAGAACAGCAGTACGTAGGCCTGGGCCTTCCATGGGATTTGGTGCACAGGGACGAGTGTGCGCACACAGATATTTACACACGCACACACACACACACACACAGTGACTGACGGGCACAATTCTGCTCTTAATTTCCTATTCAAATTGAAACTTTTCTAATGTTATGCATCATTACTGTGGAGAAAATGGCTATGCTAATCTAAAACAAATATCCTCTCTCTCGTCTGGCAGCGGCCTTTGGGGAGTAATAGCGGAGGCTGATATTTCAGATTAGGTCGGTGCCTTTTGTATCGTTTGAGGCCGCACAGTCAGATTTAATGGACTGTTACTTACTGACTTTCTGTCTTAAAGAGTCAAATTCAAAGAAATGATCAGTAGCTGCTCATTTCCTGTCCCGTGATGAACCAATGATTAAGGTCTGGCCCTGCTCTGTTCACTCTTTCCAGTGCAATCAAAATGTGTAGCTGCAGCTGCACAATCATCCAGCCCTGTGGCCTGCAAAGCTCTCCTCACTCACTGGATGTGTTGTGCCGTCATCACTGGGCAGCAACATTTCACTAATCAAACCAGAAACGCTTCTGCTTCTGCAATCCGTATGACTGTGGTTGTTACAGAGATGGCATGATGAATGGCAACCACTGAGACACATGTGACAGTTTGAAAAGAAAAAAAAAAGATAATTTACAACCATGGCAGAAATATACCCAACCAACCAGCTCTGAGTAACCGGGTCGTGATTTCCTAAAAGAGACATTGCTGTCGAGTTTGTCAAATGTATGTTTTTGGCGGTTTGTGCACCAGAAGCTGAGGGCTATATAGTTCCATTATAATGGAGACAAGGCAGACATCTTTACGGCCAATATCTCCAACACTGACACTCGCACCACAACAATCTCGATTGATTAAAAGGGCAACAGGTAAGAGGTCAAATATGCATTTTTGATTTGAGGGTGAACAGTCCCTTTAATCAGTAACGTATCAGTAACTAATCTAAAAATAAAGAAGAAAACTAAAACAGATTTGAAAAACTCACGATCATCATGGGAATGTGTCCCTTCATGCTACTGTGTAAATATGAAATGAATTTATTGACAATTCCCCCATTTTTTAAGAAGTTACTGACACATACTATAGACATCTTACTCCAATTATCTAAAATATGTTAATACAGCAGGTCATATGCAGGCTAATGTTGTGCTGACATGCTAATGTTAGCAACATACTAAAGCCTACTGACTGGCTACCAGCTGACCACAGACTTCATCCCTGTCCTTCCTTAATCAACTGAGATGGTCTAGAACAGCAGAAGAATACAGCACACGTGTTTAAACACTTCTCCTTCACACAGAACATGCAGAATGCTGTTCAGTGCGTCTTGTAGCGTGTGCATTGTTACCTACCTATAGCCAGCAGGGGTTGGTAGTGGTTGATGTTTTTGGTGGTAAGAGGTGGACACATGCGGAGGGCGAACGGTGGCAGGGGCAGACCGGACAGCAGGCCCGTCAGCAGGAACTTCAACGTGACCTCCTGCTGGTTGGACGATGGAGAAAGAGCCTCACCGGCTATCAAGGTCTGACCTGGAGGGTCAAAACCACAACACTCGCGACTCAATAATATTAAACACAGTAAGTCTAGCGTGCTGAACATTGCTACAAGAACATGAGAAGTGTCCATTGAGTGTCCTGCTTTCTTTCTATTTTTTCATGGATCTAAAACCAGGGCATGCAATCTGCAATAAATCAGTATTACAACGTGAACTGTATGACAATTTATGGGTTTGAAGCTCCAATTAGGAACGTCCTCACATGTCCTTTGGCCCTGGTCCACGTCTTTAAATGTTGTGTACGTGTTAATACAACCGAGTCCAATTTAATATTTACCGGTAGGCATACACAGAATTTAGTCAAGCTGATCCAATTTAGGTGTCTGGTAGCTGAATAAGTCTGCTTGACGAAAGTATGACTTTACTTGAATGGTTCCTATAACTTTTCATATTCTGTTCTACAATACTTTAAATAATATGAGCGGAGTGGTTCCGATCTGTAAATGTTTGGGGGTGGGGGGGGGGGGGGGGGGGTCTGGACAGGATTTAGACAGCTACTCTGAAGCAACCATCCGTATGGATCCCTCATTAAAACTACAACAGTTTATTTGTCTGCGACAGTAAGTGGGTCACGCATTTGCAAAAACCAAACATGTCAGAAAAAATCAAACGCGAGCAAAATAAGCAAAACTTAAGACACAATATGACAAACTATGAGCTGAAGCTACCCGACGTACCGACAGCATCAACTATTGATGTGCAGCTCCTGCTATAACTCCAGATGAGGCTGCATATACGTCAGACAGACGCAGAGTCATCGAGTGACACGCCGTCATTTGTACCCCGATGGAGGCAGAAAGTCGGGACATGTTGGAATAAACCTAATCTTTTGTCGCTTGGAGGGAAGTGTGCGGTTATCTCTCTATTCCCTCCTTTTTTCCAGAGCTCTAGACAGCCATCTGTAACAGAGCTCATTAGCCCAAAATAACACTTTCAACTTGGCTTCACCGATCTAATCCGAAGACGTTCTTCAGCCGGAGTGGAAAAGCTCACATTATTTGACTGCAGCTGAAGCCAGCAGAAACTATACGCGTTCTCTACTTAAATCTACTTTGCTGATTTCACCACATTTCTAATACCAGGCATTCATAAATTGCAACATCAGTTTTCACCATAAACACAAGCCCATGGCCCTTTAATATTTTCAAAGACATAAACACTCTATTTTTACTGAGGGATAGATTTGATGGCAATGCTTTTCCCCAATCAGACAGTTAATGACAAAATGTAATACGTTCTAAATGAGCAACCCTCTCCTTTTGTGTATTTTCTGCAAAAGCACAACAACACCTTTTGTTGGTGCAAATGCATTGAAGTAATAATTGGTACTGGCGGAAAAATCCATTTGGTTTTCACTTCTTGCTCCATAATAGTCCACTTTACATTGGAAATGTAATGTCCCTCTATACGAGCGTGCATTGCAGCTTGAAGACATAATGAAATGAGATGAGGGCATAGCTCCAAACAAACCAATACATCAATAAAAACATGCATATAACCGATTGTCACACATTTAAACATGCAATGAAGGCAAATATGGCGGCAGCTCTTGCCTGTAGCAATGATCAGTTTGCCGTTATCCGCCCGATGCTCTTGTTGTGTCGGCCTATCAGCATCACATTTTAACATCCAGCAACAAAATGTTGGAAACTGCAGGACAGTGACGTTCGCTCATAACAAGAGCTTTAGTCACCAACTGTCAGACAAAGCTATTCCTCCGGGCGGTAGCTGGCTCCAATCTCTGTGTGTGTGTGTGTGTGTGTGTGTGTGTGTCTGTGACTGAGTGCGTGTGTGTGTGTGTGTGTAGAGAAACAGCTCTCCCCTTATCCCAGCATAACTACAACAGCTCCACCTCCCCAAGGCCCTCAGCTCACAGGCAGTTGACTACAACTGACAAATGTTTTAAAACAAAAATGAACAAAAGAAAAGAATCCTGCATCACTATTACTATTTTATACCTAGATTCATCTTTTGACAGGCAGCTCTGTTCTAAATCAACGGGGAGAAGAGAGAGAGCGAGATGGAAACGCATCATAAGCAAAAGGATGAGATGCTAAACAGCGAGTAAGAGAGAGAGAGAGAGAGAGAGAGAGGAGGCCCGAGCACCCACGGGACTCTTTGTGCTGAGCCGCTCAGACTGGGGAATAACGCCGGCCTGTGTAGAGCGCAGAGGAGAAACCAGCAGTCACACATTAAAGCAGAGCAGGAAGGGGTGCCAACTACCTGAAGTACAGTAAAAGATATAAGAGGGGCAGGTATACACACACACACACACACACACACACACACACACACACACACACACAGCTACGTCTCCTTTCTTTTTAGTTTTCACCTTTAGGCTACTTTCAAAAATAAAAGCCATCCTTCTGTGGAGGATGAAGAAAGAAATGATATGCTGCGAATAGAAAATAATTACACCCACTTTTCAGATTATGTTGAATTTAAATGCAATAAATCTACATATTTGTCCTAGTAATCACACACACACACACACACACACAATACTTGGCCATTTCAAATTGCAAAAAACAAATAATAAAAATGTTCTAACGTGAATTAGAAATAAACAATGACAATAACCAGAGGAGGTCGGCAAAAAGACTGAAAATGGGCTGGAGGTAAGGCCAAAGAGACCATGACGTGGCAAAGAACAAGGCGGATGTTGTGCAGTGGCCAAGTCAAAGCCCTGACCTAAAGCCCATAAAAGAATCGGTGAGCAAAGGTTACTGTCCATCATCGACAACCAACCAACCTCTCCCAGTTCAACCAGCTCAACCAGCTCAAACAGCTCAAACAGCTCAAACAGCTCCGCAAAGAGGGGAGAAATCTCCAGATCCAGGTGTGCAAAACCTGCCCGTAAACACTGGTAGCTGCTACTTCAATGTATGAGATTTACACAGGTGTGAACACTTTGAAGGGGGGTGTATTGACGTTCTACCCACTGTGTGGGACATTTTGCCATGTCTGGTGCTCGCTAGATGGTGCCGATGGCGATGTGTGAAATTACCGATCATGCTGTTGAGAGAGAGATCCTGAATCCTTTTCTGGTTTGGACCCAGTGGAGCTCCACAAAATGACACGGGGGTGTAGAGCGGCGACAGGCCGGAACTGACACAGAGGGGGAGAGAGAGATTATTAATCATAAAATTTTTTTTTTAAAGCATGGCCGTTACAGAAACCAAGAGAATGGAGAGTGATAAATGTATATTGCTTGTGCAAACGATAAACGTGTTCCACCTTTTAATAAATGACCGAACCAGAGGGAGACAGCGGTATTCATGGTGGACGACATGTCTACTGATTCCTTGTATTGATGAGAGGAAGCTCAATAAAAAAAAAATGTAATTAAATAAATAAATAAAAAAAACAGAAATGATTGCTCGTAAAGAATATTTCCATAACTGCTGTGATGGAGCTTCTACAGCTTATGACTGAGCAGGTAGAACAGAGTGAAATGTTCCACTCGACTCTTTTAATTGATCTCTACATGCTTGGCACACTCAAAGAGAGTATAGTATATCAAACCTGGGCCAAACCACCTTTATAGGGCTTGCACAAGAATGTTAAAACAACCACAAGGAAGCATCGGATTATCGATCGAGTGTGGTGCGAAAGACAACTGCCATCTTTGCGGTAGCCCTGAAATAGAAAGCCCATCCGTCTGAGACTGCAGAGCAAATTAATTCAAACAAGGCTATAATAAGATCATTCATCACAAAGTGGCAAAAAGCAAAAGCATGCCGTCCCTCATCCCCACATTTCTCTTGTTCGCCCAAAATACATTCTGGTTTTAAATGCTCGCAGGCAGACAGACAGACCTCTCCCTGCCATAGCGCACAGGACGCCAACTACAGAGAGAAATACACAGATGTCTCCTCGACTGCAGCGAGAGAGGGCTCCATCAAAGGGAAGCAGGGCTCATCACTGATAGCTAAACTCTGCGCACCCCCTACCTAGAAGACTACATTTAGGTCAGAGGATTATGTTTTTAAAGTATCCAAACTTTTAACCGTTACCTCTCCCTGCTATTCCTGCCACACAAATGTAATGTAGCTTCGCAGAATTATCTCTGTGTGTGTGTGTGTGTGTGTGTGTGTGTGTGTGTGTGTGTGTGTGTGTATATACTTGGGATTGACGGCAGCCTTGCCGGTGTGGGATTTGAGCTCCCACAGCATGGCTCTGCCGTCGCTGACCATTAGCGCAGCGTTGTTCTCGTTGACGGGACAGATAACCATGCGATACGGCCGGACTGTCTTGGTGACTCGGATGCCATCGCACTGAGAACGCAGGTCGTACATGAGCTCGTACACATTCTGCTCGGGGTCTGGTGGAGAGGAGGACGGATGGAGAGAGAGAAAAGAGAGACATAGAAGGAGATAGGAGTGGGGAAAAAAAAAAAAAAATGATTAGAGGGTGGGGGAGTTGCCAGTCGTACCTCACGTGGGTTTTAATTAAAATGTTGCTTTAAATGTTGGCTTTTAATATTCTCTTTGTCGTCCGATTAATGTAAGCTAGTGAGGTTGCAAAGTGTTTCTTGAACTTGCCGACTCTTCTGTTAAACCTTCTCGACACATTGCACATTCTCATCTTTGAGTTTAAAAACATTGGTGAACACGTGAATGCAAGGGGGCCGAAAATAAGGAGGAGAAAAGGAAGGAGAAAATATGGGGGAAGACATTGAGTAGATGTTATTAAGCAAGGGAATAGAAGCAGAAAGACGAGGGGAAGAGTGGGAGAAAGTGTGATTGAGAGAGCGGCGAAGATTATTTTGAATAAGTGAGAGGAAAGGAGAGGAACAGAGTAGAGAGATATGAGGAAGGATTGAAGGAGATAAGGAAAGAAGACGGGATATAAGCGAATAAATGAAATCACAAAATGAAATGGTAGGAAGAAAGAGGAGCGTGGAAGAGATAGCAAGGAGAGTAGGGAGAGAGAGAGAGAGAGAGAGAGATTTGGCAACAATGGACTCCCATTGGCCTATAACACTAAGCCAGAGATAAATGACACAGTAAGGGGCTACATGCACTGAAACAGAGAGCGGCTACAGGCTCAGTTTGGATGACTGGGGGGACATCACAGGAGTGAGAGTGGTTTGTGAGTGAGTACAGTACAGCTAACGTGTGTGTGTGTGTGTAAGTCTCCGTGAAGAGGTTTCATACCTGCCGCTTCCTCTGCAGTGGTGGTGGAGCGACACACTCGGAGGGTGATGCACCCGTTCTCATGGAGACAGTAGAGGGCATCCCGCTGAGCGCAGGGGATCACCTGAACACACACAGAGAGAGAGAGAGAGAGAGAGAGAGAGAGAGACAGAGACAGAGACAGAGACAGAGACAGAGACAGAGACAGAGACAGAGACAGAGAGACAGAGAGACAGAGAGACAGAGAGAGAGAGAGACAGAGAGAGAGAGAGACAGAGAGACAGAGAGACAGAGAGACAGAGAGAGAGAGAGACAGAGAGAGAGAGAGAGAGAGAGAGAGAGAGAGAGAGAGAGAGAGAGAGAGAGAGAGAGAGAGAGAGAGAGAGAGAGAGAGAGAGAGAGAGAGAGAGAGAGAGAGAGAGAGTCAGGGGGAGCACGGCATCACATACGCGTCAAAGAAAAGTCGAAGAAAATCGCGGGAAATGTCCGTCACAAATGTCCTCATGCTCGAGGAGACGTCTTCACATCGCTTCTTTTGTCCAATTAACAGTCCAAAACACAAAAGAGATTAAATTCACAACAAGGAAATAACAAATGCTCAAACTGGAGAAGCTGGAACTGAGGAAAGTTTGGTGAATATGCTTGACAAGTTTTTAATTAATTGTGAAAATAGTTTTCTGTTAATCGAGTAATCAATTAAGCTCTAGATAGTATAAAAAAAAAATATCAGTCATTATGTTCCCAGCTGACTACATGTGATAATGAAAGTATTCCGGCTCAATGCGCTCTCAATGGATGAAACGAGCAGAAGGCATCCATTGTTGAGACGCTTATGTGTACAAGATGAACTGCACTAAGCTACGTCATTAAGATGAAAGCATCTTCAGTGCTCAGTTTATTATTTAAATGTCAAACGGAAGAACATAGTTTGAGTTATGGCCCACAGTTTTAGTAATTATATGGCATTTTCCATTTATCCTTTTTTTTATTTTGAGCATCACCTTTGTGGTTCTTTTCCAACTAATCGTTTGAAAGCCAGACCCTCACCACCACGTCAGCTGTTCAGCTACTAAACCTGATAAACGGGCGACTCCGTACACATTGTGTATGTGCCGAATCGGACAGTGTGGAGTATAGATGCGTCTACACTTCCCCCGTCTTTCCTTGGCGCTGGGATCTTCTACACTCCGGCCTGGACTTCTGCTGAAGATGTGTCATCAGTCATGCAAATTGGCTGTTTGACAAGCACTTTATAACACTTAAGAGGAGGGAGGCGTTGCCCGGACAGAGCCCGGGCGGCTGAGTAATACCTCTCTACTCCTGCTCTGTGACTTCAGGGCTTACTCCTGGAATACAAAAGGTTTGTTCTCCACCTCTGTGCTGTTTAACCACGGGCACATTTATTAAAAACAAGATCACTGACAACACAAAATAAGTATGATTCATGGAAGTGCAATAAAAAAAAAAATAGAACGGAACACAATTCCACGCACACAGAAAATGTCAACTGCCTGTCGGGATGAACTGAGGCGCAGTCAACGGGTCCACGCGTCCGCATGCAGGCAGAACTTTGAAGGTTATGGATTTCCAAGGGCATATTATGGCTCAAATAGAATAGAACCACCGCAGTGAAAACCGTGAGACCTCCTCGGCGTAATGACAAGCCACCATAATGGCCATTCGTTCACAGACAGAGCTGGGAGTGAACAGAGTGACATTAAGAGAGAGATTCTGTTCCATTACTGGCTCTGCAGCCGTGACAAATCCTCCATCCAACACCCCCGCAGCATTCATCAATTTCCAATTAGAAATCCAGGCTCCAAAAGAAGAGGGCCGGCACCTAAAAAGGTCACCGGGGCGGCTGAATGTGACAATAGAAATACGGAGGGTGGTGAGCTTTTTCCTACTGCAGCCGTCAGACCTTGATGAGGAGAGCGCTGAGAGGGTGGATGAAAAGTGGAGAACTTTATCATTCATGGCAGGGGGAATTGGCTTGCTGGAAGATTCATCCATATAAAAGAAATAAAAAAAAAAACCCGGTTAAGGTAAAGCCCCTCAAGTAAGGCAATAAAACGCACTGGGTTCATTTGGGGGGGGGGGGGGGGGGGGGGGGGGGGGTGATGTAGGAAGCGCTTTGGAGCGAGACCATCCCTGCATTTACCTCACCAACTAAGACGTCGCTGTCATGCAAAGACAACTTCTGAATGCACAGCAGCAATGCCTCTCCATCACATTAGAAAAAAAAAATGGACGACAGCTGACCTGAAAATAATTCATGAAATTGGCAAATTAGCCACCTTCTTTCCACCAAAAAACGACGACGGTGAACTCTTTGCAGGTTTTGCGACTTCCGCGAACGTCAAGCTTTACTGAGATCCCCGAATACACAGATTTTGCCTGTTCATGTAATGCGGTGTCTCACCTGTACGAAGGGCACGCCGGAGCGCTCGATGGCCACCACGCCCACCGTCTGGCTGAGCTCCAGGTCCAGGATGAGGATCTCTCTGGGATAAAGCAGCAGCATGTGGTTCCTCTTGGACGGCAGGTAGGACAGCTGCAGGCAGTCGTTCAACGTCACCGCCTCCGCACTACGGCGCCACACAAAGCAGGAAGAGGAAAGTAAGATAAAAGCCCGAAGCACATTTATCTATTTATTGATAAACTAATGTATTCCTACATTTGGCCACTGTTTTGCATACTCGTTCTAAACTAAATGTACTGCACACAGGACATGTTTTAAGAGGCTAAAAGTACATTTTAATGACTAGGAATGAGTAAGTCTCACCAAAGATATAATGAGACTCTGCCGTATCAACACACATGAAATATGCAAATACACCAGAGATGGATGAGAAAGTCTTAAAACAAGTTTAATAAAAAAAAAAAAAAAAACTGTCTCATTTCGAGGATCAACTTGATCTTTATTCCCGTCGTCTTGTGCAGAAGGCTGAATGAATTAGTTATTACTGTCGCTGCCTCCACGAGTCTCAGGCAAATGAGGGGGAACTGAGAGAGTGAGTCTGGTGTAATGATAGGAGGCTGATGAATCCATCGGCAGCGTCAGACAAAAAAAAAAAAACACTTCTATTATTTTGTGTGTCGTAAAAATGTTGCGCTGAGTCTGTTGCGATTAAAAACTAATTACAAAGACCATCATCCATGGCAGCAGCCAGGTGCGATCCATCCATACGACAACAAAGCAGTCACAAGTGTTTAGCACTTCCATCAGGAAGGAACAGAGAGGGCTGAAGTTTATGATGAGCGGGACTTTGGCAATAACTCATTCCTACAGCTTCACTCCTCTAAGTCCCCATGGGATCAACTACAGGAGAGACAAACTTTAGAACACAATGGAGATCATTATCCTCTCGGGGGGGGGGGGAGCGCAACAGATAACATGGACTGAAAAAGGGGAACCTTTAGGAGCCGCTGAGCTAAACCACACTGTTACCAGCTCACTGAAGTCAGGCGAGGCGGCGAAAGGGCCACAAACCTCTGAGCCACCAAAGGCAGGACATCAGAAAGAAACTTCTGTGTCTTAGATGCAACAAAAAAAAGAAGAAGAAGAAAACGACTTCAGAGAGAAAAAACAGAAAAAGAGATGAGAAAGTCGGGTAAGCCTTCACAAAATAATAAAGCTGCACAATTACCGAAACTTCACACGCTCCTCACATCTCACTCCGTCTTTGCTCTGAATAAGCCATGAAGGCTGCAGAAGTCTGTGGATCATTACACGTAGACACGTGAACACGTGCCACACACACACACACACACACACACACACACACACACACACACACACAGAGTTGTGCAAAGGCGCGTTTGGTAGCGCCGGAGGCGATCTCGGGTTTTCTAAAGAACTCCCCGGCTTCTATCGTTTAATCATGTTCAATAAACATAAATGACCCCGAGGACAAACAAATCAATTAGTTATTATTATACATTATTTAGTCCCTTCAGCTTCTCGCGTCTAGACAACTCAGAATAAACACGCACAACTTGATACCGGCAGGCTGACTTTAGCTTGGATTTGCACACGAGCACCAAATGTGTGCATGATACCTTGTATCATCTAAAGAATGAATCGAACCTCTACATGTACTAGTTTCATCGTTTGAGGCAGAGTCTGCCATCCACACACTGGACCACGGCGTCTAAATATCCTGAGGCTAAGTGATGTTTAATTCAGAGATATTACATTTCTGACACAATGTTCATGTGTGTTTGCGAATGAACAGGCCGATGTCTATCATCGACTCCCGATGCCTGATGAGACACTAATGTGCGTAACATAGTACCGTATTCACACGTCCGGGGGAGCAGAGTCTTGTTTAAATCACCCATCTATCAACCCGCAGGCACACAGAGGCAGAGAGCAGAGATACTGTACCGGTGAACACGACGAACACACGGACAAAAAGGCAGACTGATGGAAGACGGCGTCGTTCTCTGGGGGGCAATTACACACTGCGCGAAAGATGAGGCGAGAAGGTGACACAAAGAGTGGAAAGGACAAGGCGAGAGAGACGAGTAAGATTAATGGCGTGTGTGTTAATAGAGCTGGTTGAGTAGGTGGACACAGCAGGCCGGGGCGTTGCTGCTATAAATAAGCCCGTCTGACAGTCACAAGCGCTCAGGAAGGGAAGCTGCCAGCACATCAAACAAGCCTTTGGTCGCTGATCCGCTGCAACTTTTTGAAAAGTATGGCTTATAGAATTTCACAAGTTTGTCACTTAATGGCATGAAAATGAGGTTAGTCACTATTTCTCATGAGTATTGAAAAGAAAATGAGTCGTAACACATCTGTCATATTGCTTTTGATTGATCACCAGACCGAGGCTTAATCGATACGATGGCTTCAACCCCGAGAAAAAGCCAATCAGTCTCGATTCTTGATGGTTGAACGAACAAACGACCTCCGGCACAACCAGAACCCATTCATATTCTCACACAGCGAAGGCCTGTCCTCTCATCCTCTTACAGAAACATCACATCTGATAGATCCCTCTGTCAGATGACAAATAGCCACATGTCACTCCTCCCACAAAGACAAGGTGTCAGGCTTCACTTTCAACGGGTCAGTTAACGGATTGAAAAAGGGGAAAAGCAGCAAAAAGTGATAGAGAATAAAAGAAGTGTGTATTTGGCAATTCATCAAACCAAGATAAAAGCAGACCGACGTCTGACAGATTTTAGGAATGTTTATTTTTAATATGCGATCAACGCGTCACAACTTACGTGGGCTTTTCATTGGTGATGAGCACTTTGACCTTGTTGAGGGCCTTCTTGGCGCCGGTATGGGCCGGGAAGGCGGCGGGGGCAGGCTTGGTGTGGGCGGGGCTTGCGTGGGGGCTGGCGATGTAGACCTTTTTGCCGGCGTTGCCCGGTGGTTTGGAGTGGGAAAAGTCCGTGATGAAGACTATTCCTTCGCTGGTCAGCACTGTCAGCACAGAAAAGAATCATTTTAAAAACATCGTACATGTATCTCTCTAGAGCTGGCTCAGTCTCTCTGATATGAGTGAGTGATGATGAACCGTAAATGTAAGACACCTGGCTACAACACAGAAATATAGACATGTGGGAGGGGAAAATGACACACTGTTGTTGTTTTTTTTGGACAGTGTTGTTCACCTACACGCCATGTTGGAGGAGTCAAAGGGGTCGAAAGAAAAGGAGAGGATGTTCTCAGCGTAGCTCTTCTTCCACAGCTTGGTGCCCGTGTCTCCGTTCCACAGGACGATGTAGTTGGGAGGGTGGATGGCCAACAGCAGATCGCGAGACGCATCCTGAGTCCACAGCCACTCCAGGTCTGACAGAGGACGAGCAAGACAGAGAGGAGGATGAAGAGCACGGAGGAGGAGTGAGCGCCAGGAGGAAAAGACAAGAGAATGAGGGTAAGAGCATCGTAATGAAAACAAACCGCCAACAGCAGCTCCAAGTTTCTCCCTGACAGTGTTGCCAGAGTAATATCCCCATCCTGTCCAGTACTGGTGGATAAGGAATCACTCCAAGCCTACGTGAATTGGGGGGGGGGGAGGGAGATCTCTTACCCTGGATAGGTTTGGAGTGCTCCTGGATCTCACAATGGGCGGTGCCGCTGACCACATCCCACACTATGATCTTCCCCGAGGCGTCTCCCGAAGCCAGCCGCAGACAGTAGGGAGAGCTCAGGTTGTGGTAATAGTTTTCCCTCGACCACCTCACCTATCAAACACAGAACGCACGCTGAGTGTCTGGCAGATGATGCATTGGACTCCATCTTCTGGTTGACTGTAGATCTATCCAGAGCAGGTCTTGTAGTGTAGCAGTGCTTTGACGGGGTTTTAAATAATAACTACGGTCCAATTAACTGTGGGCTTTGTGGAGAAAGATGCAGACTCTATAGGAAACACAACAATTTAAATACACTTAAAAAGACAAATGACTTGTATCTGTTCCTGAATAGGCATGCTCTTTACTGTGGCTACTTCTTTCTTTTCTCGTGTCAGGCTGGGAGGTGAGGAATGGCCCGCTGCTGTCACCGCGGTGCTTTAGAAGATTAAAGTGTGCTTGGGAGTGAGGAACGAGAGCCTCGGATTGAGCCCATGCACCGATAATCACCGTGGATTTTATTGGCCATTATTTACCCTTCTACAAAACACGGAGACATCGAACATATAGACACACATACACGCTAACACACACACACACACACACACACACACACACACACATATATGTACACTAAAGAGGACTATCCGTCAATACAGGAGCAACCTTTACACAGTGAGCTGAATGTGTCTGCCAGAGAGGGATGACAACAACTTAGCTCAAGGTTTACAAAGGCATTCTCTTAACTTTTAGTTTAATTATTATTTCACTAATCTTATATTGTTGTATTTTACTTATTGACGTATGTTTTTCACATTTTTTAACTATTTGAAATTGTTTTTTATCATAGTTTGTCTGCCATGTCTATCTTGTCAAGCCCTTTGTAAGCTTGAAAAGTAATATATGAATAAAGTGAATTATTGTTGTAGCCTCTGGAGCAGAGCTACAATTATTGGCAAATGAATTGATGAGTCAAATTTAATAATTGGTAAATTCTTCCACCCATTATTCAAGCAAGAATGCCAAAGCTTTGCTGCTTCCAGCTCCTCAAATAGGAAGATTTGCTTTTCTACTTTCTCTGATGGTCAATGACATCCCTTTGGAGTGTGGGAGATTGTTTTGGGGCATTTTTCAGAAGTTAATGACATTGTATAGACTAAACGATCTAAAATTGATTTCAGATAATAATTAACAGAGTAATCAACAAATGAAACTAATCGTTACCCACAGCCCTCCCAGGAAGAACCAATTAAACAGATCAGATGAAAGACTCACCTTGACCACATTGGCTTTGTGCCTCTCCAACACCTGGATGGTCTGAGACGTCTTTGGATCGATGATGAGAATACTGGAGTGACATCCCTGAGCTATCAGCCCTTGCCAACCCCTACAGCGAATGAAAGTCAGAGAGAATGACAGGAGGAGGCGAGTCACTCAGCCATTGAGAGTCATTGAGACAACTTCAACTTAGTTGTCGCTGAGGGGAAATTTATCTTGCAGCCACGACTCATACACACGTAGGCACACACAAATATAATAAAGTACATGAATACATCAAGTGATAGCAGGAAATCTTAAGTATGTAATGGAAAACTAATCATCAGTTGAATCATCGGGAGCATTTAAGAGTTTGGTCAGCTGCCCTTTGATAGTCAACCATGCAGAGGATGAGCTGGGCCTAAGACCTCATGAAGCAAATTTCGACATCAATGATCATCAATCCACTCCATGTCTGCAACTATCATCACACTCCAGTGTGCATACAATATCTGCACGCATATGTGGCTGGATCAAAATCCCCACTGCACAAAAATCACAGCTCAATTTCACATCAACCTTTTGAACTTCCAATATGAACTAAAGCTGTTTTTTGTACACACGGAATATCGATTAATGAGCCCTGGTGCAACAAGCTGATGGGAATAATAACAGGAAGCATTACTACCTCATGAATACTATCCAGAACAGTTACACTGAATGTTTCTATTCAAGGTCATCAATGCAGTGAGAGGTCTCAGTTGTAATAATTGTAAAAATAAAAAAATGCTCCATGTGCAGTATGAGGAATAAAAGCGAGTTTTATCATAAACAATGTGATAACCTAAAGGAAGTCACACTGCAGCCACGCTCCCTGCTGGATCACTATGGGAGGATGAGGGTTAAGGAAATGCACCAGGCCCAGCAGACTGTCACACCACATCACATCACATCACATGACACCAGATTCCCTCACGTTACATGTTTCTCTGTTGTTGTTAAAACAAAACTACATTATCGGCCTCCATTGCCACTGCTATCTTCGCAGGCAGCGTGAAGGGGAACAATATAATGAAACGCATACAATGTAATTAGCAGTTTGTTGACATCATCGATCATCAATCAGCGTGTCTTGACTAAATGAAGCAGCTACAAAATGATGCTAGCGGAAGAGGTGCAGTACTCACCAATCTACAGCGGTTTTATTCTGCAAATTTAGAGTGCCAGTCAACGTCCGAGCCGCGAGTTTGATGTTGACCGTGTACGGAATCATTATTGTTGAACAGTATTTATGCTACATTAATAGTTGTTGTCCAAAAGCTGAAACAATTGTTTAGCTTCTGTGGTTCGCCTCTGATGACAATTCGAACAGGAAGTGTAGCGGTGTTTGCAAATGGATCACCGTAAGGAAACAAACCCCAGCGGAACAAGGTTCCACATGTGACACCTTGCATGTGACAGTCCGGAAGCGAAATGTTGTTGAAATTAATGAATTCTCTCAAAACGACATATGATTTTATTAAGATGACAAGTAAAGACAAAATTACATTTTTTGAGGTGTCAATTTAAAGTAATTTACTATTTTTTTTTCCACACAATAGTTAAAACATTGTAATAGTGAAAAAGTGGGATTGGCTTTTGATATATATATTTATTTATTTTTCTGAGCTTGTAGGAATATACACTTTTGTAAGGGTTGTCCGTATCTAAGAACTGGCCAACTGCTATTTATTGTTTCATTTTTAGTTAAAGTATGTTTACTGTAGTAGTAATAGTATTCAATTGAATATCCCCAATTAAATCTAAAATATAATTGAATAAAATATGCCAAATATTTGTTTTTCAAATATTGTACAAGGTATTTCATTCTGACAGTACAATTTGATGTCCTAAGATACAGACTTAAAATCACCAGAAATTACTTATTTAATCAAATAGTTTATCCCACCAGTTGACATTGTATAATAGCTTGATAATTGTTAACAACTTCTAATTATAACCAATTGTCCCAGCAATTTAGCCATCATTACAATTTACCCCCTGCATGATTGCCATCAGACACTGATGATCCTATGCACACTGGGTGCATTGGAGTCTGAAATACAGGAGAGACCCCATGTGGTTCAGAGTGAGTGTTCTGCTCGGAGCAGTGTCCCGCAGAAAGGTGGTGATGTCATATTCTAGTCTGATGGTCTTGGAAGCAACGCACAAGGGAGGGCAGCGAATGGCTAGAGGCCACCCTAGCTGTGCAACTTCATTGTATACTCTTATAAATAACGGTTGGCTGTTTAAACCATCAGAATCTTTCTGCCTTTTATTTCATGGCACTTCCTCCCAGCAGTGACACAAGCTGGCACACTGGTTGATAACACACAGCCATGACTCCGGGGGAAGAGCACATGTTTTGGATGATTTTTGATTGAATTCTTTCATCTCCTACACTGTGTCATACAGCCTGCATGTGTCATACAGGCTGTATGACACATATTCAAACTTATGGTTGCAGGAAAAATCTTCTTTGTGTTCTGTCATGCATAACTTCTACTATTTAGCAGCAAAAAAAGGTCAACATTTCAATTAAGACTTTGAACAATTCCTTGAGCCTTTTGTTCCTAATAATGGCAGACTATGACATTTTTGAGATTCTCTCTTAAGAGTCAAACAGTAATAGAAAAGTAAATATATCAGCCAATGGACAGACATTTGTTCCCCCTCTATTATAGGTCAGTGACTTTAAGAAAGATTTTCCATTGACTGGTAAATAACAGCAGTTGACTGATTCCAATAAATCCTAAAGATGATCTTTGGGAAAGATATATATTTATTTTCCCGCGCTGACTTTGATTTATTGAACAATATTAACAATAAAGCACATTTTTCTGTCCATGATCTATAGAGACATTGTAGTAAAGACATTTATATGTGACAACATATGTTAGAGTCAAAAGCTTTTACAATCAGAAAATGTTCAGTTTAACTGTTTCGTGGTTCACTGGTTGCAAACGCAGCAATGTTAACAGTGTTTTCAATATATAAGAAAATAAGATATTTTACTCTGTTTTCTTTGGGAATTGTAAATGTTTTATTCCCACTCTCTATTTTAATTGTCCCATATAATGCATTAACTGTACCATATGATTAAATATTTTAACAAATCTACATTTTCAAAATGATCATTATTTGCTATATTGTGAATGAAGCACAATATACAGATCTGGGTACAGGGGAAAGGGATTCCAATCTTCTTGCATTCCTTCTGTGGCAGACGGACTAAATTAACATCTTTCATGACTGGTAATTTAATATTTGTTTAAACAATTCCCTACTGCTCTTTTCTGATTTGCATGTTAATTGTCAGTTGGTTGATTCAAGATTGCATCTCACTTCTCTCAAAATCATCTTGTGTCCATGGTTTTCTGCACATTGAATGTACGCACACAGAATCTGTCACATTCATCATAATTATAACACAAAGAGAAAAGAGCAAGCCATCAGAGTTGTGTTTCTGGCCTGATGAGTTTCTAATTGCCCTCCAGTGCGACACGTGCTGCTGTTTTCTAATCTGGCGCCTCTTTCGTTGGAATGACATTATTTGTCAGAGCCCTCCATAACTGTTGCAAGTCACACTTGCAAAAAACTACTTTTCTTGTACCACTATGGTTAAAGGTGCATTGTGTAGGATTTGGCCATGATTTTACTTTAGAACATAAAAAAATGAGCTAATATTATCAACAGAACGTGAAGAGGTTACAGTGTCGAAATTTGCATATTCATGCTTTATTGTCAGTTAGTAGTTGGCTTTTTAAAATCTAGATTGTGTTGACCCAGTAGAGGTAAGATGCTGACTCGTGTTTTCTTGGAGTGGGTGGCTGTAGTTACACAATGCGCCTGTAAGGCTTGGTTAGGTTTGGGCACTTAAAAAACTTTTTCAGGGCCAGGCAAAGATTGTGGTTTGGTATTAATGTAATTACTTGGCTCAAGGAATAGTTTGACTTTATGGGAATACACGCTTATTGACTCTTTAGCAAACACTCAACAGGACCTCAAGCAGCAGATTAGCTTAGCTTAGCATAAAGAATAAGCACGGGGAGACAGCTAGCCTGGCCCTGTGCAAAGATTAAAAACGAAAACAACTGCCTACTGGCGCATGTAGAGCTTATCAATTAATCCATAATATCCTGTTAATTCGATCTGTACAAAAACATTAACAGGATAAGTCAGTTTTGGGCCTTTGATGAAATGACTAAGGTGTGTTTATTGACGTTCTGGTCGTTTGTCGAATGTAATAATCACTGTCCTTTTCAGGTCTGTTTTGTAGCAAGAAAAAAGGTCAGTGTCTTGCTGGTGTTTTGCTACTTTCTCCAGCAGTCACTTGACCTCAGCTCTTCTCTGTTTCGTATGGAAGCCCATTCCCGCCACTGTGAGGAAAAAATAAAGATCCTGTTATCTCGAAATTTCGACTTACTATCTCGAAATTTCGACTTACTATCTCGAAATTTCGACTTACTATCTCGAAATTTCGACTTACTATCTCGAAATTTCGACTTAGTATCTCGAAATTTCGACTTACTATCTCAAAATTTCGACTTACTATCTCGAAATTTCGACTTACTATCTCGAAATTTCGACTTACTATCTCGAAATTTCGACTTACTATCTCGAAATTTCGACTTAGTATCTCGAAATTTCGACTTACTATCTCGAAATTTCGACTTACTATCTCGAAATTTCGACTTACTATCTCGAAATTTCGACTTAGTATCTCGAAATTTCGACTTACTATCTTACTATAGCTTTGTGTTGAAACACATTATTGAAATAATAAAGTTGGTATAAAAACAAACAAACACATAATCGTCTTTGGAGCCTGTTTTGTGCAAACATGTGTTACGTAGAAGAACTCTGTAGCGCAGTTTAAAAAAAAAATGACATACAATAAAACAAGGTAAAACACAGTCAGCAGAAGCTCCTAAGAGCAGAGAGAAACCAGATCAACTTGTGACCACACTGCGTGTTTACCGTGGAGCATTTTGACTACAGCTGGTTTTCGAGACAAATCTTTGGAGCTGCAAATTAATGAGGCAGATGTTTGTGATGTTGTCATGAGGTGAAAATACACAATGTGGACAATAACGCATCAGAGGCAACAAGAAAAGCAAAGCCATAAAATTAAGAATTCAACCAGCCAAGAACACAGATATGTCAAGTTGTTCATTTGAGTTTGGCTGAAGGTCGCCAGTTAACAGGGTCCCTTCTTAAACCGTAACCCTGCTCTGCTACGCCTGCCCTCAGTCACTAAGTCATTATTATAAGATATATCTCATAATAATGAGATGCTAAGTCATAATTATGAGATAGTAAGTCATAATTATGAGATCCTAAGTCATAATTACGAGATAGTAAGTCGAAATTTCGAGATAGTAAGTCGAAATTTCGAGATAGTAAGTCGAAATTTCGAGATAGTAAGTCGAAATTTCGAGATAGTAAGTCGAAATTTCGAGATAGTAAGTCGAAATTTCGAGATACTAAGTCGAAATTTCGAGATAGTAAGTCGAAATTTCGAGATAGTAAGTCGAAATTTCGAGATAGTAAGTCGAAATTTCGAGATAGTAAGTCGAAATTTCGAGATAGTAAGTCGAAATTTCGAGATAGTAAGTCGAAATTTCGAGATAGTAAGTCGAAATTTCGAGATAATAGGATCTTTATTTTTTCCTCACAGTGGCGGGAATGGGCTTCCATAGTTTCGTGATTGAAAAGAAAGCATTTAGTCAGTCTAGTCTCGCAGGACAGATCTTATTTGAAATAGTGAAAGGCAATAAATCAGTCTTTTTTTCTCTCTCTCTTGTTTTTCTTCCTAAAGCCTTTAAGTTGCTGTGGGTGTGTGGCAGCAATGTGTAATGAAGGATTTGTAATGAAAATGGAGAGCAGGGATAATCACACTTTGGGTCACGTAAAAACCCAATTAGTGCCTGAGTGCTCTGACTGCACTTGACTGCCAACTGTCAGCCGTGTGAAATATCCCCATTATTTCCACTCCCCGGCTACCCATCCTTAGCTTCGATGTGTTAATGCACATGCTGAAATGTTTTATTGATATATTAAATGCATTGTATATTTATACCAGGGAACAATATATAAATATGTGCATGAATATAAGATGTTATGGCACATGTTTCAAGTTTTGTGGACTCCCAGACTCCGAGTTTCCGTTAGCACTGATAATGTCCTTAAGTTAGAAAGAACTGCTTCTAAAGT
Source organism: Leptoclinus maculatus (assembly GCA_032191485.1). Classification (NCBI taxonomy): domain Eukaryota; kingdom Metazoa; phylum Chordata; class Actinopteri; order Perciformes; family Stichaeidae; genus Leptoclinus; species Leptoclinus maculatus. Next base: position 15,455,849 of record JAVDOI010000016.1, read on the forward strand.
GTCCTCTTGGATGACCCCATCCAAGAGGACACTGATGAAACATGATAAAATGTCCTCAGCGGCCTACTTGAGATAAAACTTTCCGCTTGCTGGTGCCCTTTTTTTGCCCCTGCCCCTCAGACCACTGTGTTAGAGAATAACATATTTATTTAAAGGGTTATTATGTAACATTTAAAAGAATGTATAAGCAATGAAACATGCCGTTTTGCAATTCAATACACCCAGTGGTTGTGCTACTACAGGCTTACTTGATCTGGTATTGGCTGATATTAGCAAACTTTAGCAACACTCTCATAGCTGACTCACTTTACTGACTTGATGGCTTCTCCCTTCTATTGATCTATTTATGTTCAATCATTTGTAAGGGACCGTGTGTAATGTTAAACATACATGTTGCCATTTAATGTATTCTACTGGTCCCATGGCAGGTCACAATGTGCTACTGTTAAACTAAGTTGTAGCACTTTCATTACCCGTCATTCTCACTTGCTACTGTCTAGCAGAAAACAGTTAGGTTCCCAGTAAGAGTTGAGACATTTCAACCATTCATCCTGCTCTATAACCATTTAAAAATCCATCAGATCCAGTGGATGAACTCAAATATTGCTGTCAGGTTGACAACTTGGCTGATTTTCCTACCTGTTGCTTAATCCATGTTCTGGAGAAATATGTTCTTTCACTGCACAGTAACAAACTTCTTGCTCATTGCTGACAAAATATTACTCAATTTCACGAAACAAAACATGCTGTGAATTGGGAGTTTCAAAACTGCAAAATGTGTAATAAATGCACAATATTGAAGAAAGAGAAAAACAAAACCTAAAAAGCCACAAAAAAATTGCAATGGGTTTCAAAAGTGTCACAATACAGATGTGCTGTCAGAGGCTCCCTTTATCATCATCATCATCATCATCATCAGCTCTCCAAACTTTTAACACACACAAAACACACAACAAATTCAGCCCAGTCATGTGTGTTTTTATGTTAGAGTTAATGACACGTTAAAGCTCCCCCCCCCCCCCCCCCCCCCCCAGAGTCTGCATGCTCTCATTCCTGCCATGTTCATCGTTGCCATCGTTCTGATCTTCACATCAGCGGACTTCCCTCTGCGAGCACAGTGGGCACAAGGAAGATGAAGCAGAGGCAACAGGGCCATCACATTCTCATTGATTTCTATCAGTCCATAGGGGAGGTTTTAGTTAACGTTTTACTATGTCACGTCTGAGTTTGCTTCAAAAATGTTTTTCCTTCTGCTGCTCATGAAGCATGTCAGATCCACACGGAGCCCTTTTAATGCCTCCAGAATGCGTTAACACCTCTCCTCCATATTTCAAACAGTCTCGCTTGACGGTTACAGCACCAGATGTCAGAATGAGTTATGATGTCACACAGACGAGAGATCCCCCACGAGATGTCCCTGGTTTACTTTTATCGTCCGGGCAATTGAACATCTGCCACATGAATATTAAAGACTGAATGAGTAGTAAAGTGAAGGCATTGTGTGTAATTGGCAGCACTGTTTTTGATACTTCTGCTGGAATGAAATTGATTCTAATTTGCTGGCTCGTACTACCAAAGTGAGTCATCACTTTATGCTCAGGCTGCATAATGCCTTCACACTGGGACAATGACACATAATGGACACATTCTATGTATCATGAATACAGTAGAATCTGGAGTGAAACTGTTATAATACACATTATTGAAAACTTCCTTTGATTTCATGTGAATACTCAACATCCATTTCCCCCCTCCCTACAGAGAAACAGGGCTTTAGCTGCCAATATACTATGCATATATAATGAGCTTCATCATTTCATTAAAGGCCAAGAGAGGATACTGCCCCTGTATTGCATGCATAAGATATATTCAACCCTCAAAATTGTTCAAAATGACCCATAAATGATGGTGATTTGCATCAACTGAGTGCAGATGAGGGCCATGTATTTGTACCAAATCTCCGCAGAGCAATAAAAGTGTCTGAACCACATCTGAGTGCAAAGTCGGAGGTGAAAATGAGAGTGCTTTTGGAGGAGAGTGCCAATGGATTAACATTATTGTGATGTTTTTTTTGCATAGAAAAAAAACCATCCAACATAATTTGAATTACACATTTGAACGTTGAGTTCAAAGGTTCACTTATAGACCAACATGGAGCAGAAGCCTGGAGAGTATGTAGAAAAGATGGATATTTGAACAGTTCCATTCCCATGACAACTGAGCAGATGATGCTCCTGAAGATCAAATGAGATGATCAAAAGATCAGATACTAAATGGAACTTGAGGTCAGATTGTTCTGTTAACATTTGAATGTTTGTATCCAGAAAGGTGACAGGGTTACAGCAAAACACCTGAATCAACAAGAGGATGAACATTAAACATGCAGATTTTTAATGGGCTCCCTGGTGGTTTGATGAGTATGAAAATGATATAAATAATACGCTGTAGTGGCGGTCTTTGCAATCACCAGATCTCAACCCAACTTGAGAGATTTGGGGCAAACGTGTCTAACAGTGTCATTAACAGTGTCATTAAAAAAGAGCAAATGAGAGAATATCTCTTGAAAGAACGGTGTTTATCCCTCCAGATACTTCTTCAAAGACTTCTCTTATGTGCAGTGGCCCAACACCCTATTATAGGTAATTGGTTGTTTTATTCCTTTAATTTTTTCTGCCCATCTGTATCTATTGCTCTTAAATAAGTGTTTGTGAATAAGCATGGCAGCGACAGAGGATTATCATTTATAGACATTTGATTTTTTTTTGTCTGTGGATATATGAGTGCTTAGTTAAACTATGCATTACACTGGTCATTAAGCCCTTTCTCAACCATAAAGACTCAAACCATTTAAATATTACAGGGAATGAGTCAATGAACCACTTTAACCTTGCTCATGGTAAATATGCTAATCTTTCTACTCTCACTCTACCTCACTGCATTTTAAAAACAAAACAAGACTGCAACACATTTGCGCACATATCTAGTGTGCCATTCTATGTTTTTATTCCATGTTTTAGTTGTAGTGATATGGTATATTCATAATTGACTCTAATATATTCTATCTATATATCTATCTCTCCATCCATCCATTTATCTGACCAAGGCACCAAGAAAAGCAGACAGATAATGACCATTTATTGCACTTATATTTACCTTAAAACAGCTTTTGACAGCCTAATTTTCCAGGACTTGTAGAAGGAAGATTGAATGTAGCGCTAACACAGTGTCAAATAAACCTGACCCCGAGAGAGAACCATAAGCGGTGCTTTCGGTCCCAGGGCCACGCTCGACGCCTCATCAACACAAACCACATTATGCTGATGTGGCTGTCAGCATAACTCATTACCATTCTCGCCTTAGCCGCTCTCTCTATGTTTTATTGGGGTCTAATAAATGCCGAGGTGACGGAATGGTCAGACATAGAATGCTGTTAAAGAAGACGAGCCTCCCCCAAGAGGAGTATAAACAAAACAAATTAAACTTTGGGGGCGTGATGTGTCAATAAAACAGTACGACTACGTTCAACATGCAGGGCAGACGAGGCTTCACAGCCTATTAGTTACAGCGAGGAAGAGCAGAGCGGGGATGGTACATTAAGGCCTTGAGAGCAGTTCTGAAAGTATTTCACCGGCTTAATGCGATGATGAAGCCTATAAATCTCCAACAACATGATAGGCTTTAGACGTCTCACAGTCATGCAAATCATTTTTGTGAACATTCTATGATTCAAATCTTGCATACTCGGTTCCCAAAGGCAGAGAGTAAAGCCTTGGGCACACAGACACTAATATGAGTTTATTTGACCTTCTAACAATGTTTTTCGTCTCTGTGGTGTCAACGTTATAGAGATAGTTTCTCTTTTACACTTAAGAGAAAGTGTATAAGTGTATCCCTGGCAGCCTTGTTGGTAATGGCAACTAACCCAGTTGCCAGGGATACACTTAGATCGTCGTCAGATACGGTGGCAAGACAAAGAGATCGAAGGCATTTGTGAGAGAGACATAAAGAAAGATCGAGAAGCTTCTCTCTATCTCAGTGACATTGCATTGCGACGCTGTGGCAGATTTGATCGGGTGGGCTTTATAATAATAAAGAATATTGATTTGATGCCATATTGAATCACGACTAAATGCAATAGAGGGAGTGAAAGTGAGATGGAAGGCAAACAGTCAAGGAAGAAGCAGACAGAGAATGAAGGAAGCTCAAGGTTGATACCTGATAAATTCCAAGAATCCACAGCAAGCTCAGACTCTCATTATCACAATTCAGCTGCACAGCGAGACACTGCTGCCCTCCACTCTGTTGCACCTCCAACGTAAACGTACCCAACCTATGACAATAAAGAGTTACTCACCGGTGCGCCTCTTGATTGAGTGTATATCTGTGACCATGTGCGTACAGCATACACACATTACGTGCACGTGTTCACTGGTGCATGTGCGGGCTTGACTTAGAGGCAATCCGTCTTGGAGGTATTTACTAATTATCTCAGTTTCAATTAAGCCAGATAATTTCCAAAAGCAGGGATGCATGACAGCTCAATATTAATTGTCCAATCAATAACTTGGTGCAAGTGTGATAGTGTGTGTGTGTGTGTGTGTGTGTGTGTGTGTGTGTGTGTGTGTGTGTGTGTGTGTGTGTGTGTGTGTGTGTGTGTCTCTCTGCCAGCGAGTGAGTGAGAAGAAATAACAATATGTGTGGCAAGGACAGGCAAAGGCCACCAGAAATAAATGGAGATGAGTTTATTAAAAAGTCAGTCCCTAAAGTAAAAGTAAATCTTTTTTTGCTTTTGGCTGAATGCATTTCAGGATGAAGGATCTTATTTTAAGCATTCTGGACTATTGCACATTTGATCCGACGACACCTTCATTCTCCTGAAGCCAGCGATCCCTCTATGCTGATGACAAAGGGATGTTTTCGCCCTGACTCAAATGTTGATGTTATTGATATGAGACCTCTGCTTTAACTACTCTGCATGACTGGCAGTGGCAGAATTATCTTATCAATTGTGTGAACAATATTGTGTCCGATTTCTTTTTAGTGCTAAATTACAATAGATTAATGTCGCTATTGTGTTACACTATCACAACATAATTCCTTGATCCTCCATAGTTAATAATTCAGTCATCAGACTTTGCATTCAGCTCCAAAAACAGCCACTTCAATTAATATTATTCAATAAAAAGGATCCATCTGTCAAGCACTCAACACCCGCACAATCATTTCAATGAGATCTGTGTCATATCGTAGCTAATTTCTCTCTCCCACACATCATTATCGCTCATCAAATAGTTCCAGCTTCAAGAACTGTAAGTGTTTGTTTCGAAACTCTTAAAATCTGTCAAAGAGAGTCAGAAGAGTCAGAACAGAGGCGAGATTTCAACAGCAAAAGACAATGTGGTGCAGACATGACTAAGCGATGACTTAACTGCCTATTATGGAGGGTGAGAAGTGACTTAGAGCTTTCATACTTCAGTGGGAAGGTCATTCAACTCTTTCAGAGACTTGGAGTAACGACCGAGATTAGAGCACTTTTATAACACTGGTAAAAAAGTTAAAGTCTTTCAGACCTTTGTTTTTGGCTCTGGCGACCTGCTCTGACCAACGCAAGCCCTCAACAATGTGCAGCGGCAGCAGCCGCAGCAGTTGATGGTGAGAGTAGATGAGCTTGGGTGCTGATGGGTAATCAATCATCCTCACCGCTGAGATGAGAGCAGGTTCCACTGCAGTGATCCCGAGGCAGTGACGAGGAGGGAGGAGAGGGGAAGAGACACCCGGGGTGGCAAGGAGAGAGGAGGTTAGTGAGATAAAGTGCAACAGAGTGGAAAAGACAAAGGCCAAGTTTGATCACGTCGCTGCCAGGCAGGGAACTGAGACCTGACCCACGCAGACGGGCAACTCTGAGGGGGCGGGGAGATTAGTAGCGCGGAAGATCTTGGTTTGAACTTCAACCTCAAACTTTAAACCTCAACGCTGTCTCTAAATGTTTTTATAAAATACTTGTGCAAAGTTTGAGAGTTGTGCGGATCCCGAAATATGTCGCAGGAGACCCTACAATATTAAAACGTTTTCATCAGATGTGAAGGAGTTGTCACTTGGTGTTATTCTCTGTTAAGAAGTGATGGATTTATTTTGCTTTATTACAGCTTATGTGTGTTTTGGCCATTCAGGAAGCGATTTGTACCCTGCAGCTATTCATCACCTGTCAGTCATCTGTTCGGGGGCTTATTATTAATGACTTTGCGATCAGGTTGGAGTTAAAATTGCTTCAATAATACTTAAATAAATATGGGGTATGTATTAACTGCAAGCAGCGTTTAACTGTATATATTTAGATGTATTGTCCCACGTAGCATCACACATATATACACATAGCAAGATACACATATGGACAGTAAAAGCTTCATGGATACATTCATTTATCCCAGCTCACAACATTGTCAGCGAGGCAGATTGTTCTGGATTGCTATTGCAGAGGGCACAAAGCTGCTGCTAAAGCAAGCTCGTTCTCTCTCTGAAAAATGTGAGCCCAGTAGCTGTGTGTGTGTGCGTGTGTGTGTGTGTGTGTGTGTGTGTGTGTGTGTGTGTGTGTAAAGGCTGCCCATGTGCAATAAATCTACACATGCATACATCCATAAATGTATCTGTCTGTGACATTTACAACATGGTTGAACAACACGTTGTTCAAATTGGTTCTGTTCTAGCATTCCCGACCCATTTTAATGAATTGAAACCTGGAGAATGCTGCAAAATATCAGAGCAGAGACGCTGTGAAAGCAGACGAAGCAAAATGGGAAATAGTTTGTGGCATAGAGAAACAATCTTTTGGAAAAGGAATGGACTTTCAATTTGACCCACATAGTCTGCCTTAAAGATGGATAAAAAAGACGGTTTTCAGTGGGTGTACCTTCAGCTTAAACTGCTGTCAAAAATAGGCAGATTCCTGCTGACTCCCTCCTGTCTCTCCCCCGACATGTTTTCCCTCCAAGGTCTTTTCTTTTCAGAAAGTGTTGAATAAAACAGGACACCCAACTCGAATGTGTTGCTGATGTAATTTCTATACAATTTCCTGCAGCCCATGTTGGTGCTGAAGCACATTCAAATTTGATCTGGTGTGCACCTCAAGAGGTCTCCACCACCACCAGAAAACATAACTGGAGTAAATAATGAGTCCATTGGCTGTGTAGACTCCCAATACATTTAGAACATGTATCAGCCTCAGTGCATGGATTGCTTTTCCATTATATACTGAATTTGTATAGTTGTATAGGTGGTGTATTAAGAATCAGGGGTGAATAACCTTCCAAAAGATGTTGATTGTATGAGAGCACATAAAGACAGGGTGCTGACTGACACTGTCAGTAGAAATGAACACGAACAAGCCTTATTTTACCCCTGATTGCTGTTTTGCTGTTAGTATCCATTAGCATGCCCTAAAATATGGCAAAATAGAATTTTCATATGAATATTTTATTGCACAACCGCTGTCATTCAAATAAGTTTACAATTTTAAATAGCTGTCATGGTGAGATGAATAAATTGAACATTTAGACGGACAAACATAAAGCAGTGCGTGCTCACCATGAGCCGGAAAAAAAGAAAAATGTTTCCCCTTTTGATGCCTGTACTGTATGCACCAGTAAATACGTGTTTGTCTTGCAACTCAGCAGAGTGCTCATTAAAGTGAACTTGGGAACTTATTAAGAGCCAGGTTGCAGCAGGAAGAAATTTCACAGCAGCAATAACTGGTGTCGATGGGAGAAGCACCACTGACCTTTGAGCTACTCAGTCGGTTAGGTGGGAGTCGGTAAAGTTCAGACGAGACGACACATTATCTATTGATTGTATGGTGAAAATACAAAGTGCTGCGACAACACTGTGTGTGTTTTTAGCCATGCTAGTGCCAAGAATCTAGGGAGGTGAATGTCGTTCAGTCGGTCCACTGCTTTGCACCTCAATCATCAGATGGGTTGCTATGAAATTTTGTACGAACACAAGTATTGAGTATCCAGCTGCTGGGCTCTACTGGTGAGCTACCAGGCCAAGTTTGTACTGACCCTGTGAAAAATCTCAACATCTACTGAACAGATTGCTACATAATTTTGGCACAGACATTCGGGGTTCCCAGAGGATAGATACAGCTAAACATTGGTGATCCGCTGACTTTTCCTCTAGCGTCTAGTTTGAAACCATTTAGTTTTTGAGTGAACTGATCTTTGCTACATACTTTAGCCCCCCCCCCTCAAGGTGAATTGTAATCACTTTGGTGACTTTTTATCTGGCACCATCATCAGGCTAAAATGTCAAATTGTCCAGTGCATTCGTTTATGAGCACATAACTTAAAAGGTAATGGCATTACCTTCAGCCTCACCTGTACTTCTTTAGTGTCAGACCAAAAATCGTCCTTTTTTTCATCAATGCACACCATTACTTTACAGTAGACCAATATGCTTTGTGTCATGGGACGTCAAAATGAAAAAGTTACCAGCTCAAGCATCCAATGGGAAAATCACCTCAAATTGAATAACATGTCTGTTCTAATTGCAGCTAAAAACAAAGTCAGGTGTCTGTCAACACTGCTGAAGTCAGAACCTTGATTGTGATAAAGCTGGTGTCCCTTAGTGGAAAACAAATTTTAATTCACGCTATCCAGATGCTTGAGAGAATATTGTAATACTGAACCTCTCTCTGCCGGAAAGTGTGGTCCTATTTTGCTTTTTATGTGTATCCACTGTCCGCTCACTAATGGCCACTCTTAAAGCTTCTCCTCTTAATAGCAGAGTTGTTTCCCGTACATAGGGGAACAGGATGGACCTAGGACACTGTGTGGCCGCATCTCTTCTAATGAGCAGCAATTTAGCAATTGCATCAACTAGAGCGGAACAAATGGAATGACCAGAAAACCATTTATTTGCCGGGTTGAATGCATTTTCAGATGCTGGACGCAGAGGGAGAGGAAAGAACAAGGCCAGCAGGTTTTTGGTGTTGTGCGTAAGTGGATGCATGCATACTCGACTGGGGATGCTGATGAAGGGCTGTGTCTTTGCCAGATTACAACACACGCTGAGGCCGGTGTCTTCCAATCAGCTTCTCACAACTGTTGCTCACCGCGCACACACACAAAGACAGGAAATACAGAGCAGCTGTGAGAGGCCATGCTTTGCAATAATTAACACTCCAAGGTTAAAGTCAGCAGAAACATCCCATTCTAAATTATGCATGCATGCTTAATCTAAAGAACAAACACAGCACTGTGTGATGTAGGAGGTTATCCAACCTTTGGTTAAATGTCATTGTTATGCATTATCAGTTTTTGCAAGGTTTCTTTCAATAGTTACGCAGACATAGCTTCTCCAGTGTGTGTGTGTGGATGTCTTCAGAAAGTATTCATGGCGGGTGTAAGATGGAATTCCTGGATATGGCGCAATTCTGCTATGCTACCAGCTGCGACTAAATGATTACTGGGTGCATCTTCTGCCCGGACACACTCACAAGATAAAGAGGGCTCGAGGGAAGAAGGAGAGGGAAAACACACGGAGGTTTATTCAACATATCAGCAGTCAGGTAATCCGACTGGCAGTGGAATAAGAAGATTAGCAATGCATGCTGATGAGTGTGAACTGACAGGAAGTATTGCTGAGGTGTCTGTGCCGAGTTAAGCCGTGGACCTGGACAGGAAAGAAATGTGTCTTGCTGTATCTTTGCAGCTGCATCTTGACTGTTGCAAAGGCTGTAGAGATCATGAAACTGGGGAGTTAGAGCACCTTTAGTTGGATCTGTAATTACAAAATGCATCCAGATGCAACATTCATACAGCTATCGCTTCAAAGTAAGAATGATGACAGACAAAACAAGACAAGGCAAACCTTAATTTGATATCCGAGCTTGCATAAATATTTAGCACATTCTCAAAAAAAGGATGCATTTCTGTGTGAGATGATACAAGTAAGACAATGAGGCTCCAAGGTGCAAAAAAAACAACAACATGTTTTTCATACTGATTAGCAGAGGAGTTGTATCACTTGCCAGATGAAATAGTACAAAGCATTGAAGATTCATGGACTTGAAATCATTTGAAAATCACTGCTATGAGCCATGCACATTTAATGAAGCCCCAGTAAACAGCCCGGGCCAATACGTCTTCTGCTCTGTATGACACTAAACATAGGTGCTCTCGGCGGCCAGCGCCGCATCGACCAGCCCGAAGGTATAATCATTCACTCACTCCTTCGCAAAGCCCCTCAGATGAATGAGAGGCATGCCGGCCTAAGTGGAAATGACTGAATAAACAAGCCTATCTTTCTTGTTTGCTGGGCAAAAGGAAGACATTTTCTCAAGCTAACAAAGCCCTCTCCATTAGGAAATGGGCCGAGGCAAGCAAATTCATTCAGAGCAGGTTGGACGTCTCATAACTTATTACTCTATACACAGTAACCTTCTTAAAGGTTAAGCATGGTGGAAGTGGTCTTTTCTCTGAACAGTAGTGTGAGGATTTTCATTATAGCGGAGCAACAACAGCGGGGCTGATGGAGTGGATCTGCAGCTCATTAACACTGATAGAGTAGTAACCAAGGCAACAAGACATGCTCCCCTAACAATTAAAGCACAGTTATTCTGTAATAATGCATTTTCTCCGTAATTTGTGTATGAGTGCTTTTAACTGTGGTGTAAAAAAGCTGGGGAAACTATTTCATTAAAATGAAATCCAATCATAGCGCGAGTGCAGCTTATTAAGAGCACCGGCTGTCATGCCAGTCGACCTTGCTGCGTGGGAGGCATAGCTGGTCAAACGTTTATATATTCAATTATTGTATGATTGAAGCAGCTGAAGTGCTGTAACTTTCTGCACGTAGAGCAGTTCCAGCTAACTTTGTCACCTTTCCCTTCAAGGAGAACATATCGAACATGAACTGACGACTTTATTCCAGAGCTTTCTCAGGCTCGTAGCTCATCCCCGAAAGCTGCCCAGTACGAGCACAGTACCTCCCCTTAATGACACTTATAGGTGACGAATTAGGGGAGTCATGTTTCCATCATCCAAACGCACACGGCGGTCACAGGCTTTCTTTTTTTATAACCTCTATGGTCACACTCACACTAAGGAGATAACTTTGCTGGTTAACACAATTTCTGCCACAGAGGAGTCGACGGCTATCTGCTGTATTTATTTAAACAGCTATACTCAATAGGTTTAGTATTACAGTAAGAGTGGATCATAGCACCGCTTGTATGTGAAAGCTGTCGCCTGTAGTGATACTCATTACCCGACTCTGCAGTTACTCTCAGCTCTGTAGAGCGTTTTAGTGTTTCACCTTATTGTTTGGGTTTTACGGCCCGCAACTTTACTGTTTATGCATGCAGGTTTAAAACTGCGTGCATAAACAGTAAAGTTGCTGACTATTGTCATTTCATGACCTCTTGTAAGCAGGCAGGCAAGTGAGTCTGAATGGGGACTTGCATTGTCTTAGAGCCTTATTGATGACCATGGCTCTTCTAAGAGTACCTTACATCCGCAACAAACAGGACAGGAATACCAATCCAAACAGACTCATTGTGGTGTTCATATTGCTTTAACAGAGAGAATAAAGGCAGTACAAAGAGTTGGCAATATAGAGGAGTACACGTCCCAAATGCAACATCTGGAATCTTGGGACAGATGACGAGACATTCACAATTGTAACTGACTTTAAAAAGCAAACACATCAGGCAAAACAACCTTTTACTCTAATCTTTTCACACTAAATGAGAAAGCAGGGTGACTTATTATGATATAACAATACTGAAAAATCCTGCTGTGTTCTTAAACATTCACATTCTTTAACCCTTTGCACAGTATAGCCATAGAAACACGAATATCTCTCACTGTTTTTTCCCCGTTGTTTGCACGAATCTGACATCCCCCCCCACACCACGTGAGTTCTTCTTACATGTTGAATTATTATCACAGTATCAGATTGGCTCAGATGTCTGCAAATGTATTTTTTACAGTGTTTCACAGAGTAGAAAACAACATTATCATCAGCATTCTCCAAGTGATGGCCCAAGCGTTCCTATTCCCATTGAAGCCAGGTTGCTGTTGGTCTTGATTTGAGAATCAAATCCAGGCCAGCTGTAGTCCCTCTGCTCATGCGGGCACCTCATGGGTTTGCCAGAGTAGCGGTGCCAATGCCCATCAGCGCTGAACATCAGTCAGTTCATGCCCCAGATTCACACATCATCTCCACTTCAGAGGAAGGGCTGGTCGACTGCTTGTGCGCGTGTCTGTGTGTGTGTACATAAAATGAATAAACCAAGGCAATTAGAGATTTCATGAATATCATTTTTCTGTGAAAAAGGCCCAGCACAAACAAAGTCGATACAATTCTGCCACCTGATTGATGCAGGAGGAGATGTGTGGAGGATTGACTTTTATCACACAGTTTGCACATTTTGTTAAAGAACAACATTGTTTAAACGTTGTTTAATAATGGGAATACCGCAGTTGCTCCCAAAATGACATGACAAGTTTTTGAAAATACCCACTAACAATTGAAGTATTGCTTTCTTCGTGGGAGGAAATCCTCTAAACTTCTTTCACAAACTCACCTTGACAAGCTGCAGGCTGCAGTTCATCTGTGATTCATCAACTGGAACCAGGCAAAAGGACTGAAAGCCAATTAAACAGATAGAATGAATATATAAGGAGGGGGACAGTTTAAATATTCATGCAGTCTGTCGAGTCCCTTTGCTCGACACGTCTCTGTTTTGAAGCGATGTGCTGCATTCATCGGAGATCTTAAAATATATTTCTTGAATGCCATTTTGTCTTTTTGTCTTTTTTTGCTGCTTTGGTTTGAAAGATGTCACCGTCCACATCGACTGAAAGAAAACAACAGCATCTGTCCATAATTCATCGTTCAATGTTTTTTTAAATGTATAGGTGGTATTTACCTTTACCTGTGAAGTCTGATAGAAAAGCGTGAGAGAGCTCGCTTCGGGGAGCCTCGGGGCCGTGGAGCTGCCAGGCTGAAATGAGGCACTTTTCTTTGAGGGACAGGTATTTTTGAGACCTTTTTTTTATTGTGCCTCGGGCAAGATGAGTCTTTGTAGTTAGCACAATATTTTTTGGGGTTTATTTAAATACAGTACAAATCAAAAGTAATCCAATTTACGGTGTTTTTCAGTCATGCTTCTTGAATGAGGACCATTACATCTTTTTTTATAACCTCTCAGCTCAACCGTTTCCGAGTTGTTGTTTTTTTATCTGATAAGAAATAGTGCATAAACCTGGATGACTTTGGTGTAAGAAGTTGCGGCAATCATCCTCATTTGAAATGTGTGAGAGGACTCATTGTTGCTTTGGGTGTGCACGAATCAGTTGTTCAGTTAAAGATGCATTTGTTTCTGCTGCCTCCCTGGAGTTCAGCAGCTTTACACACAATTTGCACCCATCAAAGCGGTGTGATACCAACCAGTGCATGTTGTATTGTGTTCAGTGACTGAAAACAGTTTAAAGCCTTTCTACAGGGCCAAAGCCTCATCTCAAACCCATTATCAGCGCACTGATGAAGTCTGACATGCTCACCATTATACAGTCATTACCTGCACTGTCTCAACCCCACTTGTGTAGGAGCAGGCTAAGTGCAGGGCTTTTAAACACAGCAGGAGTATGTCGACCTGCCTTTCACTGCACATATTATATGAGCATATTATATTCTTTTAAGATGTAGCAGACACCAATATAGTACATTTTGTAAACAAACAGCGAGGCAACAATCAAGATGTTCAACCACTCGAATCACATTAAACAAACCAATACCTATACTCAAGGCACAGGACTGGTTTCTAGGTAAACTTTCAGCGTAAATACACAGTATTTTATTCAGCAAAACGCAGTAGGAGGTAACAGCCAGCAGCGTAACATAATTGTGATTGTCTCCTGTGAAAATGATTTTCTTGGGCCCTTGCCCCAAACACAAACACACGCAGGCACACACAACCACTCCAGTACAATTGCAAAGCAGACAATTGCTATGCCACCGTGATGAGGCTCACAATACAACTCCCATCCTGCAAAACCAGCCATAGATCAGCACCACGGACAGCAGCCGAAATGCCACAATTTCACAGCCTGCCCTGCTCAGCGGCCAAATGTTGTAACAGACAAAGATTACAGCCTACGGGCCCACGCTCAGCACAGTCATCAGCAACATCGCTCAAGAACCAGGTGCTTTTCTTTTAGAATGGACAAAGAATGGCAAGAAGTTGCAATGAGGAGTTGTCTATGCAATACCACCTCATTTTACCATTACAAACTAAATAAGGTGGCAGCTGCTTGGAGGGACATCGACAGGGAGCTGAACGTTTCCCAATTGCTGTCGGCTGTCATACCAAGTAGATATCACAATATAACATGTGTTTCCTCTTTAAAAAGAACAAATGTAGGAAGAAACGTGGTTACATCTCCATTCCAAATGTGGTTAGTTTACAGTACATGACATATTAGTGCTGAAAGGGCTAACAGAGTCAGTGAGGGTGCGATGTTGAAGGACGCTCACTTGCTGCTAGAACAGGGTGATTTTTGGGCCCCAGCAGCTTCTGGGTTCCCTTGCATGGCAGCTGATTCTCGAAATGTTCTGAGATCATTTGAGAATCTCTGGATTACATTTAGATTCTCAAATGATCTCAGAACATTTCGCAGGAAAATCCATCTTGTCAGGCTTCAAGTAACGGATTTGTGTTCGGTAAGCCGGAGCACGGACCTATCGGACGGCACGGAGAGGAGACATTGTTCGTCCAAAACAACAATGACAAGTACCTGAAGAGGTTAGCGTAGCTGAAACAGCATCAGTTATATCACAACTGGAGAGTATTTATTCCTTGAAAGAAGAGCGAAGAACGGCACTAAGATGTTCTCACTCTTCTCCAACAAGCCTCTGTAAGGGTTTGATTGACAGATGCTTCGTCCAATCACCTGCCACGTATTTTTCTGAAAGCGCCAGCGCCTTTTTCCAAACAGTTTCCAATGATGGCTTCCTGACTCGCCAGATGGTCTGTTACACAGAACCATCTGGCGGGTCAGGTTAGCTTCCGGGCCCCTTGTGCAGCTGCACCAGTTTGCACTGTCGATATTTACGCCGTTGGTGACGGCATCCATCCCACGAGCCGTGACTCGGGTTATGGTACTAGAAAATATCTGCTAGAATTAGTAGAAGTATCTTTGTCAGAACTCAGAGCTCCGTGTGAAAGTGAAAAACACAGCGGCGGGATGTTGTAAAGCGGAGATACGACCAGACATCCAGGTTTGTAATCCGCGATGAACAATTGTACTTGTTGAATTATTGATGTTTCTCTGCTTTTAAGAGGCAGGTGGTGCTACTCGTGACATAGTTATTCTCTTTACGTCCGTCCTGCACACAGGCAGACTGGCTTGTGATGGAAAGACACAGATATACATGGGTGCACACTCACCCAAATAAGTGCATGGGCTACTGTGTCTGTGAATATGGTTGACAGATAATCCTGTGGTTTCTAATGCTCCTCCAGTCATTCAGCTGGGAAAGAATGAATTTCAGGACTTTTGGCATGAAGCTTCACACAGACAGGCAGCTGCATGTTTTGGGGCATCTGTAATTTTACTTTGCACTTGTGAATGTCGTAGATTAATAAATAAAACAGGTGGATTTTAGATGTTCCATGAATATATAAGTTGATGTGTGACAGTAGCTGTGGCAGGGCGAGGAGTGTGGGTCTTTATAGGGCCAGTACGAGGAACATTTACAGCAACCAATAACTCTCTCCGTGAACATATGGGAATGTGAGCATTCTTTTAATTAATTTTTTTATGTGAACTTTGCCTTTTACATCAATCCAAATAATCACAGAAGTCTTACAACTTTAAGTAGTGGCACATAATGAAAATCCAATTATTTCATTATGAGCTGATATTGGAAAGGTGTAATTTATTTTCCAATTTCCCCACAGTGCATGCAGCAAATATGAATGACTACAGATGTTGTCTCAGCTGGTGTGCTGAATGTAAAAAATATAAATCTGACATCCGATGTGCTTCTATGAGGATTTGAATTTTGATTCAACATAGAATATCTCTCACAATAGCTTTAGATGTTTGAGATTGGATTTCCTTTATGGGTCAGTGTGGACCACTTCAGCATTAGCAGTCATGTCTACCAGCCTGCTTCATGTTGGTGCATACCATTTGGTGATCATGAAATATTAATTTCTCCCACTCTAGGCTTTTCTCCTGCTCACTTCATCTCTTTTGATTCTAGTTGTACAAACAGACGGATTCTGTTGGAGCACGCTGTGGAGATTTCAAAAGACCTGCCGCGTCGCTTCATTGTGAAAACCTATAATCTGACGTTTCATCTTGACATGAAAGCATACAGGAGTCATCCGTCATGGCGCTGGAGAGGTTGGTGGCGCTGAGATAAACCCGTCATCCTCTCCGGGCCACCTTGATCCCACAGGTCTGCAGATAGCAGATAAGTCCATATTTCACTTGAGTCGATTACACTTTTACTCTCAGCACAGATTTAAAGAAACTGATCTGGGAGAGATCATGGCCATAAAGATGACTCATCGTATGAAATGATCCATTCTGAAAATAAGTTACCTGTTGCCCATCACTCAGCCCGTAAAGGTTCCAACCATGTGGCTAGTGCAGATAGAAATGACCTGCTATCATTTTCTCCCCCTAGACTCATCATTTACAATATTGTGCTGTCAGCTGAGCTGGTATCACTTTGGCAGACATGTCGTAAAACGTAAATCATTTATTTATCAGCAAAATGTTGTTGAGGAGCAGAGAAAGATGGAAAATGTAGGCCTGCAACTCAAAACATGCTGTTTGGGTTTTGAGGATCTCAGGGTCACGAAGGAAAACAGACTGAAAATAGAAATGTTGATCTTTCATGACTTTTCCTTCAAAAATGCACAAAATCTCTAACAATCCCAAAATGTTTCAGTTGCATTAATCTATAACTGCTACTGAGACAAATACAAGTCAATGTGAGCTGAACATGGCAGAAGAGAGTTTAAACACAAACGATTGCTGAATAGTCTCATATACATGTATGACTTGTATGCATCGGACCGATATGGTGGCATGTAGGTAGAATGATCGGTTTACAAAATGAGCATGGTTATGTTCAACATGAACATAAAGTTTATAACTTTAAAGTTGTTATTTGTGTGATTTGGGAGCATTTCTATTCCATATCCAATTGTCGTCACACACCGTTTTCTCAGTATAACAGGCTTTTCAGTGATATCAGGAGGTTATTTCCAGTTTCTTTATATACAGTACAGGCAATTAAACATAAGAACAACTTTACAATGGCCGTGTCAAAAAACTGTTTAACAGAATATTATACTTAGTTGCCTTAATAATAGACAAGGAAAGGCCCATTTTTCAACACAAAGTAGCAGATTCTGTACTCAAAACACAGTATTCTAAAATCTCTCTTTTATAAATTCCACAGCACTTCAAATCCATTTTTTTGGTATTTAATTTAAACCCGAGAGGATTATATTCCTGGGAAAGCTATAATCTCTCATGTTCTCCTTTGCTCCTTTTTAGGAGCAACTTCTCCACATCTCCCTCTCTGTTTAATAAAGATATCGCTGCAAGTGTGATATATTTAAAAGGAAGACACTGTGTCACGGAGTGCGGTGGCGGACCCAAACGCAGACACAGACCAGGGAGTATGAGAGTGTAAGGGTTTTATTTCTGGGAGGACACAAAGGAAAAACTGTCAGGGAACAGCGGGGGAATCCAAGTACCAGATGTTTATAACAACGATCTGGCGAAGAGTGGATGAAGAACCGGGGTAGATAGCAGTGGCGGCTGGTGGAAAATTGTCTAGGTAGGGCCATCCAATCAATTTCAGCAAACATCCCAGAATGATTTAATGCAAAAAAATGTAATTATCAAACACGCATTACTACTTTGCAGTTAAATATTTAACATTTATTCCAACACGAAAAAAAGCAGTAAATAACACTTTGACAAACACGTCAGGACATCTTATTAATGTCACCCTCACAGGGAATTCAGTATAATATAATCACATATATGTCATATAATAATATATATATATTCAGTATAATATATATATACAGTATAATATATATCATATAATAATATTCAGTATAATATAAAACACACACATACATATCTATATATATATATTTATATAGATATAGATATATACAGTATATATCTATATATAAAATATAATATAATATAATAGAACATGTTTATTTATTGAGATGGACCTTGTTATAGGAGGTAAAGATCAGGAGAAGTAAACATGAAGTGTGATTAGGAATACTGATGTTAAATGAAGCTATGATGAGTGTTCACTGTTCATTTACCATCTCTATTAAATGTTGATGCCTCCATGACCAAGTTAAGCAGATGAGACTGAGGACAACTATGTAGAAGAACAGATGTTCACTTTGCCTAATATGTAGCTTGACAGAGTTCTCCATGTGTGCCCCGGTGTTTCCTTATCTCCTCATCCCTCACTCCCTAACTGTCCATGCTGGATCTGTCCCCGTTGTTTTAAAAAGCTAAATAAGTTATTAGCATGACTGCATCCAGCGAGCCAAACCTGTCTGGTGTACAGCTAGCCAAAGTTCTATATTATATATATATAAAGTTATATATATATATATCAGCTCTTCTGGTCTTCCTAAAAGTTCTCACAACTAGGTCAGAAGCTTTTAGCATAATGCAATTCACCTGTGGCTGCTGCGCCTGGAGCAGAGTAGATTTTTATTTTGTAATCCTTTAGCTCTCCTCCAGGAAAGCTGCCAGTCACTTCAGCTGCGGGAGGGAACGCTGTCTGTGGTGTTGACAGTATTGGCTCACTGCAGTAGTGCATCACAGTGTTACCACAGAGATTATGTTTATTGATTTACACAATTTCTAACGGCTGACTCCTCTTCTTGAGCAGCCCACTGCACACTGACGTCTTTGTAGAGGGGAGCTTGATGTCTTTTGTTTGGTCTGTCATATGGCCTTTTCCATGGGTGAAAAACTCATTTAACACAGCTTACAGTGTGAAAAAAGATTTTTCCATTAAGTCTAGATGATTTATCTTTCCATTATATCAATGGTTACCAAACACATTGAAGCATTGACTACGTAACGAAGAAAAGCTCTAAATGACACCAGTTTGTGAAACCTTGCGTTGGTGTTTTGTGAAAAGTTTGGAAGTAGAGACTGGGTTTGTTCGCTCAGTGTGTCACGTAGCTCTTCTCCCACCTCAGCCATCAACAGCCACAGCAGAAGAAGAGGATATAACAGTGTTATCCATTGTCATTGTAAAAAATCTCTGCTGAGATTGAAACTTCTGAACTCCAGGAGCTTAAACATTCACTGTTTACACAATAACACAGAGGTCCGTGTTCCCGCTGAAGGAACCGTGTGGGAGTAAAGTCAACAGCAGAATACGGTGGAAGTTCAGCAGACATGTAGGAGGCAATGTGAGAGTAATAGAATCATATAGGATCACAGAATAAAAGTGTGTTTCTTCTGATAATAGTTCAAGCAGATTAGGCACAGAAAACCAGAGTAATATAGTAATATAACAACCTAAGCTTCATGAGAAATATGCGAAATGACCACGACCTCTTGCTAGTGTATTAAGTTGTGGAAACATATAACTTGTTTAGGCAGCAAAACCACTTAGTTTAGGTTTCGGGAAAACATCATCAACGTAACTTTACAATTATTCAACTTTGGGACACAAGCACTAGTCTTCAATACCACGATGTCGCCACGATGTCACCATAGTGACATGACCACAGGAAACAGTTCAATGTCAGGTCATCTCCTTTTCTATTTCTATGTGGGACACGCAGTCATCTCACTGACCAGCCTTCAATATGAAGCATAAGTACAGGAACGTGGCCTTCTAGGCATACAAATTGATTTTGCCTGCCATTTACTAGATTTGAGCTGATATTTCTCAGATGACGTGTCAACCAATCAAACCATACAGCAGATGTAAAGGAATCTAGGCCTGTTCATACATAGAAGAGCATGAGGAAGTTACTTTTAAGTATTGCTTAAAGTGAGTTCACGTTGACTGTGCACCAAAAAAGAATAGTTGATAAAGTTTCTCAAACCCATTCTCATGATTAATTGACAAGATTTGAAAAAAAAGCCCCTTTTCTTCCATTCAAGTATGTTTGTGGTTTGCCAACTTGTATGCCACGTTTCTGAACGATGTAAGAATAGTTAGACGCTGATTAGGCTGCTCTGAGTGTGAGTCAAAACCAGACTTAGCGTTAACGAGAGCAAGTCAGCCACTCACTTTCCCCACACCCTCCCTTAAGGGTTTATACTGAATGTTGCACTTTGACAGAATTGTGGTTTGTTTATTAATGAGGCAGACATGACAGAAATCACTGAGTTGTGCGATATAGCACAGTACCCTCAGGAATTTACAGGAGCATGAAAGGTACAACTACAGATGTCTGTTCATTGCTATTGATCTATTATGAATGTCAGCTTCTACTTCCGCTGTGATTCATGCTGAGTCTATTGTGCGTGCTACCTTACATAAATAGAGTTTTTATAATAATATTAAATAGTAACCGGGAGGAAGAGCTTATTCAACCCAGATGATATTGAATACAATATGAAGTGGTTTCTTAATGCTGTTAGCACTTATCCTAAAGCTGCAGACTTGTAGAGAACCTCATTTCATTTCATTAATGTGCCTTGTGTCCACTCATATCCACTTTACAAGATGTTTTTTTCTATTTTGTTTAAAACTTTTGACTTCTGGGGAGCCCCAGCAACACAGAAAGTTTTTTTTTTCCAATATCAGTTACAACTCCACAGAAGAGACTTCTAACAGATGAGTCATTAATTATGAGCCAATCTGATGACTCTTCTTTTCCGAATCCAGATCCATTCATTATTCAGACATGCAGTATATCGTCAAAAAAGCAACACCAAACTATAGAGGAGTAGGGGAGGAAAAAAAGCATTCATTATTTAAAGCTTAAGTCAATCACTTCCTTCAGAACCAAAAAGGAAAACTCTAACTCCAAATGAGTCCGAGGTCGTTTGTGAAAAACTTGACTGTTTCGAAAAGATGAAATTAGCTAGAAATTCATCTTTGTTTATACAGTTTAGCTGAAACAAAAACACGTAGCAGAAAAACTTCAAAACCCAAAGGTGCTCTCCTCACATTAAGATCCGGCATGAGGAGCACAGCCACTAAACGCCCAATGACTACTTCCGACTATGGGAATGCAAATTAAAGTACACCAAGACCTTTACCAGCAAAACATTTGTAAGCACGGATTAACCATTGCAACAAAGCAGCAGCTTTGTTCACCTAAAAATGTATATATTTATTTATTTGAGTTATTTAGCAATTTACAATATCTAATTACCATGCTTACCGACCCCTGTTTCTGAATGGTATCAACGATGCAGGTCCATGAAATCTGTTTCTACATACCCCTTTGAGTGTGATGGAGTATGCAGCATTTTGAAGGGTACTGCAATGTTAAGTGGTATTAGACTGTTGGTGCATTGGATCCAGGTTGATTTGACTGCCTTAATGGCGCTGCTCATCCAGAGACGGGGAGCTGTCCTTGACAGGAAAACAATATGGATGTTTTGAGGGATGACACACTTGCCTTTCGTTGAGCACTCTAATCATTGTCATACTGAAAGACTACCATCTCTTCTACTGTTCAAAGAGAAGAAAATACCTGACCCCCGCCTCCATAGCTGCAGTATAAAGTATTAGTCTTCGGACTGTATTTTGTGCATTATATACCTCAATAGAGCACATGATCTCTAAACACGTGGGTTCTCGTAAGGTTTCACTGTGAGGGTTGCTCAGGAGATACAATGGCTGTCTGTGTAATTGCTTCTACGTGGGTGTTTTACTGTGAAACTATAATACCAAGCAGGAGCCCACACTCTCAGGAAAATATTGTGCCATTTTAACAATTCACTGTCAACTCCTACTAAAGTAAGTAATATTTGCCAGATGCAGAAAGACTTTGGGGCAATTATTTAGAAACGCGGTCCAAATTGCCGTTTAGTTTGAAGTGTGAGGTGAAGCCAGGATATTTCAAGTTGTGCAAGGCTCTCCCAGCACGGCAACTTTCTCCACTTGTGACAGAAGTGGCTGCTGCTGCAGCACTCCTGGGTCTGATTGAATGGGTTGTTACCCAACATCACACAGATTTCTATCAGCCGAAAAGGGCAAATGTCTGAGAGTAACAACGCTATTGATCTGTGGTGTCTTGCTGTTCAGCAGGAATCATTTGTATGAGTGACAAGGCTGCAGGGGTAAAAGCCTGCATGAAAACATTCAGGGATTCAATTTTCAGCTACTTCAAAATAACTGCATTACTAAATTGATTTTGTGAAGAATTTAAGTATTAAGCACAATAATAAGAATGTTACCATGGGTTAAAGAGTTGCAATATATTTATCTTTGAAATGTGTTTTATGTTTACAGGAGGTTTACAGATAGAGGATATTATATGTTACAGTATATTGACACATAGAATGTATTAAGCCATAAAAGTATTAAACACTGTAAGAGAAGAAATATTAAAGGGCAGATAGGGTCAGATTTAGGGAATATTGAGTGATTTAGGAACATCTTCATGAGGCATGAAGTAGAAGCATAGGAGACAGGGAGACAGTGAGACCATAAAAGCAGCAGGAATGCGGAGGAGACAATACCAGGGTGATGACTACAAAGGATGTCTCCAGCTGTGATGGCTCCAGGAGGACAGAAGCAGTGGAGAGAAGGAGTTGACTTACAGCCATGTGGTTGTAAATAAGCCAGACATTGATTGGCTCAAAACATTAGCCAAGATGATCAATGTATAAGTAAAACACCGATTGGCTCACCTGCAGTTTTTGTGATCGCTTCACAGAACCTCCTTAAATGTGAGACCTGAGAGAGTGAAAGTGTGTGGTCTCTGTTCTCGAGAGCATTTACTATTGATAGTTAATTAGGGCCCGAGCGGCCGACAACGTCGGGCCTGCGAAGGCCCTATTGAAATTGTAAGGGTTATTATTCTTATTATTCTGATCTATATTTTTATGCTTTGGGCGCATTTTTGGAGTATTTGCCATGCATGAAAACTCACCAAATTTTGCCATGCATGAAAACTCACCAAATTTTGGGGACTTGTCAGGTCTTGCTGAACTTAGCGACTGAAAAACAATGCATCTTTCTGTGTAAAAAATGGCTCTCTAGCGCCCCCTACAAAACAGTCCGGCGACGCCCCTCGGCCAGTATGTCCGATTTACTTGAAATTCAACACACATGTCCAAATCCGCTACATCTAAAAAAAAGCCTCTCAGACCCCTAAGCTCCGCCTACTTAGATTTTCCGCCATCTTGAATTTAGTGAAAAACACATTCTTGCGAACTCCTCCTACACGCTGAGTCCGATTACTACAGAATCTTCTGTGGATCATTAATGGACCTACGTCATCTAAAATTATCAAAAGCTTTTTGATATCTCTTAGCGTTTACAAGATATGGACCAATAAACTTCTTAGGGGCGTGGCATAATATCAATACACATAACTTCTCAACCATTTGTCCTAAATTCCCAAAATCTTCAGCATATGTGCACATCGCATCCTGTAACATACCCTGAGAATTAAATTGTATTCGACTGCTAGGGGGCGCTACAGTAAACCCGCAAAGTTGTGCTTTTTGTCACTTTTTGCATTTTTCAGCCTTCGCACTTCAACGAACTCCTCCTACAGATTTTATGCGATCCACGTACAATTTGGGCAGGATGCTCTTAAGACCTTTGTGATTAAAAATTATCAAAATCGTGAGTTTTCATCGAAGAACCTGGACGTGGCGTTGCGGCCATTTTGCCTCATTGTTTATGAAAAAGGAAGTTGTTATAACTCCAAGGTACATTATCCAATCCACACAAAACTTCTCATGCATGATGCTACTTCAAGCCTGAACAGATTTCAGTTGAAAAAAATGCAATAATTCATAGCGCCGCCTACTGGCTAAAGGAAATGTAAAATTTTATACTTTTCTTTACTCCTCTTAGCCAGGTGACCTTATGAGTCTTAAATTTTGTAAGGATAGCCTCAAGACATTGATTAAAAATCGCCATGAAAAATTTTGAGTTTTCGCTGAACGCTGTTGCCGTGGCGACGCATCGTTCGCCATAAAAAATGAAGCTGATGGTTTATTAGCTTAGGATGCTCAATAATTCATAAAACTTTGTACATCTGTCAAAGGCATTGAAAGGAATATTCTATATGAGTTTTGGCTTTGGCCGTTTTAAATTGCCTCTGTAGCGCCCCCTACAATATTTCAAAAGGAAGCTGATGGTTTAGTGGCTGAGGATGCTCATAAACTCATGAAACTTTGTACATCTGTC
Source organism: Leptoclinus maculatus (assembly GCA_032191485.1). Lineage (NCBI taxonomy): Eukaryota > Metazoa > Chordata > Actinopteri > Perciformes > Stichaeidae > Leptoclinus > Leptoclinus maculatus. The sequence goes on from JAVDOI010000016.1 coordinate 15,480,269, forward strand.
AAAGGCATTGGAAGGAATATTGTATGTGATTTGTGGCCTTAATTGTTTTAAATTGCCTCTGTAGCGCCCCCTACAATATTTCAAAAGAGCAGCCCCAGCGCTACGTTTGAGCTGCATGTATGAAACTTTGTAGTTACGTGTATCCTATGGAGACTTAAAAATAAGTCTCTTGGAACCATGCTCTAAACCCTACCGGAAGTCCACCACTTTGATTTATGTGTGAATTTTCCCTTGATTTTAGACAATTTATAGGCGCCTGACTTTAACGAACTCCTCCTAGGGACTTTGTCTGATCCTCTTCAGATTTTGTCAGTACAGTCTCAAGACCGTTGTGATTAAAAATTATCAAAAGCTTTACGTTTAACGGCACGGCTTAGCCGTAGCGGGCGGCTACTTTGAGTGATTCCCCGTGAAAAAAGCTGATGTAACTCAGCTGGACTTGTTCCAAACGGTCCCAAACTTCACACGCTTGATAACACTCACTGCCCGAGGATGTCTACAAGCTAATTTTCACTAGTACTCACAGCGCCACCTGCTGTCGAAAGGAAATCTGCATTTTGTGACAAACGCCATCCGATTAACGCGACTTTTACACAACGTGGTTTACGTTTGACACAGAGCTACGTAATGCACGTGTTCCGTAGCGCCAGGCAGCGGATACTGGAAGCACCGGACTGTTTGCAAAGCGTCGTTTCCAGCATCAGGCGGTCCACGCGGGATCGAAAACGTCTCGCTCGCAGACGCGCCGTCCAACTGTCGCGCGCGTTCTGGGACGCGCAGGAGGGAGTCCCGCCGGCAACCCCGACGCGCGGAGGATGCGAGGGCCCGTTCATCGCTGCTCGCAGCTTTAATTCAATTTGCATTTGATATTAAAATACAAGTTATACTTTTGAAACCGAATTCAGCAATTTATTGGGTGCACATGCGCAGTAAGTAGTAAACAAAGAACCAGACCAGCACTGCGGCCTCGCAGCTCCATCAGAATATTCTAGCTTTAACAATTTCAAACTAAAGGCTATAATCTGCAGTTTTGAAAGTAATGCATTTGTACAATTACCAAAATCAAGTAAACTGGTTTACTTTCAAAAAGTTCTTAAAGTGCAGAAGGCCACTTGCTAATGTACAAGAGGTCTGATGCTGATTTTAGACACAGACATGTCTTAAGCTGAGTGCTAACGTCAGCATGCTAACATAATGACAATGCCAACATACTGATGTAATGCTAACTATCATAGTTTTGTTTTAGCATGCTAATATTTTGTAAATAGCACCTAACACAAAGTACCACAGAGGCTGATAGTTATTGGAAACGTTTAAACTTTGACAACATGCTGCTGCTAACTGCTAACATGCTTTAAGTGGCAGCTAGTATTTACCAGCTTGACTAGCTTAATTAGTTTTCTTTTAATGTTTAATTGACACGAAAGAGGCTAGGGCTGTCCTCGACCAAATCAATTTTGCCAACTGATCAAGTAGTGGATTTAATCAAAAGAGCCCTAAAACTGAGGTTCTCCACAAAGAATAACAGCAGCACTGGGAATCTTGTGTTTACCAGAGATGTGCTCATTAGTTTCTTGGAAATAAGTAATTTGAATTTATTCTAGGGACAGTGAGTCGGGACCAAAAGGATGGAGAGCGAGATACATTGCCGTTGGCTAAAAGAAAACACAACTCAACAACAAAGTTGTTGACAGCAGCCTGATTCCACACCGATATGAAAGGCAACAGGCAGTCTTAAGCATACACACGTTTATTGGAAACTCTCGAAACAAAGTGCAACACAACCGATTCAGTAAAGCACAACACACACTTAGCACAGAGTTACATTCATACATACATACACACACACACACACTCTCAACTGCCTCAGTAGCACATCTGACAGCAGGCCCGTTGAAGCATAAATTCATTGAACTGAACTTGGGATTTAGCTCATTCAAACATCTGTGGATGCATAATGTCATATTGTTCATTTGCATGTGATAAGAATAAGGTTGTGATACCTGTGTTTCTGATTACAAGTCCTCAAACCTTGATTTGTTTCCCATTAGTGCGTTGAATCCCGTCACAGCAACAAACGTAGGCTCCAACGATCACACTTAGACAAGGTACATTAGGCTTCTTTGTTTTCTGCATGGACACATTTCACACAGCTGCAGTCCTTTATTGTACATAAAGTATACAAACAGCAAAACACAGCTCAAAGAGTTCTCAAGGCCAGACATGCTTATTCATAGAAAACACTCTTTTCTCACATATGGAACTGGCATGCCATGAACAAAGATTCTTCAGACATCTATTCATTATAATTTTATAATCATTTCATTATTCTTATTTTTTTTGTTACTTTTATCCCTTGAGTCCTTGGGAAAGTGAAATGATTGAAAAGATAATTCACGGAATAACACGCACTGGTTGCCCTTGTGCATCTGATTTGTAAAAGAAAAAAAAAAGGAAATATGGACTGTATAAAGACTGTATTATCATCTTTTTTTCGGTCTCTGTAGAAAAGTACTGAACTTTCATTTCAAAATGACACATTCACCATTTGGAAAAACTGACACCTACTGCTACAACAGTATGCATAGCACCAAATGATAACAAATCGTGGAATGATTTGAAGTGGGAAAGTGGAATCCTTTGTTGATAAAGTGAAAATACTGTTACAGACATGACCTCTGAACAACATTGTTTTTTTTTCTAATATACACTGCACCATCTAATAGAATAATACTAAAATGACAAAGTACAAACATCAGGCTGCCAAGTCAGGCGAATGCAGGTCGAATCCGTGTCGCGATCATTTCATCCCCAAATCTGCCTCAAGATGTCAAACTCTCGCAGTCACAGATCTTCAGGTGCGAGAGAACCAGCGAGGAGGTTACAAGTTTCTCTCCAGTCAACTCTCAGAGTCTCGTCAAGTCCCGTCACAGAGTCTGGTGTGCAGAGTCGAGCACCTTTTTCCTCTCTGGGGAAGAGTTCATTCTGTGGAAAGTTTTTATTTTGTATTGCATCCGTGCGGGATTGGCCTCGTCAAAAAGCCGCACGCACGCACACGTGGTTGCTTTAGTGATGGAGGCTTGATTGTGGCTGATTTGAGTAAATAATGTTTAAAAGAATTTCAACCAGAGAAAAGCTCTCCTTGTCTCTTTTTAAACAATAAGCAGCTGGAAATGCAGCGGTTTCAGCTGTTACTTTCTACATAAAAACACACACGTCTTCCGATAGTGGACACAAACGTACAAACAGGCTCGACCAACATTCTGCAAGATAATACATGCAAGATAATAAAATTACAAATCAACCTCCTACATTTGGCTTGCTGCTCGTTTTGTCCCGCTCCGTTTCAATGGGCCATCTCCTGATTTTAACACTTCACCTTTCAGTGCTCTATAGCATCGTTGCCTTCCAGCAGCATGACGTCTGGTTGGGTTAGAGGTTGGGCTGAGATTGCACCTTCCCATTAATGTCACAGCAATGGGAAAAAATGACATAGTAACCAAGGCAACACAATTACCCATCCTCCCTAACAAAACTTGTAAGAGGCTACTAATTGCTTCGTTGATGATAGGGAATGTGTCATCTCGTTTAATAACGCATTGCAGGGTGCATGCAACCCAAGCAGGAAATAAAGACTTTGGTGTTTGTTTGGACGTGCTGTCCCTCAATTAAGGCTGGAAATATTAATATGGATGTGGATGAATAATACATCCCAATCGCTGCCCCGGGTTCAGGCCTGACGTCTCCTGAATACTAGATTGTCTATTTGCGGGGCCACAGTAGGGCTGAAAGCAATTTGCAATCCTAGTGGGGCACCTCATATAGTCCTAATCTGCTCATGACCTTAACCTTTTCCTACCGAGAGGGTCCCTTAAGGGTCCCTTAAGGGAAGCTCCTATATGGTTTGATAAAAATAATAAAAAAAAAAAAAAAAAAAAAAAAAAAAAATGATGTTGCATACCACGTGAAACTTCAGAACCTCGGTTAAAAGACTATTGATGCCATTTGTACATGCTCCAAACACAACTCACTCAAAGCCTATTATAATTACTACAGTACCATATTCATATTTCGCCAGGAGTGTGCACACCCACATATCCGGACCTAGCAATCGAAGCTCGATGCTAACAAAGAAACCGAGATTGCAGTAAACATGCCAACAGCACACAGATGAGGGACATATCTGTAACATCTCTCTAAGTCATACTATCACTGAGATATGAGCAAACAGACACCAGCAACACAAATCACATTATCGTTTTTTTATGTCTGGTTGAATTTTCAAAATAAAATAAAAAAAAAAAAAAAAAAATGCCCAAAACTGCTGTATTAGGATGTATTGAACACCATTAGTAATATACAAGTGAAATATGTAGTTTGGTACATGAGAAAATTCAAATGGCACACATGGCACACATGGCACACATGGTGCCCAAATGCACATTTTGGAAACCTCGCCTAAACTCTCTGTACTAAAACCTCTAATTTTGTTCTGCTTCACTTTATCAAAGTCAAACTTTGCAGAGAGTGCACTGCTGACATGTTGTGCTATGATTTGGGAGAGGTGTTAGAAGTGTCAGCTGCCATTATTTCAAAGAAATTATGTCAAAAAGTGCTTTGTCTTCAGGCGAACTTGACACTTTTCAATTTGAGCTGTGTGCCATCTTCCTTTCCTCTTAACCAGTAACATATACACAATATTTACACAATTCATACGAGCAACCCCTTCTTAGTGTTATTACTCCATTGAAATTATTCAAATAGACCATGTAGTTAGAGAGTAAGGCCCCTTTGAGTATGGGTATAGTATTTTCGAGCAGAAGCCTAAAAATAGGGCTAGGTAGGAAAAGGTTAATGAGCATTAATGCAGAATCACATAGGAGCTTGTAACTGTCCCGACACACTTCCACCTGCTTGTTTCCGATTGGACTCATTGAGCTACAATTTGTGTTCATGTCCCCGTGAAACCTCTGAGGGAACACGCGTCAAATGCAGGGGTTGTGAAAAATAAAGTTGGATGGTGACAAGGAGGGGAAGAGAATTGAGAATGGGCCGATATGCAGGAATGCACTGGAAAACTATACAAACCCCGAGAGAACAGGGAGGAATGGAATGATAACAAATGGGTGAATGTAGAAGAGAAAAGTTTGGGAACATTGGATCCTCTCTTTTTCATGGAGCAGTGCTTTTCTCCAAGAGTTGTTTGTTCTATATATATATTTATGTGGCAATGGCACCATCAAAAATAACTGTAAGCAGTGTCCCATGTCCTTGAAAATGCATCTAAAAGTCGAACTGAAACACACAGAATGTCAGTGGATTTCTGGCGCTATAAGTTACTGACAAATATCCTATAATTAGTTTCTTAGTGTGTCATATAACATACAGTATTCTAATCGTTAAACTGGTTTGATTTCATGGTTTGATTGCTGTGACATTTCATGGGACTTGCGGTCCCCATTCTTTAACAGCCAAACATAGTTAAATGTATCCCAGCATGAAACAAGCTGACAACATTTCTCATTAAGCAAAAAAATAAAATCCAGCAAAAACTGGCGATATTTTCATCTTCCTTCCCAGCCATTAGCAAGACATGTTTCCTCAGGTTTTCAACATGTTTTTCTCTCTTCCCTCTCTGTGGTGATGTCCCATATTCGTAGGTTCCTCTCACACATCACATCTAAATATAGACTTTCAAGGCTGCTGCGCGAGAGACAGATATTTAAAAAAATTAATTAATGAATGCAGGTGTCACCGAGATGGGGTGCAACAGCATGGAGATGGGTGGGGTGTATTATTGTCCACTGGAATGTGTACGAAAGCCAGTCAGTCACTGGGCGTGAGGAGGTGGGCTCGCTGGCTTGGTGAGGGTGTTGGGGGGAGTCTCGGTGACGGCCACTAGTCATACTGGCCCTTCAGTCAAGCCCTCCAGGGGGAGGGTGGTGGCATTGTCTGTGGGCTGCGGGTCGTCCTGGGGATGCGAGGGCGTGTGGGCGGCGGCAGCCAGACTGGCATAAGGCAGGTGGCAGTCCGTGTGCAGGAAGGGCGGGTAGTGCTGACGATAGCAGAAGTACGCAAACAGCAACCCGATCACTCCTCCGACAAAGGCGTCTGCAAAGACACAAAAACACATATATCTTAAGATATGCATTCAGAGTTAAATAGGGCCTATGTGGAGGAAGAAACAACAACACCTGCTCTTAGAATGAGCACAATCGATTAGGCATTACTGTAGGCGACAGTGTTCCAGTGAGCGTTTATCACGCCTGACTAGTTTATAGAGCGTGATGAAAGTAAACTGAAAGGCAAAGCGATGGATCTGTTCTACTGAGGCTCAGCCGCCTCTGGACAGGCTGTCTCTGTCATTTTGTCATCTGCGCTGAGCACTTGCGTATTATACCTGCTCCCCTTTAAGCTACGATATGTCATGTAATATCACGCTGCCACGGTGGAAATTAAGCCTATATTGCTGGGTATAGATCAAAATGACTCGACCAGCTGGTGGCTGGAACAGCTGAAGTAGAGGATTCCATAATATTAAAATCGTATTTCTCAACACATGCTCCCTTTTATTTTCTCCTACTGTGTGAAAAGAAATATAATAGGAAATCGACTCCCGTATGAATTTAATAGACTGTGACTTGATGCAATATATAAGTCTGGTGGCCTCATCGAGACAGCGATTAGAAGCAGAGCCCCCCCCCCTCCTGCTGGAGGACAATGCGCACCTCCAAGGCGTGGTGGGGATATTAGAATCCATGGCTCAGCAGCCAGGCTAATGGTGGCTCTCAGCTCGTGTTTACACGGTGCAGACGGGGGCCCCTCCAGTTTAATGGGCTGCACGATTGCTGCTTACTTACAGTCTGCCGGGGAGTGGGAGGAGAAACCGTTTTCATGAAATACTAAGAGGACTCAGAGAGTGGTCGGCTTGCCTGTAACTCCTGCATGTGTTGCATTTTTAATGTAAATAAATCCTGGCTGTTAAAAGAGTTGCCTGTTCTGTAGCTGCCCTGCTCCCCGGGAACATATGGCTCCCTAAAACTAATTAACACCATATGACAGAGCTGCCATCATATTACCACATATTCTCTCCCACACCACACCCACGTATGCATGCCCCCCCCCCCCCCCCCCCCCCCCCCCCCTACTTCTTCCAGACCGTATGCAAAACTAAGACTTGTAATTATAATTGTCCTCCCAGGCTGCTGAATTAAATGCCACTTTGCTGTCATCTGAAGCATTTTTCAGTCATTATACTGCAGCAAACAGAAAACAGCCTCATACAACAACATGTTCAGTGTGTTGGACAAATAAGCAAGCTGCCCAGTCGGATTCACTGTCCAGTTTTTAGCTTTTCCTTGATTTTCCAGCCATGCTGATTAAGGTAAAAATGTGATTACAGCAGTACAGCTGTTTAAAATGAGCGTCACCCCGAGTTTGCCTTCTAAATTATGCGTATTATAATTATAAAAGCGCCTTGAGCCAGGTGGGATTGAAACAGACTTCTGCACAACAATCCTTTCTCAGGCTGACACAAGCAGATTTAACACTATGTTAGTGTAAAAACAGATAGTAATTCTGATTAACGCAGTGTCCCTGTGTCCCGTGTCTGAGCTGTTTTTGCGGACCTTGCCAGTGGTGTTTGTAGTCGCAAGTCCGGGACAACGCGATCATCATGGCGCTGTAGAGGGGCAGCACCATGGCACAGAGACGCCAGCTACGCCCTCGACCTTGATCCGTAAAACACTGCAGCTTCCCCGCCAGGTAGAAGGAGGTGAAGCCGAGGCCGGAAAATGCAACTATAGGCAGGCAGAGAAGTGGGCAGAGAAAGAGAAAGAGGAGAAAGGGGGGGAGGGGGGGGGGGGCAAGATTGAACATGAAATGCAGCGTCCAGATTATAAATAATATTGTGTATCAGCAAAAACATAAACAGTGACCATTTCTCAAGAGACTTTCTTGTAAAAGTCAATTACACTGCGTGATGGAAAAGTGTGCAACAGTTACAGTGCAAAATAAAAAATCAGAGATGAAACAAAGCTATATTGTGATGACAAAGCGTTTTTTTAGGCTGAACAAGGTAATGGAGAAGGCAGATGGGAGACTTGCAGTTTGCCCACTGCCACCCGCTAGCGGGTAAGCTCACTGAGGGATGAAACTTCAGTCTGTTAGGAAAATTCCTCCAAACTAAATCACTGTGTGCGACACGACATCCACATCTACACACTAATCACGACCCAAACGCTGATGGAGACTTTCTTAGCGCATGGAGTTTGTCTCTCAGTGTGCATCCCTGAGCCAATACAAAGAAAAAAATGAGATTCATAATGACCCATTTCTATGCAAACACCGCCGTCTACTGAGATAAGACAGGAGGCCCTGTCAGTCCCAAATTACATCACATTTCACATCAGATTAGTATGGGGCTGATGCATTAATACATAGCTGATGCAAAATGCTCATTTCGTCCAGCAGCTCCTTCGCACAGGCCCGCCAACGGCCGTAGAGTCTGAGATCACGGTGAAAGCTTAAAGCCCTGTAGCAGAAACAAATGCGCCTGAGCCGCTGGACCAGCTGTGCGGAGTTGATGGTGGTTGGTGGAAGAGAAACAGAGGGGCTCTAATTACATGAATCATAAGTTGTGGGGAGCCATAAAAAAAAAGGTGGTGCTGAGGCAGGGTCATTACTTTACTGATGCAAACAGCACATTTGTCCCTCAACCCACAAACTGGTCAAGAATACTGGTCGTAATGCAGGACACGTGTGTAGCCTGAAGAGAGAGAACGAGGCAGAGGTCCAGCCGTCTCAGTGGCTGTCCTGCTGTCAGGGAGTAGGAGTTGGCTCCATTAAGAACGAGGCATTTGTCCATTAGGCAATTTAGCCCCATATATTGGATGGCGGGTACAGGTTGATAATGGGTTTTGAATAAAGAATGGTTATACAGTGTCACACACCTCGGAAATGATGGCTATAATGTTGTTCGCTTGATTGCATTTTTACTTTAAAATTGACTCCTATATTGAACACTGAAACAGCAATGAATCTCATGTGGGTTGGATTCCACAAAGGTATGCCTGGTGTCCTGTATGTGTTCTTGTCGTTGCTACTCAGCCAACATACAGTTTCCGTGTAAGCTCTCAAGCTGGACACACTGTCCAAAAATATGGTCCAAAATCAAAATCCAAAAGGTAAAGCACACACTGGACAAGTTAAGACAGATTTTAGCCCGGAATTGGTCGCCGATTGGTCCGTTGTTTAAAACTTTACTGGACATGTCACTGGACAAAACCCATTATCAATGTGTACCAGCCATCTCTGAACGACGCCTGTATTTTCAACATCTCCTGGAAGAGGCCCAACTGACGTGAAGCAAATGGATCCTGTATTTCTGACTGTACGGGCCAGTTGGGTGGCCTATACAATCTGGTTTAAGTGGCAAGATTACATTTGGCCAATTGGTCCCTTTTAATAGTTTAAGCTTTAAAGTGCACCAGTTCAAAGCTTCATGGAGACATAATTCACCCTGGGCTAGATTAACCAAGTTAACACATTCTACCAGTTTAATCAATCTACATGGAGAGCAGGGACATTATGAAATATGCAAACAATGAATTGACACACTGTAGTGTACGGTATAACCCTATCCTGCACAGAGTCGTGATTATCAGCCCCCACAAAGTGTGCCACATGGGTTTAACAGACAACTAAATCGCACGTTACTTTCATGCTTGCTGGCTCAGTTCATCGGTCCAGTCCTTCTGTTCGGAGGTCGTGAACAAGCCATCTGAGGCCCTGAGCATCCCTCAGTGCCCATACATCTCGCGTCTGGGCAACCTCTCCACATTTCCAATCACACAGCAGCTCACACCATTCATTTTAATAGCTCTCGAACCATAGCTAAGAAGATTACATTGCTCATTTGGATAGACAGAGCTAAATTATCCGTGAACTCAGTGTGAAGAACATTTCAACTGTGGAAAACTCACAGCAGTTACACATGAGAAAATCCCACGTTTCCACACCACCTGGTCTCCCTTTCAGTTTCCCTACAGAGCTGATCTAACTGCAATTTTATAATGATAAGATACAAAGATGTATTTGTTTATCTCAACGTGCAATGCCATCTGTATTATTTTAACATTAATACAGTGCTTATTGTTGTTTTCTTACTTTGTTTTTGGTTATTAGACATTGTTGGTTTCACGCTCTAAAACATGCTCATGGTCCATTTAAATTTAAATGTGCTTCTGGTTTTGTTTTTCTTTGAGTGTGGGGCTTTTATTTAAAGTGGTAAGCAGGCGACAACTTCTGGTTCTGACGAGTGAAGCCATTGCGGAAGTGTCTTAATACTTGCATTCTCTCTACTAACCAGCAGTGGCCGTGGAAGTCTATGAGAAAAATAACCTACCTCTCACTTGATTTATTACCTCAGTAAACATTGTAAAGATACGTTTATGGTCGCTAGATCGCTAGATTCAAGTCTTCTTCAATACAGCATGACGTTCATTTAGTAAAGTATGGTCCCATTCAGAGTAAAACAGACCATGAAGCGGAGTATGCTTTAGGGCGGGCTGACTGAGTGACAGGTTGCTACCAGAGCCGTATACGGCATCTCTACGTCACTCCTTACGCATTCCAAATATGGTAACTTCTGTTCATTGGTTGCAAAAAAACAACACGGCGACGGCCATATTGCAAGATGGCGAAGGCTTTATAACGGCAGTCCACTGACCAATGGATGACGTCACGATGACTACGTCCACTTCTTATACAGTCTAATTGGTACGAGTACCAAATATTCTGTTGGCTTCTCTAATGGTCTGTTTACTAGTTTTAGAATTGTAGCACAGATATGAAGATATTTAATTCAACTAAGCAAAATGTCATTGTATTTTTAAAGGTCTCATAGGGAGGGATTGTTTACTGTAGCAGCAAACGTGCATGCTTCATTTCCGCATTGCATACAAACAATATGTTTGCAGACAGTGAGTCAACATCTTGAGGATTATCCTAGAATTGCTTTGGGGATATGCATAAAACATGAGGGAGGACATTAAGTGTGTGTCCCTCACTCGCATCTAAAACACAATTATATGAGTACAATTTGCATAGTTAACGTTTGCTGCGGCAGGGTGACACAGTGAATACTAGGTGTGCCCAGTAGACTGCTGAGGGATGCTTCCCAAGAGGCAGCAGGACTCTCTGAAAGGCCAGAGGACGGAGAGCTGGCCAACAAAGGGGAAAAACATCTCGGTAATGAATCCACTTCGTGCGTTTAAAAAGCCTTGACGAGTAATTCCCCCGAGACAAAACAAAGATGCCTGATGAGTGCAGTGCGATTGCTTTTTTTCATCTTCAAACGAGCACAAGGTTTGTTCAGAAGATGCAAGTGAAGAAGTCTGCACGGGTGATTTCTGTAAACGTGGTGGAATTGAGGCATACCAGAATTTCCAATCAGTAATTCCATGTGTGTAGATATGTTATGAAGGCATATAAAAACCAGTATGAAAAGAATAACAATCCTCCCTGTGACAGTGGAGGCACGTGTAGCATTGTGTATGAATCCTACTGAGCATCGTAATAACTAGCTTCGAGGGAGCTACACTACTTCCCACATATGATTGTTGGGAACATACAAAAGCTTGCAGAGTTTCTATAAAACAGCCTGGTATTCCTATGGGAGATGCATACCCTGCTTCATAGTCCATTTTACTCTAAATAGGACCATCATTTACTAAATGAACATCATGCTGTATTGTAGAAGACTTGAAACTACAGATTGAGACCATAAACTCATGTTTAAAATGTCTACTGATGTAATAAATCAAGTGAGGGTCATTTTCTTATAGATATACAAAGACTTCTTTTTGCAACCAGAGGAGTCGCCCCCTGATGGCCGTTTTAAAGTTTAAGGCACTTCCAAACTGGCTTCACTATTCAGAACTGGCGGTTGCTGCCTGCTGAAACTAATGACGTTCCCATCAGCCTCAGCTACTTTGTGCTTACTGTTATTAAGCAAATGTATGCATGGTAACCATTATACCAGCTAAACATCAGCGTGTTAGCATCGTCACCGAGAGCATGTACTGTTAGCATGCTGACTTTAGCATTTAGCTTAAAGTAACACTGCGCCTAAGTAAATCCTCGCAGGGATGCTAACATGGCTGAAGACTCTTAGCCATTTTAAAAGCACACATTTTCACTATTTTCAAGTTGCTGTTAGCTTCATGATTATCATTATGTGGGACAATAGTCTCCATCTACACCACATGAGCATATTCTAAGTAGACTTCATTTTGTATATGTCCCACTGTTAAAGTATACATCTGAGCACAATAAGATTTCATTTTGTGTGCGAGTACAACCGGGCAGACCTTATAGTAAAAAGTTCTAAATGAAATGAAGCATGAAGGAATGGCTGACAAGAGGAGAAGTACCGCAGACTGTGTGGTGAAAAAAGAAGGTGTTCTCTTGGACCTGTTAAGGTTTTTGTCAAGTGAACACAGAGGACACATTTTATTAAAGTAGATAAGTGCTCTTTAAAGTACAGGGTTTGGCCCTACTCAAAGAGTGGAGTCAAGCTCTGTTCAAAGCCTCTGCAAAGTCTAGTTATTGTGGTAATATCAGCCTCTTTACCTTTCCCCCCGGTCATTCTGTTGAAATGTCTGTCATTGACCACACACAGACACAAAGTGTCTCACCAACCTCTGGCAGGAGCGGTTCTGTTTTTTTTTTTTATCTCCCTTCACTCTCATTTCTGTTTTGACATTTGACCCCTGCAGGAACCCGTAGGGCACCCCTCTGTCTCCCGTCACAAGCCATGCATATTAACCAACCACTTGAGCTCTGAATTTGTCACACCCATTAACATGCAAAAGCCCAACAGGAACTCGTTATTAGCGCTGCGTAATTACTGCAGCACTCCAACACAAGCTGTTCCTCAACCTCTTCGGACACTCAAGGCGGCCTGAAGTGTTCCTCAGCGGGTAACAGTAAATGTACGAGAGCACACTTTGCAGAAGTCGAACTCTCTTTAGCTGCTGAACTAATTTGATGGGACATCCCAAGCTGCGGCTAATTTAATGTAGATCGTTGTGTGCAAGTGGAAGAAGCAATGTGGAGATTCAGAGATGTGATTAGGTCCGTCTCGTGGGATGCATTATTTTTTAAAAGGGCATATTAATTGATCATATCTAATATAATTTATTTATATTAATATGCACAGTGGGGATGATGAAATGAATATGATTAAGAGGGAGATAACCTACAGCTAATGCTTGATTCACAGCCGTCTATAATGGTGCAGTGGGTTCAGGGGAGTTTGTTTTTCTCTTTCTGGGACCTGTCTCCTCCAATTTGGGTTACTCTGTTACTTTGCTATGAGGTGAAGAAAATAAATCAAATCACAGAGGACCTGAGTGGCTTTAAAAACTTTGAAATGCAATAATAGTTTATGTGCTTGAGAACAAAGCTGTCAAACACTGAAGCCTGAGTTTCTTTTACCGATAGTCCACGTCTATGGCTTCATACCGGTTACAAGAGGTGCATTACGTCCAGATGCCACTTTGATTAAGGCTACATTCACTCTTGCTATCAGCCTGCCCCTATTCCCTGTCCGTTCCCACATCCGTCTGGGCAAAAAGCTCTGTAACGTCTGCGTGGTCCAACAACCGTGGTCCTGCTGAAAGGGGACACAGACAGGAAATTGGATTTCTTCTGCTCTCTAGACGTGCTGGCATGCGGGTGCTCCCTGTGTCCCCGTCGCACAATTCTCTCAATCACTTTCTCACAACATAAGGCCATTAGAGCTGCCGCGAGGGATGGATGTAATCCATACACAGCGCTGCAGTGACGTACAGAGAAAGGTCTCTCTCTCCGCTTTTAATGGGACACAGCCATGACTTCAAAGCAATTCTATTTAAAGCAGGTGTCTGAGAAGCTGTACGTGTGCAACTTTAGCATTATGTCAATGCATCGATTTGCAATCAGACTTGGACCATGCAATTACAACAGCGGTGAAGTCTCATCCATCTTGCTGCATCGTTGTAAAAACACAGACAAGGCCGATTCATCCCGGGTTTTAATTTTTCCAGCCCGCTACAGGGTAGTTGAAGGCAGTCACGCCCACAGCAGGATTTCAATTTAACACATTCACAAACCGTTTCTTGCACACACACATACACCCTCCACCTCTCGAGTGCACTTCTTCTTCCTGAACTTACGTGAAACATTTAAAGTTGAATTCGAATTTGAAATTCGAAAGTTCAAAATGTTCACAGTGCCAGCGATTTTCATATCTAATTGTGAAAAATAAAATGCTTCAGTTGGATGCAACCATTTCCGTATGAACACATATTGCTGCAATACTTGGGAATTCTACATAATGACCTGGTTAAATGTGAATGTGCATCCAGAGTGGAAATGCAATAAGGGTTTTGAAGAAAAGCAAACAAGATAGATATAAAGGGTGCAACAGTCCGGGCACAGCTCGCTGGAGGATATAAAGAGTTTTTTTTTCTTTTTCATTTTGCATAATAGATAGCAGGAGGTTCGATGTAATTCCAGTGGAAGCATTTAACTCTTGGTTGACTTTTCTGAGTCGCAGGAGAACGAGAGAAAAGCAATTTCACGAGTATGTTTTTATCAAAGACGTGTGTCTTCTTGAATGTCGTCTTTACATGCCCGCTGCGCCGCACAGCGCTGAGCAAGCTATGCAACATCTGTGAGGCCGCCCACAGCAAACACTCCATGAACGTAACATTCATCTGCTGGACAACAGAACAACATGTGAATTATTTAACACGCTGCTGGAGTGAAAAACAGCTTGGAAAGCAATATGGTCGAAAAATATGTCCAGCATCCCGCATTGCTCTGCACAGCTGAACACAGCGGGGAGTCTCATGAAGCTGAAACAGTGGGTGTGCATTCAATTCTCATGCGATCACCAAATGAGCCGGATTGAATGCGCTTTGGCTCAATCAATCAACCCGAGAGCGCCTCGGGAACGCGTAAACTGAATGATAACTCATTGCTTACATGTTGTAATTAGCTTTGAAGATAGGCAGCAATGAGATCATCACTTGTGAAATGTGAGCTAAATGCCTGGTGAACAACCAGTCAGCACTCATAGACGTGATCTACTTGGTGATTTCAAACTGTGTGAATAGCTAGAGTTGCATGCAGTTTTAATGAGCCAGCGTGCGATTTCGGATATCTTTTGGCACTGTGCGTTTGCGAGCGCTGGCGGGCATCTGCTTTGACTGAAAGCTGGTACTCACAGGAGGAATGGCTGCTGGGGAAGCTCTTGCGTCCCTCGGAGACTAGATCTGGCTCCCCGGTGCACAGCATCTTCGCATTTACTTGTCCGTCTGGGAAGCAACGTTGGAAATAGTCGGGCCTGGGTCTGAAAGTGGAAAAACAACCCCCAAAAAAGATGGTTGACAAACAATTTATTGTCTATCAATCTAGTGAGTCAAAGCTGAAAAAAAAAAAGTGATCTTCAGAGATGTAGCGTTACTAACGGAGCCGGAGAAATGCGTCATGATGTTAAGCGTACCTGCCAACAATCAACTTGATGGTGTTTGTGAAGACTCCATTCAGGGCGAGGGCCAGGGACACAGCTGGAGGAGGAAGATTGACACACACACACACACACACACACACACACACACACACACACACACACACACACACACACACACACACACACACACACACACACACACACACAGTCACATCAGCATCAAGGAGCATTCATAGAAACAGTGAGGCTGCAGTGATACAATTGATTTAACTGTCATGTTCTGGCAGGTTGTCCACTCTTCCGATGTAATGTACAAATAAAAGAGCCAATTAGGTTCACGGGAATTTCCCTTGCCGCCGGACAGATGATTGTCAGGAGTTATGCGTTCAGCCTTTCAGAATTTCTAAGCAGCAACCTCAGCGAGCAGATTCATAAACGCACGCAGAGAAATAGACAAATATATACATTCATAGTAGGTTTCTTTCATCTATAGCGGAATCACGTCCTTTGTGTAGCCAAATGAAATGAAGGCCGAGGCCACTAGGCCCCGTCATAATAGTGTACCCTGGGGCCCACTACTACTACTACTTTAAGCCACTGCTACAGAGAGCCAGATATTTAATTGGGAGGAAAAGTATCCCTGCAGTGGTGGTGGCAAAATGAATGCACCTACTTAGAGCCAATCTAACTGTAAAGTAATTAGTGCTTCAATTCAACTCTGGTAATGGGAAACAGGAGAACTGCCGTTGGTTGACAGGTAGGCAATAGGCATTGCACTGTAACTGTACGTTCATTTAATTAGCTGTGAGGCAAACCTCTGGGGCTCATCATTAGTCAGAGTCGCTGCCCTCTCAGGTTAATCCCAGCAGTCTGCGGGTCAATTGAATGCACCCCACGTCGCCGGAGCTCAAGCAGTATTATCTTCCTGAACTGCCGAGACGGGCTCAGTGTCAATGTTATTTAACAGCCCGTTAATTTGGGCAAACTCTGTGCAGATCAGATGAAAGCCCAAAATGAGACATGTTCCGTTTGACCAGTTAAAAAAATTGGGCCATTAAATTGCAATGTGTTCCCCTCGTCGGATATCTCATGGGATGAGGCGGCGCTTATTGATTAAATCTATTGCTCCAGCTCATATATAGCATAGTCTGGGGAAGTACGCTGATTGTCGTTAAAGTATTCATTCTTTTTTTTTTTGCAGAGCCAAAGCAAACAGTAGCTCTAACACAGCTTTGGCAGTCCATTTTTGTCTTTTTGTGTTGACGTCTATTTGTAAAACTCCGAGCTGAAGGAGACTGGATGCTGTAAACTAATGTGGTATAATGTGCTGTATATTCCTGCTTTGTGACTCCGTGCATCAAGTTCAGCCTGGCATCTGTTATTTTTAAAGGGTATGAAAGGAACCGATGTGATTGGTCTTTCTTGAAGCTCGCAACAAGTGCACCTGCTGATGTTGCATTCCTCCTCAAAATAACGAAGTCCCCCGGCTAAAGCCTTTTGCCAAGTTGGCCTGTGCAGGACTGAGTCACTTACCCCAGAGTTTGCTCTCGTGATTGCACTACAGGAGGTAGAGTCTCAGGAAATTGAAGACCTATTCAGTAAAGACTTGCACTCCTGCCATCACTTTACAAAAGTCCCTCGCATTCAGCTCATATAGACGACCAATCTGATTTGCTGTTGAGTCTGATTGGAATAAAATCTCTGTCAGTCAAACAATATGACATCCTAAAGCGACTGCCACTGTCTAAATCTTCCAAATGTTCTTGGTTATTGACATTCATCCTCAAAGCTCCGGTTGAAGTTTTGACAGATTCGACTAAATATGCACTCCTGCTATTGATGACGCCCTCATTGTCTCAGTAACTGGAAGATTGGTCCCTCTACACACATCAAACAATAACGCCTCTGCCTGCCATGAGATCTCACATTCAGATGATGAACAACATCATTCATGCTTCGCAACCAAAATTAAAAATAATCACTGCAGAATCATCCCCGTGCCGTTCTCAGAGTGTAGTCTTTTGGAAAATACGATCAAATTTCCAAAAGGACTGCATTATATCTTGACTGAGGGATGATTACACAATTAAGCTGCAGGAGTTTGGGAATGATAAAGGGTTATTAGACGACTCAAACAAAGGGAACACTGTGTTCTGTTTACTCCAAAGAAAGATAAAGAGGAGCGGATGTAAGTGTTTCAAATAATAAATGCACAACATTAGAAAAGTCCCCTCGGTATTACAGGGGTGGGAATCTAACTCCTAAAACCCTGAAATTATGCCACCACAAATAGGTCTGTTTGAAATTTTAATTGGTGAATTCAGAATTAGAGGACCCTCGGGGGGGCAACTTTGAACTCAATAAAGGGATCGCTACTTTTCTATGATTTAAGCTTGAGATGACAAAATAAGTGGGTCTGTATTGCTACTTCTTGACTGCACACCCAGCCCAAAAAACTGCTTCTGTGATCCGTCTTTCTTACTAGGTCTCGAGGTGAGCCTTGATTCGAAGCCATGTTCAAAACTGTGACCATGACAGAGTAATGGGCTCCCTTTTATTCTTTGTTCTTCAGCGGGATGTTGATTTGTACGACTATAAAGCCTAGTAGAAGTGCTTCTCTGCAGGCGATAACGGGCCTGTTAAATTCTACAGAGCCCTGTAATCCCCACACCGATGCACCGAGCCACCCTCTCGCCACCGGATTCATCTCTGTGTTGTCTCTTTAATTAGATTTGCGTTAAACTTCCTTCATGCTTTCTGATGTCCTCCGCCTGTCGGAGGACATCAGAAAGGGAAAGTGGCAAACGGGGGGGGGGGGCAGAAATCAGCGTGAGAGAAATGCCCAGATGTGGCTTCTGTGATTAAGATTAACTCGTGTGGTGGCATATCGACTGTAACACTAGGTCACAGAATTGAAAGATCGTCACCATTAAGCACAATGAAGTAGTTTGTGGTGACCATTTAGCCCATACTTTCAGGCAGAACAGGGGGAAAGAAGATGACTTGTATTAAAAGAAACTCCAACAATATGTGCGTCAACTACAAATAGAGAAGCTTGATGACTTCTCTTAAGATGGTGACTAACAACAACACATTTGTGACATTTGAAGTAATTGGCTTCACGTACCTAAACATGCCTCTTTGAGCTCTGTCTTGTCCGTCCGCTGAATTATCTTCACCACGAATATCACCGCCAGTGGAGTAAGGAATGAAATTGCCTGGGAGGAACATAGAGACGAGAAATGGACAGTTATTGTGACATTAGAGATGCGCCGCGGAGTTCCACGGGATCTGTTTTGCAGGTTAATCGTTAAATGACTTTTGCCTCGGGGAATGACAGAACCTATCCATTATTCAGAGTTTACTTTAACAAGGCAAACCGGAGGGCCCAAAAGGCTTCTATGTTGTTCAGTGGGGTCTCTTTTTGTCTGCACAGAGAAGAATTTTGTCCCTCACTTGATAAGAGATGTGGGCCTCCCCGGCACATCGGTAATTATTCATGACTCACAATTCATTACGTTTCGGCCAAATTCAGTATATTTTCTTTGCCTTAAGCAACAGAGGTAGTAAAAACAAAAGGCAGAGCTCCAGTTACATTATCATAACACACATACTGGATTTCCCTAGAGTTCATCAGTTCAGAGGAGTGTACATCAGTGTAGCTCTGCCAACTCATTTTGTACCTCACTTTCCTCTTTGTGTCCTTGGGCAAGACACTTAACCCCAAAACTGCTCCCGTAGCTGTGCCTACGGTGTGATAGGATCTGAATTGTAAGTCGCTTTGGATAAAAGCGTCTGCTAAATGACTGTGATGTAATGTAATTTATGTCGTCATGACATGGGCACAGAGGTGCGTCGCAGTTTGGAGTCAGCTGTTATATTATTGTTTCTCTTCTTTCCTTGAATAATGGCTATTTTAACAGATGAAAATAGTACAGATCAGACACAAATAGTATTTACATTTGAAATAGTTTCGGCCCCAAAAGAAGAAGAATTCAATGATTAAAATATCCATTTGAATCGATGTCCCCATAGTGTCGCATGACAGGGGAGACTACAGTTGGAACTTCAATTTTGAATTTGTTTCCCAGTCCAGAAGAGCGCAGGCGACCCGAGATCATAATTGAACCACAGCGCTGCAATTGCGCTCTTAATATTTTTGGAAGCTGTTTTTCTCCGGGCCCTCTGCAGTCTCTTCTGTGGTTAGATCGAATAGGTTTAAGCTGCGATTGGTGAGTGTTGTGGTGTTACCAGGTGGACCCAAGCGCAGGATCACTGAGACAGAGGTATATGAAGTTTGAGGAGGTTCACTGCAGGACAACAAGGGATGGATGGTGGGTGAGTGGAGGGAAGAAGAAGTCCTCTCAGTCACCTGACTGTAAAAGTTTTTGAGTCAAAATGTCACTCATATTGTAGCAATGAACGACAAAGTGCTTAAGCTGAGCCTTATTCAGTACAAAACAGCCATGCAAGACATACTGTATCATGGACAATATTCCATTATATATACAGTGTGATACAGTGGGGGTGGCACCTGCAGATGGAAACACATTTAACAGTGTCTTGCTCCGATGAGGCGTTCACTGTTCGAATGAGCAGCTATTCTATGTCCCGGTGGCTAAACACACCTACACCCACCTACAAAGAGCCAGACACAGATTCAAATACCCTGTGTATTTAAATGTTACCTGGCAAAAGTGGATCAAAGCAACGAAGTTGTGGCAACTCAGCAGTTAGTGACATCCGTCATGTTTGCCAAAACAAATGCAGTGTCAGTGCCCTTTCAGTCACAGCAGCTCCCATCACTGTATCGCTGTGAGGGAATCCAGGGAATCATATGCATGCAGCTATTTTTAGACAGTATTTCAGTCCTGCCAGTATTTTACTTTCAGATGCTCTTCATAACCTAAAATTATACATTGGCACTCCTGGGAGTATGTAACAGTTAATCAAAGATATGAAGAGTCATATGTAGATAGGGAGAGCAGCAGTAGGCTACTTATGAGGGTTTGAGTTGCCAAACACATTAAAGCATCCATAAACATCATAAAGACACTCGTAAATACGCATTCATGTCTTTTCATTGACAAAGAGATGCATTGTAGGACATGGTCTTAAACAATGTTCATTGTCTTTTTCACATTTCTAGATGCTCTCGAAGGTGACATGTCATTAAAAGTCCACTTTATTCAGTGCATGTGCTCATACATTTAGGTATCTGGAGTCCCTACCAACCCACAAACTGTGAAGACAACCGAGTCAGTTTTTCGTGGGCTGTGCTGCCCAGATCACAAAACATGTGATTCAAACCAAGCCATTCAGATTTGGCTCCCCTTCCTATGTCACTTGAAGGTTCTTTAGATTACATCGCCCCCCCCCCCCCCCCCCCCTCCTATCTGAGTATCCCCGGCTTGAGATCTTTGCTAAGTTGCGCCATATTTTTATCTCTTAAAGAGACAGGCACAAACATTTTGTGTTTCAAGCTTGTAAACATGTTCTAGTAGAAACCCGAATTACAAGTATGAACATGAAAATGAGCAGGATATGTCCCCTTTAACACAGGATATGTCCCCTTTAACACAGGATATGTCCCCTTTAACACAGGATATGTCCCCTTTAACACAGGATATGTCCCCTTTAACACAGGATATGTCCCCTTTAACACAGGATATGTCCCCTTTAACACAGGATATGTCCCCTTTAACACAGGATATGTCCCCTTTAACACAGGATATGTCCCCTTTAACACTCCCTTTCAAAGGCTCTATGCGCATCTGTTTTACCGTGAAATCCTTGTTCAAACGTATGTAAGTGTAACTGGAAACATTTGTTTTAAAGGTCATACTTCTCTTGGTCTGTGAATAACTGTAGCCTAGTTAACTCCGCCTGAAGGGAGATTCCCAGTAAAAAAAATCATTCTCGACCAATTTTCTGTTATTTTAATACTCATTGTTTGTTCTACCTGATAATTACATGAACTTTGCATAAAATGGAAACAGCAAAGATGAGATTTGACTTCAGGCACTGATTTGAGGTCTGTATGCTACAGTATTAACCCATTTGCATCCAGACAACAGCCAGAAATACAACCTTTGGCTTCACTGATCAGAGGATACGTACTCTAAGATCATTGTGTCGAACAAATTACGAGCCCTAGAGAATATTCCTGCCCCTTCCATAATGAGAGAGTGACTCTTAAGGCTGCATGCGCGCTAACAGCGTATATCTAAATGAAGGTTGCAGTGAGTCCCAGCGTAGCTTCATGTAAATCCCCTCCATGGACTATTTTTAATGGCCAGATAAATTCTCCACTCCTTCAGGGCTACTGTCAGCACAATGACGTTGAAGAAGCCTGACTGTTGGGTCTCGGCACCGGGAGCATTTTCCCTATAAGAAGAACGTGGGCTGGGGTTTTGGTGGGGGGGAGGCGGGGGCTTTCTCCCCCATTCATTATTTAGGAGGCCTGCCATTAGCAAAGATCTATGGACGTTGAAGCTAATATGAACTGTCAACATCTTTTAAAAACCATGTTGAAAAAGGAAACAAGAAATAATCGAGTTCAGATGAGCTGGACGAGTGGCGGAGGAAGTATATGTTTTCTGCTTGATTGGTGGAGGCTTTCTATAACGGATGCACTTAAGAGTTTGTTATAACAAATCATTTATTGATGAGGAATTTAAAGCTTAGTGTTTTATTTAAGCGCAAATCCCCTTCTGTTGCTGTTTAAACTCCTTTATAATTGGTTAAATTGATGTGTCACTAGAGCCTCAACGTACAGTACCCACTGTTGATACAGACAAAGTTTAGAGGAGCTGCCATCATGTCTGGCGTGTAACGACTGACAGTTAGTGCTCACCACCTCTGCAGCTGTTTCTGCACATAATGAGATGATTGACGTGTGTGTGGGGGGGGAACGCAGGACGGAGCGGTGCGCCAGTCAAAGGAGCGCTGTCAGTTAGCAAAGAGGTGAGTTAAATAAGCAATCGGCAGAGAAGCCTTTGCCTGTTAAGTTGATTTAATTATTTAATTAAAGAGTGAGTGCCTACTACGAGTTCTCCTGACAAGATAGCATGCAGAAATAGACATCCAGCTGTACAGAATTAAACACGTCAGCCTGTCAGAGAAATGATTAACTGTAACTGTGGACTATTCAGCTAAAAGTCACAACAGAAGGAGTGGATCTGGTCTGCACTGCCTTTGTCAAAGTTGAAAGGAGAAATCAAATTTGCTGTCTTGGTTTGGTCCACAGAGCTCCTGTGTTGTTGTGCAATATAAGTGTACCTATTGAATATGTCTACGCTCTGCACATGTTTCGTTCCTTTATTCAAGGTACAACAGCTCAGAGAGATTGTCCTTGCTCTGGATGCTCTTTATACTAAGCTAATCGCCCCCTGGCTCTATAGCTTCATACTTTCGTACAGACCTGAGAGCGGTATTATTAATCCTTTCATCAATTTAATGGCAGGAAAGCAAATAAGCATGTTTCTTCAATTGTTGATTTTCTTTTCCTTTTGAACTCAGAAATGATTTTGTTAAAATTGCCTCCCGAACATTTCACGTCATTAGACCCGTCTACGTTGGAGGCAGATGGAAATAGTGCAGTATTATCAGGTCTAACAACAGCTCGTTTGTTTTGGCGTTGTGGGTGTTGTCATATTTCACCATAATCACACTTTGAAAATTGGACCATCTAGTGTCCGCCATCCGAGTCTGAAAACAATGTATGACTCACGACAACATTGGAATGAGTTCTGTATTTCAAGTCTATTGAAGCCAAAAATGTGATTCTTTAGGTTATTTTGCTCAGCATTTACAGCGTGAGCCAGAGAAAGAAATCTGAACCTTTCACCGCCCACTTCTGTCCGAGAGAAGATTATATTTACATTGGAAGCACTAATCACCGCAGTTTGTATAGAGCCCATCTTGTATCTATCAACACGATTCAAGCCTCGACTCGAGAGAAGAGGCTTTGCAGTATTGACCGACCTAAATGAAGGATTTCTGCAACACAACGATCACTAAGAATTAAGCAGAGGATGCACTTAATGTAGACCGCAACAATGACCACCTATTTAGTGGCAATCAAGTCTGTGAGAAGAGGAATGCATGAATAGAAAGCAGGTACTTACGAACATGACCCTCTTGGGAATGTGGTCTGACTCAACCAGAGGATTCTTGTAGAGCCAAAGCTCCTCTGGTTGAATCACTCTCTCAAAGGGCTCCAGAAACTCTGTAAATCTGCAGCAAGGAACAAATGAACACTGATCAGTTACTCATTCTTTAAGTGTTTAAGTAGATGCTTTTTTACACAGAGCAACATGCGATCAAGATGCACAGCCCGATTAGGATTAAATGTCTGTATTTTACAGGGGACAAGAGAAGAGGAGGCCGGTTCTTTCACAAGGATTAACACATCTGAGGCCATGTAAGTTGGGCGACTTCATCCGAGATCACCTATACACTCGGCTGTACAAATTAGCACACTCCTGCTTCCTCCAGCCCTCCCTGGCCTCTCGGTGATCTGTCAGAGACGACCATGTTCTCTGTCGTCTCAACAAAGTCTCCTTATCACTGCTTTCCTAAACAATTCAATAGGCCGCTCCGTTGTTCGGGGTTGTGAGATACTCTACTGTACCTCCGAGGTCCGTAGAATATTTAAAAACACCAAACACAGCAGCAAATGTATTTTTTAAAACTACAGTGTTGCTGGAATGTGAATTAAATTAGGCTAATGATGAAGGCATTGCTAGCGATACAGGCCAGTGTAAGTTTCAAAATAGAATAAATAAAAGTATAGCTGAAGTTTCCTAAAGTTTCTCGGGTTTTGTTTGCTTCACAGATGAGCTGCTTCACTCTAGGTGGAAATAGAGATTGAGTGATGCTCTCCCGAACCACTGCATGCCCTTCAGCAAGGCATTTATCACACGTCTGCTCCAGCAGAGCTGAGGAGTGTGGAGATCCTGGATCCTGTGCGGCTCCTCCTCAGCGTGAAACTGTGGCAGCGTGAAGCGCTGCAAGGCTTACGCATGTTCTGCAAAACCTCTTCTGGATTAAAATGGATTCACGTAGAAACAAAATGTCTCATTCCCCTCCTCTCTCTCTTCAAGGACCAGGAAAACCAATTATCTGTTTTTAATCCCTCTGAAAGACGTATTGCACCCCGTGGAAAGTATATTTGTTGGTCCGCTGATAACTGTGTCATGATGTTTTTTGCGAGAGAGCAGCCTAATCAGTACTGGCTCATTTTACACCTTGCTGAGCCCGTGTGCATGATTCACTTCAGCCACATTACATTAACGGTATGCGCCTGCACAAAAAAACAACAACTGTGCCAATGACACACAATGCGCTCCACAAACTACTCCCAGCTCGTCCTCTCTTGGACGTTCTCTTGCCCAGACACCAGTTACAGGGAATGTTATTGCAGTCCGCAGGGACAGAAAAGCAGAGGGATGGGCACACACCTCCTCGCTTATGAGCGCACACACACACACACACACACACACACACACACACACACACACACACACACACACACACACACAAGAGCTCTCGGGTCATTAAATACAGCAGTGGTCTATCTGTCACTCTGCACGGCTTATCGTACTATCGTGCATCCTACCCCTGACGTCTTAATGAGTTTGAGGCACACGCTCCCCCAAGGTAACTATACCGAGATAAAAATTAATCTTCACAATATTTCCTTTCACATTAGAAGGCACATAGCACGCACAAACCTGCTGCAGAGGGAAACATTATTACTTAAAAGCCATGGGCCGGCCGTTCGTGCAGGTTTTAAAGGTTTACATTGCTGAAGATTTTCATGAAAGCAAACCCCATTTTTGACTCGGGTGAGATATTTGATGAGAGGATGCAGCTACAGATGGCAATGAACTCCTGAAGTTTCACTATTTTCAGATATTTCCACCATCTCCGTGTTCTCTGGGGATGATCCCCTTCATAAGGTCAAAATTAAAATGCCTGTCGGACATTTAATAATATTCCTCCTACTTTTGGAGAATTTGTATCCAATCTCCTGCAACAAATCAATACCGCCCTCAAAGGATTTGCCTTGGCTCGAGTTTCTTTTTGCCTCATCTCCTCTCTTCCAGCCGTGGACTTTATTAAAAGAAATACTCCAGTGGGGGTTTCGGTGCACTTTGAGGGCTCCAGGCTCCGAACGTATAGTTGGAATTAATCAAGGCATTCACCCGTGGATAGAAGGGCCTGGCCTTTGTGGAAACAAATTTGACTATCATTGTAATTTAACAGGCTGAGATGAAAGCGGTGGAGGAGTGCAACATTTACAGGCTGGTGACAGAAGATGCATTTGACAGAGGGGGGGTAGACAATGTGGATTAGTGGTCACATTAGTGCAGCTAATGTCAGAGCTCGGGGAACCCCTATTTATCTGGCTGGGATGTAATCACATTGATTCAAAGAGAGAGACGGAGGGGGTGGAAGGTGATAGTGGGCTGCAATACAGCAGAAACAAACTCACAACACACATTAAGACTGTAATAATGTCTGCATAACAGCCAAAGTGATATTTTGTTTTACATGTTTTTTTTGCTTGTGGCTCATTTCGTGTTACATCTGCACCGCTTTTTTTTCTGCTTATTTCCAAATTAAAAAAAACAACCTTTCAACACTTTCTGCAGATGACCATGAGAGCAGGAGCTACAGACAAGAGACAGAGATGAGGAAATAAAGAATTCAACACCCACCACGTCTCTCCAAAATGCAGAGTAAGAAGTGTGTACAAAATTCTACAAAAGGCAAACTCTAATCAGTACTCCAGTGAGACCTAAGGCCCTCTCACCTGCTCTCTGGACAGAATAGATGAGCCCTCTAAGTGCTCATAAAAAACGGAGGCGCACAAAAAGCCCTGAACTCAGCACCGCCTGCTGGCTGTCTGGGGAGCACCTCATTCTGTTTTATCTGCTTCTGTTTGCTCTGTTTAGAGACATTATTGAGCGATGGTATAACAGCTTCTATAGGGGCCACAACTTTCTGGATTAACCGGCATCCTAGCGGCTCTGTGGGTGAGTATGTGAAGATGTTGAGATAGCCGCTGATAGCGCACAGGACATTCACATCCATCCCCATGACTGTGCTTTAGTCTAGGCTTTCTAGTCTTTACATCTGACCCCTTTTTCTAACTCAGGAAGGTTTTAGATTTTTGCCTCTTCCCCGTCCCTTTTCATCAAAAAGCTCTGCAAT
The DNA here is from genome assembly GCA_032191485.1 of Leptoclinus maculatus. Classification (NCBI taxonomy): domain Eukaryota; kingdom Metazoa; phylum Chordata; class Actinopteri; order Perciformes; family Stichaeidae; genus Leptoclinus; species Leptoclinus maculatus. The sequence goes on from JAVDOI010000016.1 coordinate 15,507,012, forward strand.
TGGGCCAATTCATCCTCACCAATTCCAATGCTGCAAGATGCATGTTCTAAATCTGTTGAGCGCAGCCACAGCCAAGGAAATAAAACTGAATCGCTGAAACACTTTGGAGATTCAGCACACAACAGCGTGGAGACCAGTGCGAGCAGCTGATTTGAGAGCTCTTGATATGCAATGCACCGTGGGCAGAATCTGTGGCTCTGTCCTTGGGAATACATTTCCTCTGCTGTGCCAGCGTGACAAAAGAAGGAAAAAAAATCAAAAGTCAAGAAATTCCTCTTTAATTAGTTAGATATGCTGTGGATCACACAGAAGAGAGGAATAGTTTAGCTGGATTAATTTCAGGCAAGCTCCCGTTTTCACAAATCTAAGTTTGAAAGTAATCTTTTGGCTCACTGGCTGTGTGTGCGTGTGTGTGTGTGTGTGTGTGTGTGTGTGTGTGCGTGCGTGCGTGTGTGTGTGTGTGCGTGTTTGTTTCCAGCCTATCACAGATATATCCAAACAGAAGCTGAGCATTCATCAATATTGATCGCATTATATCTGCTAGCGGTCTGAGCCAAACTCAGAGAGCCACTTATCAAACTGAAGTCACGCAGCATTTATCTACAGCTGCAGGAGGCCACAGAGCAGCCTGAACACTGCGTAGCTCACTTAGCAGACGGTGCGCGTGACCTTCATCTCTCAAGAGAAATGAAAAACACCGGGGGGAGCTTTGCCACGTGCGACGACACGGGGGGCGCAGAGCCCCACACACGGAGCAAGAGGTCCGTTGGAATGTCTCAATAGTCGGCTCGGGACTAGTCTTGTGCCTCCTAAGTGGTGACGTTAAGCCGTTTTCCTCGCCTTATTGCACTTCCCTACCAGCGCGGTTCACAGGTTGTGACTGCCACGGTGCCTGACGCAACCCAGAGACACATTCAGAAGGGACTGCAGGCCGGCATTGTGCGCGTTCACATTTGATTGCATTTGCTCTCTCGCGAGGCACACATTTGGCAGTCCAGGAGCGAGCTGCGTGTGTTCAGCTAAGGGACTGAGGGGAGAAGACTTGGAGCCGACCATCTGCCAGATTGTGGGACGGAATTTGAAATAAAAAATCCCCCCCCCCCCCCCCCCCTCCTACTTATTACTCCAGTCATTAAATCATCGAGCTGGGCCGCTATTGAAAAAGTGATTTATGAGATTTACAAGCTATTAGGATGACAGGATGTGTAGAGCCCTGAGGGAAATTCCCATCCTTCTCTGTTCACTGCATCTTCTGGTTCGTTTACCACTGGTAAATTCCCATTCCTCCTCTTACCCGCCATTAAATCCAGCTGGAGAATTGGGCTGGTCAATAAAAAAAGCTAAAAGGTCAGTGGTGGATGTTGAGAGCTTGGGCCTCGATACATCTAAAAAAAACAAATATATATATTGGAAGAAATGTGAGGAGAGATGTAAGCGGAAATAATAAGTGATGAAGAGAGAGAATGGTGGAGCGGACTGTTGGCCGGCTGTGTGGACACATTCTAAACACTGATGTTTAGTGTTAAAGGTGCTGTGGTATGAAGATCATAACACAGTGCATATATTAATGTTTGCATGAAGAACCAGAGGGGCAGGATGGCCTTCAGGAGAAGTACTAAGATACTATGAGTCATCATTCTAATGGAATATTAGTAAAAGGTATTAAAGGAGCAGGTTGACGTTTTGGGAAATGAGCTTGTTCTCTTTCTAGAGGAAAGCTAACAAGTGGTCTGTTAGCTTAGCATAAAAACAAGGGTGAAACATTTTGTCTGGCTCTGTCCAAAGGTAACAAAATCTGCACCCGCACCTTTAAAAAACACCTTGTATCTATCTAGTGGAGAGTGGAATTGATCTTCTTAACTAACAAGAAAAAGCAAATAAGCATATTCCCCAAGTACACTTTCTGGAATCTACTTGGTTCTGTGTTGTACTAACCTAGTAAAGTGCATCAGAAACACATTTTGTTACCCAAGTCCATTAGGCACGTATAAATGGGTACATTTTCACGGAGCACATCAGCTCAGAGTTCTGCGTTCTGAGAAATGTGCTGTCACAATGTTTCAACCTCAAACAGAGAAATTCATAATGATTGGTGGATGGGAGTCGCGGCAGGTGAGCCGAGGTTTCTCACGAATCCCTATCTTACACAGTCAACACTGCTGGAAGGGGAAAAGTAGCACAGCACAGGTTTTTGCTTAAGTTTCCCTTTCCTACTCCACACAGAAAGAAAAAAAGAAGAAAAAATACTTTTCCTGCAAAATCAAATTGAACTCCTCTGGCACGGCTGGATTAAAATAAAGACAACTGGGTATCTGTGATTTAATAAAGCGCTGCTGCAATTCGATTAGAGGTGGGTCACAGTGGAGAAAGAGGGGAGCCGACCAATCGGGGACACGTTCTTGATTTAATTATGTCGCTTTATTTCATTCATATCTGACCCGAAGACCAGAGCACAGCTCTGCTGCCTTGACAACTAATGTGCACTTATGTGTGGTGTTGATTGCGGAGGGGGGGGGGGTAAGAGCGCTACGGCCTGGGGATAAGAGCGCTTTTTTAGAAACGGCGGTTTCAATCAGGCTAGTAACAATCTAACATTGGATTACAGAGACCTATAAAATCATGACATTTGAGGCTGCGTTTCTGTTTTCTGGTGGAATTGGACCACCCAGCAGGGGAATTTGTGGAAACAGAAGTTATTGAGCCTGGAGGTCAGGTTGAGTGACTGGTTATGGGCGATGGGTTTTAATTCTGAAGTTTGGAGACAGTACTGAGACCGGAGGACTGAGGTCTTTGGGCTAGAAAAAAAAGTAAACGGATGTGTAAATTAAATTGTTAGCCAACAAATGAAGTCACACACCTACGCTCTTTATACTAATATCCTCATCTGAACTCCCCACACAGCAAACTGCATAGCTAATGTAATCATATTCGAGCCACATAATTAATGCGAGGCGTTCAAAAAGACATTATGTGTTTTCCTAGAGGCGTCTCGTACTGTACTCTGCTCTGCAAGTCGGGATTGTGCGAGTGCAATAAATGTCACGTCGCCTCTCTCTCCGTCTCTGTTTGTGTTGGCGGTTACAGTCCCGGCCTCTGACGAACGTGCGAGGAATGCACAGCACCGGTCCTGTCAGAGGCAGGGAAGAGGGGAAGAGGGGAGGGGGGGGGGCGGGATAGATGCTGAGTGACACTCAGCTAGCGCCGGCCTCCCTGGAGATATCCCTTCTCAAATTGGCAGAAGGGGCAAGAAAAAAAAAAGGAAAAAGCCAACCTTTCGCTTGTCACGCTATACACTCTGGTGGAAAATCCAGGGTCATTTAGATTTTAATTACCCATTCACATAATAATAAGAATATATACTAAAGAAGTATGTAATGAGAATGAAACGAGGGCTGGCTTGGTCAGACTACGGGTGTCTGTTCGCGATAAAGGTTTCCGGAGACACGTTGAGAAAGGTCAGAGGCTCATATTGGAGACCGGCATTAGGAAACGCAGCGGTCTGAAGCTGGCAGGACATGGCCGAGGGGACACAGAGGGATTGGGGAATTAAGGAAGCATAGTGGTGGTGTGTGGGGTGTCGTGGCGAGATGAATTTCCAGCCCACAGCAGGAGAGAATCGAGCCAGGTCTGCTGAGAGCAGATGATTTGCCAGCAGGCTTGTCAAACGCTCCGCAGGTCCGAGGCTCATATTCATTGAGCCTGCTGAGTAAATGCATCGACTTTACTGGCCCATTGGAGTCGGCTCATCAGATCTGGTGAGCTTTCTCTCTCTCTCTCTCTCTTGTACAGTGGAGGAAAGTGTCACCCTTGGGTGCTCATATAAAGCACTGCGGTGCACAGGAGTCGTTCTGTAAGGAAGTGTTGTATCAGTGTTCTGCTGTACCTGACTATGCATCTCATATACATGAAGCCATTCATTTTATATATTTTCCCTCTAGGACTGGTGGTGAGTGTGATCAATCTCATCATCTAACTCTCTGGAAGAAAGCAAATCAGACTTCTTCCCAACATTGCTGAACTACTGCTTTCACTATGAATTACACTATAGGTCATATATTCCACAGCATACTTAAAATGCATCTGGTTTTGGCAACATTTCATTCTATTGAGGCAAACATTTATTAAAAAGCGATGTCATCTCAGTCTATTCATGCGATTTAAATATTAGCTTCTCTAGATAGAAGCCACATCTGTAACTGCCAGTAATACTTGATGTTTTAGATCGAGACTCTGCAGTCAAACTCCACTGTTGCACAAACAAGATGCATTAACAGGCTGATTAACAGTGCTGATTTGTTGTATGGTGGATTGTTCCTTTAATAACTGGGATATAATCAAACAATGTGCACCTGCTGTATCTAATTTTCACTTTGTAATTATCCCGCAACCTTTCGATAAACCGCATTCACCGGAGGGTGAATACACAAGGGAATTATGTATAAATCAGTTAACTTTGAAATGTTTAAATCTACAGGACAAATTGTTTGTTTGTCACTTCATTCGCTTTGCTTTGAAATTGATGATTATAAAAACATAAAAAAAACAGACCTGCTCCGGCGCACATGACGAATTCTGCAGGCTGAATAATTGATAATCTGAGGCATCACCTAAAGGTGCGCTGATCACGGCGAAAATAAAAGAGCGTATACTCTAAATAGGTAGAATAGAGTTTCTGTAACAGTGAAACACTGTAAATATATCACCCAAAATAAAAAAAGTTGCATTTATTTTTTGTAAAAAATACATTTTATCACCGTTAAATGTACTAACCATTTTGCTGATTACGGAAATATACCGTAACAGATATAACAGCAAACACTATCGTTTTCTTTTTACAGAGAGTGTTTTCAAATCTCAGCAAAAGGTACGATACTTGTGCGGTTGAGCATGTGGGTGCCTTTGCTTGTGTGTTATTAAGTTAGGCATAACTGTGTTTGGAGTGTTGGAGAAAAGACAGAGGAAGGGACTTGCACATGGACACCCTGATCACTCACACTGGCAGTGGTGTTGGACACAAATATTGGCCTGGGACATAACGGCGACATTTATCAGTGCTGTCATGCTCATAGCTCATCCCAGCGAAATGTCAGAGTCGACAGCAACGGGAGAGAGAGAGATTCCAGCCTCGTGGTCTTTGTTCGTTCAAAGCCAGGGTGAACATGCACAACCCTCAACAGCGTCTGCAGAGTGCTGAAGCTGGTCATTAGCAGCATCAGCAGCCAGGGTGCACTAATAGATGCACACACACACACATAAACAGGTAACCGTGTATGCATTTTGTGCACACACACAACAAGATTACACAGAAAATCCGATACGCAAATACTGGCTTTCCCACAGAAACGTGAACAAACACAAAAACACACAGTGATGTTATACTTTCATGGATCTACTGATGACTTACAAAACATCTACTGATCTAGAACGTGTATGTATTGAATGTTCTCTCTCTGTGACACTCTCACTCTGTTTGAGTTTCATTTTCTGGTTATTTGTTTGATTTCTGCCCAGCACTCTTCTCTGGGATGAGTTTGACTACCATTTGGTAAATCCCCATGTCATCTTGATTTTTTTTTTCTCTCATTATCTTGAGGACGGCGATGTTGTTTTAGAAGCCGCAGGGCTCGCACAATTCGGCATGAGCAAATAAACAATGCCCGCTGATATAAAAATATTCCCACTGCACATGCAAGTACAGTGATGTATGAATCACTGCCCTGCAAGTGCTTTCTTTATATTATTTTAGGGAACAGCTGGGTGGAGCCACGTGGGGCTTGTAGCCCCCTATTTTATTGTCAGACACATGCAGAATATTGTCTCCCAATGGACAGACATGTGCTGTCGGCTAAAAAGATGAACGTATTGACCTTTGACCTTGGCTTTAAACCAGGTGTTTTCAAACTGTGAGAAGGGTTGCAGTAAGGACGTAGAGGGAAAAGGTGAGATAAAAGATAGTTTACAAGGTGCATGCTGGTGTTCTAAAAACAGTTCTTGTAGGTGTGCTGCAGGGTCATGACTCAGTTGAATCTGAACACACAGACAGGATACGCATATATTGGGATTCAGCGCGACTTGCACTTTCTGAGGATTTAATCATCAGCACAAATAAATGTCAATCAGAAAGGGAAACTTCTTATAACCCCAGAACTTGCTTGAGAATCATGTTTTAACATTTCCTTCAGTATCAGTGACAGCTGTCTGTACATCCACGGCCACACTGCGGAAAGGAACCGCAATTAAATAAGTCAGCATGTTTTTAATGGTACCAATTTGTCAAAATGTAAGCTAAAAACCCTTTGGTTCATGTATCGTACAGCTTATACGGTGTAGCCAAAGGCCCTGTACACCCCCCCCGACAGGTTTTCAGATATTCTGTCTGACTGGACCGTTGCTCTGGTTAAAGGTGGGCGAAGCTATGCAGGAATTGCACTAATGAGTATGATGAAGGCAGCAAAGCTAATAAAGACAAAGAGAGATGTCAGTCGAGCCCCGTGCGTACGCACCCACACAGAGCTCTAATCAGCAACATCATTGAGAAGTCACCGTGAGAATATGGAGTTTGCCTTTATTACACAACCATAATCATAGTCGAGCTGTCATCCGGTGTGTCGTCCGCTGTTCAAGCTTCCTCCTGCTGCTGTCAAGACTAAAAACCTGTGTACGTGGGTCGAAATATAACGAGCTGTTGCACGTGGAGGGTCTCGTCTTTCCATTTGTCAATAACGCCCGCGTCTGTTCCCAGCGTCGGCAAACTTGTGAAGCTGTTATCAATTTAATGAACTCAAAACACAAAACGACTGGTGACCTTTTGTTGCCAGAGATGTGTCTCTACCTCTTCCCTCTAGACGACTGTAACATAAAGTGTTTGCTGCATGTTATTCACCTTGCTGTGTCAGAACCAAAGTGAGCTATGACTACACCGTCTAAACTTGGTCTAAACCACGGAAAGAGTATGGTCTGACAGCAAAACCCAGGGGCCTGAGAGGGACACACACGAACACACACACACACACACACACACACACACGGACAAAATTAAGGCTTCTCCAGATGGAAAGAGGCATGCTTGTTATATATTTTGAGATTTGGGCCAGGAGACATGTGTGTGTTTGTGTGTTTGTGTGTGTTGGACAAAGGCTCATTCATCTCCTCAGCCCCTCGTCTGTCTTTTTACAGATAAGAGTATGAAGCTGGAAATGACAGATCTAAGGGAAATACCTGAGAAAGGGGCAATGGAGGGAGGAGGTGACAGACAGAGAAAGAGAGAGAGAGAGACGGAGAATGGATAAGAATAGAAATATCCCGACGGTAGGAGCAGTGCGGGAACTGTCCCTTTCACACTCCGTCCACACCTCCGAGGGCTACGACATTCCCCCCTCAGCTCAGCCTCCACCTGCTGAGCACCAGCTGCGGTTTATATATTTCATCATAATTGGGGACATTTTTCGCAGGACATTTCTAGACAAATGGATTGGCTACAGCACATAATATCGGACAGTAGGTCTATATAATATTATTGCCATCATTCACATCTTCTGGGCTTGGAGTTAGCAATATCTATTATTCTTAACAGAATTTATGCCAAAGGATCAGCATTGTAAAATTGTATTGTATGATGGTAACAGTTAAATTCCAGCATATCATTTTCCAGCTGAAAATGATATTTAAGTTAAAGCCCATCAGCCTAAAGCACAACCCTCACTGTGACTGTAGTGTGAATGACTGGATTCTTGATGAATGCCCCCTGTAAACAATGGCGGCGTCTGATTCATTATATTAATTTCACTTTGTAATGCGAGCTCTGTGGGCAGGGCATTCGGATAGATTTGGGTGAAGACTGCCACAAAATGTGAGAAAATAATAATTCTATGCCTCGCTGATGACTACGCCATACAAATGAGGGAATTGGTTGTGACTCTTTTGCGATACGAGAGCAAACTGGATGTAACAGAAGAGAAAACCCTGGAAATATTCTTCAGATGTGATGTTATGAACTCACAGCAAAAATTATGCAAAAATGTTTGCTTTGATTAATTTCATATTGACCCGAATCTGTCTTTTGACCAAACGTGTCATTTTCTGCGAGTCTATACTCTCAGTTGCCAGATCATTAGGTACACTCAGGTAAAACTAATGCAGTCTACAACAGCTGCACCATCATGCGATCAATTGTGTGCGTGTGTGTGCATCTGTGAGTGAGTGAATGTGCAACTCACCGTCTGTCCATGGCTAATCTCGCATTCTGCTGCAGCAAACTGCATAATATTTTGGGTGATCAATTGGCTGCATGCTCAAGTACCTCTCATAGTCGCCGTGACTCACACTTTCTCAAGACTTCTATTACCTGTTCCATACTCGCAGCCAGACAGCTTGGTTCATTTTAATTTTGCAAGATTGTACGAAATGTCTTACACGATAGCTTTGAGCTGACGGCCTCATGCATTGCCGCTTGTTTTTGAGTTTGAATGAAGTGTGTTTTACTTTACCTTACAGCCTCTGCCTGTCTTAACGCACTCAATCACATAATACAGCCGTGGTTGTTGGCAGACACAACTGGCGGAGATCTGCAGTCTACTAAGCGCATATTTCTAATTTACATATGAATTATAGTATATTATTATGGAAAGAGAAACCCGGCATGAATATAGAGCATATGCTATTATGCTTAATACGTTAACATATGCTAATTAGCACTTAACACAAAGCACAGCTCAGCCTGCAAGGAAAGTCATTTGTTACTATTTATTTAGTTACGGACCAAAGTATTGACGATCACATCAGGCACATGAACATCTGAACATAATCTCAAGGCTATGCATCCAATGATAGTGGAGGAATTGTCTGTCCTATTATTTTTCTTCCTACGGTATAATTTCACCATCTAATGGATAAGTTGACCTACAGGGCAACCGCAGTAACAACAAGTTTCCCTTTAAGATGAAATGGTGAAAAGAACACACGGAGAGTAACTGAGCGATCGGATGCCCATGGAGGGATAAAGAGATGGGGTTGGATAGATGACAGCAGGGACAGCGAGACATAATGAGCTGATCAAACGATTGCGGGGAATGAAATGCCAGAGTAGCTTAGGGCGGTGACAGACTGGGCTGTTAGGAAATCCGTGGTCTTGCTGTGATAGTCGGCTGCCTCTGCTCTCATTGGAATAATGGTTATTTCTGCCACAGCACCTGCAGAGTTTGCTGATCCACGCTCTTCTTCTGCTAAACACAAACAGCTCGGACCATCCTTTCTTCACATAAATATTCTTCTCTTTCCGCCTTGGTCATTTTCTGTTTCTGCATTTTTTCCCATCTATTCTCCATTACTTATTTTTTCCACAGACGTCTCTGTGGCGGCGGGGCGTGTGTGGGCTCAGCTGCAGAGTGGGGGAGTGGTTCGGGGAACGGTGCCGAGAAGAGGCTTAATTAGGCGCAGCATCTTGAATTGTCTCTCTCTCTCTCTCTCCCTGACATAAAAACACTAGTAGTGACGGAGGCGCGAGAAGCGGGGCAAGAGACGCAGACTTGGCAGTGTGACGGAGAAGTCGGGAGACCTCACAGACCTCACACGGCGTGCGCTCGGAGGCAAGGCAGCAGAGCGCACGGCCCAGGCCAGCCTGACATTGTAAACCCGAATAAAGAACGTTTGAGAAGACTATTTGACCGTGTGATGGCGTCCTTGTGCTCCCAGGACCCACAGGGGTAGCAAGAGTTTGTTACAGTCTCGGATTCTTAATTCATCGTGGTCACTAAACATATCTTTTTTGTATTTGCCCCTCATGCTTTCACCTGTACTCAAATTATTCCTTTGTTTGGTTTAATTGGATGTACCTGAACAGACTGCCGCGTTTCAAAGGCTACTAAGTAATTAATCAGGTTGATTTTGCAAAACGAAGTACAGCAATGAATGTTCGCTCTGTGCCCTTTCAGACGAAGATCAAATGAATGGGCATTCCTGGAGGCCGCAGTCTTTGCGGTCATTGTTACCCCTCCGTCTCTGGTCAATTTGTGTCAACGGCATCCGATCCGAAAAGTGTTTCCACGTCGCTCCAGCCACAGTCGAGCCTGCGATCTAAATTTTTACTTCATCTCCGAGATAATGAGGGTTACAGATTGGATGACCTGTGATTCAGTGCCTCAGATGTTGGCTGCCAAAATTAAGAAACGCAGTGGGAGAATGCACTGGAATAGTCAGATTACTCTCGTCATTTCTGACCGCAACAGACCAGCAGAATCAAAGCGACAGAGGTGTGTGAGCAACACAAGTATACATTGGAGTCCTTATTCTCACCACCTGATGCTTGATGTTGTACTTTCTTCCTCAGCAGCTCATTTTCAGCAATTTCTATTAACGTGATCTTGTTTGCTTGGAGATTTTGCCCATGGGTATGGGAGCCATTTGGAACTAAACCATATAGACCTGGGAGATAAAACAAAAAGCTTTAGGGCTGCAGAGTGGAGTGCCTATTTTGGGAGATGGTGATTGTAAGTATTAGCAACCCTTTTTCAGGGATTCATATTACACACTGTTTAATAGAGCTTTAAAGTGGCACTCACACCTGTGGCCTATGGCTGAACCTTTTCTCTCAGGGAAATGTCTTTACTAACATCCTATATTAAAAACCACTGGACTGTGTTCAAAACTGCTGTGAGTGAAGTTTGGGTAAATGTATATAGAATCCTTAAGGTTTTTATGAAATCAAACAGGTCGCATGTTTCCTGCAATAGTTGTTCAATGCATTAATAATATTGTGTAATAAATAATTAATAAATAATAAATAAATAATTTGTATTGACAGTGGCGGAGTCCGCCATTCCCGCACTGAATTCAGATTGTCCACCTAAGCACTAGGGATTTACTTGAACAGGTAAAACTCACTGTTTCCTGTTTGCTTTCTTTACAGGCTATCAAAGACGCTTTACGCTACTGCAAACACAACATCCTGCTGCTGCTTCACATTAAAAGCGTTCAACTGGCAAGACACAGGGTGGCTCTTATTGTGAAGCAGTCACAGAAAACACAATGTATTTGTCACTGTGGTTAGCACTGAACACCTTTCGTTTTCTACATTATTTCGTCAGCCGATCGTTTTAAAATTTTGCAAACGGGGGTACAGCTAATGGAACAAGAGGGAGCAGCCACAGTGAGTTGTTTGATGAAGAGCGTGAAGGGATTTTTTTGATGAAAACATCAGTAGTTTGGCTGCACAGTGAACAGACATACCAGTTTCCCTTCTGTTGTATTTCTGACTAAGTAGCTGCTCAACGAGTGCTTGTTGTGCCATTACAACTGTCACCACGATAACCACGACTGTCGCCAAATCCACCACTGAAATCGTAAGCATTTCAACGTTATCTTTTTCATCACTAATCCAATAACCATAGCAGAAATGACTGCAACATTCTCCTTGATCAGAAATACCTTTTTAAGTTCATATCAGCAGCAGAGGCCCTTATGACACTGTGACTGATCCTTTACAAAGAGACTTTCACATCTGAAAGGAGAGGAGGGGATGGTTCGCAGTGAGCCAAACTCTGTTTTGAACAGTGGTGGGCCGTCAGGGCCTGCAAAGCCTTCTCTGCTGGCCTAAACACAATCACAAAGTTATAGCTATTTTATAATTTTATAATTTTTCTTAAATACATTACTGTATCATAATTTATAAAAATATTTTTCCCATTATCTTATTTTCTCATTGCACAGCTACTGTCTTCCTCAGTTGCTCTGCTTCCAGTGCAGCTTGTTTTAAGTAGAGCTTTTATCCAATCAGATTTCACCTCTGTGTCTCTAGGTAAGAAGAGAGGCCCGAGGCCTGCAGACTCACAAGTTGCATCCATGTGTAGTTTAAGTGAATGGGGACGATATTGTTGATTGTCATCGTGTTCAACAATCAGATCTTTAGTTTGACATGTTGGGCGTATTCCTTGAGTGTCAGAGCCTGCTAGCCCCATACTAGCCGGCCCACAACTACGTCAGCATTAGTCCAGGTGCAGCTCTGCCGAGACCAATGCGATTGGTCAGTGGGCGAGCACGTGACTAAAGTGAAACGAAATTTAACTTGCCAGCAGAGCTTAGTTGGAGTAGTAAGAGTTCAAATTGAAAGATATGGAAGAAATTATAACATTTGTAGGGTTTTGCTTGATGTAGTTTATTTATTTTTTACCTAGCTTTGTTTTTCTGAAGGAGGAGAAACAGATTTAGTGGCAGAGTTACTGATAACGCCTTTCTCAAGAAAGAAGGACATTTCAGGAAAAGCTGGACATCGTAAGAAATGGTCAGTCAACCCCACAGCTGGCAGCCCTGACTCAGCCAGGAAAAGGATTTGAATGAACGGTATTTCTGGCTGACAGCATCGGAGAAGCGTTGCACATTTTATGGCTGGGAATGTGTTTCATTTTAACTGAGCTCCTGGTGTTCGGAGCTACGCTAACATGAGGACGCCATAGCATGGCAGGACACAAGCTACGGTGCTTTTGAAAACTTTTGGAGAGACTCGAGTGGATCTACATCTCAACGAACACGTTCGCAGGGAAACAGCTCCACAACTGCGGCCCGGTGTGCGGTCTGCGCCGGCCGGTGCCCCGGCGGAGGAGGGAACCCGGCTGCGAACCTGCCGCAGCAGACCGGTGAAATACAACTGGGGAGGCTCGACTGTCATCACTGGCGCCCATGAATCGAGAAGGACTTCTTAATGGAACTGAAACGATGTACTGGGATTAAACTCTTTAAGTTTCGGTAAGTGACAAACTGCGTGTGTTAGTTTACATAGTAACGTTACTACTATTCGTTTGTCTATCGTGTCGCTTTTATGAATACTATTTGAATGGCTCGTGCTCTTGTGTGGTGGAATGCGTGGATCCGCTGCAGGTTTGCTGGATTGATGTGTCATAATGAGGTTATTAGGAGGTAATTCAACTGTAGTAGGACAGCACTGAAGGCCCAGGTATAAAATCCACGGCCCGCCACTGGTTTTTGAGGGATGACCAGTGTTGTTTCAGAGTGCACAACTAGACTAGATCCTTATCCTTAAAATTCCAAGAACATGTCAATGTCGGAGTGTATCTAGCTCGTCTCACGTTGGACATTTTTGGCATGGTTCAATGCAAATACATGTAATAAAGAAAATTCCTCCTCGGTCACCATAATTCTCTGCGATAAAAGAGTCCAAACTGTGACCCTGTAACCCTTTGGCACAAATGAATCTATTCTATCCAGTTGTGTACGAACAGCTGCCCTCTTCTCTGGCCAATCGCTCCATCACCATGCTTTTAGATGGCACTGATTAAGAGTTCTCAGAGTGGTTTTAATTAATCTATCAAATCTTAAAACAATCCGGATCCTGCTAACGCCCTCTGTCTTATCTATCACCTCCGTCTGTTTCCTTTCATCCCTGCGTCTTCTTGTTTTGTCTCCTGTTCTCCCTTTAGACAGTATTCTAATATGTACTGGCTTATTCAAGTGTCCACCCACGTGCTAAGGCACAAACACTTGGCGTTGATTGATTTAGGACATGAGCTCAGCCACACAACCACTCAAGAGAGAAATGACTTCTTGGGTATTTTGCCTAAGCTCTGGCTTGTTGTGCTCCGGCTTACAAGTAAAGTGAAATAGCACCCATCTCATTATCCTCGCTTTCTGTGTTGAGAAGAAAAATAACTTTATCTTTTTCTCATGCAGTTTTCAGCTTTTTTTTTTTTTTTTCTCCACACCATTTTGTTAAATGTCAAAGATCTATTTCCATTTAGATTGAACGTTTTTGCTTTGCTACAGGGAGATGTGTGACTCCTGGAGTGCCCACCAAGCTATGATGACTGCATGGCGTTAGCTGTTTGATGGCACAGGGTCGACCTCCCGTCACACACTTGGCCCGTTGCTTAAGGTCAGTACACCTCCTGAGGCCTGGAACAGGCAGGCAGCTTGGCAAGCAAAGCCAAATAAAAAGTTATATTCCCTCAAAGGCTAGTCAACTTTGACGAAATGTGTCTGTGAATAATGCAGGGAATTCAGGGCACTTTGGTTTAATACGGAAACGGTGGTGCAGAGACGAGGTTTACTGCGTGGCGGAGAGAAACAAGAACAGTTTGTGTGACCAACGAGAATTATTTCATCAGAAGCAAAGACCAAAAAAATGGCAGAACTTGCAACGTGTCTCTTGTTGAAGACGCCTTTCTGATGCCTCCATATAATGCCTCCATATCTGCTCGTGAGCCCAAACTAAAGGATTAAGGAACTCAATTTCAACAACCCTTGGTACATGTCCACAAATATGAAGGAATATGAACAGCGAATGAAAAATGGGTTCCTTCTTTTTCTTCCAAATTTAATACTGAGCTGCAGAGGTAGAAAGCAATAAGATGAATTTCTAACGGTAGAAGCAGGATTTTAAATGAGCATTGAGGCAAGGAAAGACAAGGGAGACAGGAATATTACATCAACACTAAGCAGCGGACACAAAACTGTCCTTTACACCTCCAGTGAAAAAAAATTCTGGTTGACCCCAATTATCCTGCCTTCACCTCGGGCTACAAGGTGTAACAAGAACAGGGCAGCGCTGCCCCACAGGGCCAGAGAGCAGCTCTCTCTCTCTCTCTGATCCCTCAGGCAAAAAGCTATATAGCTCAACAATCACTGCCGGTCCCAAAGAAATCTATTAGACCAACCACTCCCTCTGTCAAAACATATGATAGCTCTTTTGCTATCAAAGATGAAAGCCCCCTCAATCTTGAACACAGAGGCCAAAAATACAATTAGCCACAAAAACAACTTTGAACTCGTGGCTCTGTGTTTCACCAGTATGTCTGTGTCACGCTGAGGAAGTGGAACCACAATCAGTTCATTTAATGAGGGCATACTGTACAGTTCGTACACAAGCAGATCAAGTTTACTCAAGATGCCCCTTTGCAAACTCGGCTTAGGAGCCTTCAGGGTGCTTTCATGAGTAAAACTCAATTCATTACAGCGATCAAGGACTTTGTTGACAGGGGCTTCTGTGGCAGCACAGCAGCGAGTTGATGATGATGATGATATTGTGTGAAATTTCTTTTTTTTTTGTGTGTGTGGCTTGGAGCACTCTGTAACGCAATAACAAATCAGCCACAAAGAGAGTCTCGCAGAGGGGTCTGCATCAGTGAGGCACGCTTCATGCTTTGGTCTGATCCCTCCAGGTGAGCCCCCCCCCCCCTCCGTGTCTAACACCGTGCACCATGCAGCATCAACGCTCTTCTTGGCTCTGCGATCCTTTTAAAGGGTGACAGCACCGCTGGACCACGTAGCCCGAGGACAGTGTGTACACAGACTATGCAGACAGCGTTGCTGGTTTTTTGACTTCTTTCTTCTTCTTCTTCATCTTCTTCTTCTTTTTCTTTTTTTCTCCCACGGATAGAATGAAATAGCAGCGATGTGTGAGTCCGTTCAGGCAACAGGACCCGGGGCTTTATTTTATCAGATCAAATGAAGCAGAGAATAAATAAATATGACACAATCGTGATGCAAACAATGCTTAGCGCCTCCAGGCTAGACAAACAAATGAATAATTTATATTCATGTCAGTTTTTGAAGGGTGAGAGGCACAACCTTCTCGCAAGGTGTATGCTGCTAAACAAATAATAAAAAGTACTGTACATAGATCTCAATGTGTCTGTGTTGGGCTGCTTCAATTAGATCTATTTGTTGTGGAGTGAAGTGGTCGAAGAAGCCGCCTCTGTCTCTCTAACCAGCCTCTGTGATAAGCTGGGCTATAATGTGAGTCATCAAATAATAGTGTCACGCTGATTCGTGACGTGAAGTGAAACTTGTTTTGCAACCTGTTACCGCAGCGTCTGTCTACTGTCCTGGTCGTTTAGCAGCGATGTGCCAGCTCCGCGGCTCAACACGGGGGACCGGCCAGCGCCACAAACCGCCGCAAACGACCCTGAACGCAGCAGTTCGGTGTCTCAAGCATGTAAAAAGGCACACGGATAACGACAGTCACATCAACCGAATGACATCGCCAGGGCCAGGGCGCACAATGCCAGATTTTCGAGACTTTGCATACTTACACAAAAACTCCGAAAAGCATAACTCGGATGCCGATCTCCAAAGCCAGCTCCCGCACGTTTTTCCTGCGGTCAGGGGGCGACACGTTCATGGTTCTGAGGTAATCCAGCCACGTGAAGTAGACAGCTAGACAGAGGCGTTTTGTTTTTAGTTTTTTTCACTTTGTAATCCACCTTAACAAAGCGAGTGCTTTCCAGAAGCGGTGAGCTCCCCTCTAATCACGCACGCCGCGCGCCTCCATCGCGACTCGTACGACACCTGAAGCAGTCTCCCCCCTTCTCCTCGTCTCCGCTGCTGCTCTCCCGTGTCTACTTCGATCCCCCTCGGGCGACGTTTCCTTATTGCAACCCTGTTGGCTGACAGCTGCTGCTCTACCGAGTGAAAGTCTCCTTCCTCCACTCCATCAATTACTTAAACTGGGTTGGAGTTTGGAGTAGCCTATAGATATGGGGGAAAAAACACAAGAGGTGTGGGTGAATAGTGAGGGTGGGGAAAGGGATGGGAGATCTCTCTCTCGCTCTCTCTCTCTCTCTCTCTCTCTCTCTCTCTCTCTCTCTCTCTCTCTCTCATCCCTTGGCTTCATTTTGGAGAATCAGATGACTAGAAGTTTCTGGAACACACCACTGAGGACCTCACAGGACCAGCTCTCGTCCGGTTAATGTGATATGATGACCTGAATGTCCTCTCGTCCAGTCTGAAGCCAAGAGACAATACACCAGAGCAAACATTTCATGAAGAAATGAAGCACTCAGAGCAAATGTGACATAAGCAAAGGTGGCGGTGGGCGTTCATTGTCATGACGGCTGGTAGGAGCAATGAACTCTCAGCCTGACACACGACATTACATCACTGTGCCCAAAAGACAGCCAAGCACAGGGGAGCCTCGACCCCCCCCCCCCCCTCCCACACACACACATATCCAATCATACCACTATGAAGAATCCAGCCCCTCAGGGCAGCAACGTACCTGCGGGTCACAAATCCTGGCCAGCACTACGTAGACTCCCATGAATATTTGATGCCTTCTAAAACTGGCCCTCCTGCATTACCTGCCAGTCCAAGAATCCTTTCTGCATGCATACGTGAGAGGGGGGGGAAGACCGTCGTGGAAAAAGCTCCTGACCCAAAAAACGTTGGGTTTTTTTGCCGCTTTTTCTAGGTCACAAACGTTGACAAGCTGGAAGCTGACTCGGTAAATGCAATTTAGAAATTGTGCATTGTTGCTGGCTAACAAGGCACCCTGTTTGACAAGGATAAACAAATGCACACACTCAGGTACGCAGCGGCGGTTTTGATGTATTCCTTTACTTAGTTCTGGCTGATGTGCCTGAAATGTTTGCCGGCTCCCTAATAAGAACAAAACAAAACAAGAGGAGATGTGAAATGGTGGTAGGTGAGGAGGTGAGATCTTACTTCAAAGCTCTCCGGCAGCCCTCAGACTTTTCAGCTTTTACAGAGTTTATTGCGAGCCATCAACATGGTTTTACCTCACAGCATCAGAGTACTCGTGATTAGGATGAGTCACTCTGGTCAGGGAGGCTTTTCCAGACCTTTTCCGAGGGACTACGCAAACACTCAATTATCTCACAAAAGAAATAGCACTCTGCTCCCTCCCTTCTTTGTTGTCGAAAAAGCAAACATGCAAGAGCTATATGAAAAGGCACATCTTCCCTTTTTTTCACAATTCGAACATTTTGACGTTTCTTTTCCCTTCTCTGCAGTGTCGACCATGAGTCACATTTCCCGAGGTTGTGGTTACACTGAAAGGTCAGCCATATGGCGAACTCTAAAATAGGTCGTGCTTTAATAAATCAAAGTTAAATTCATGGTTACAAAGTGATCCTAATCCCCTACATGGGTATATGGGTGCATGCACTTTCCATGGAGGATAGTCTCTCTGCTAAGACGGAGTGACTCACCATGCGACATCTGGAATGGTCCATTGCTCCCTGAGATCAAGGCTTTATTGGACATCTCTCCTTTTATATATAATATATATATATATCCATTATACTTTGGGCGAGTTTTTAGTGGAGAACATCCCTCATTCCTGGTTCATGTACAAAGTTATATCAGTAGGCAGCATATAGTAACTTATTTTGAACCCAAGAAATGGTGGCCTGAAGAGGAAAGCAACTCGTTTTATTTTCTATTCTTGGGATTCTACAATTAGTCCCTAAAATTTGAATCAGCTCTTGAGCGAGAATTGCCAACTGTGTCTGTCGATCCAACTGCTCCCCGAAGTGGAAAGAGACATATTGCATGCTTGGCGTCCTCTCTCAACAACTACATGGCTTTCCCCCAATAAAGGAATTAGTCCTTCTTAAATTTTCATGAACTTGGTGTTCTGTGTCCTTGGCAACTTCAGATTGCATTCAAGAACTGACCGTGAAATCATTTCAACGAGTGGCACGATTCAAGTGTTTTAAAGACAAGCAAATGCTGCTGAGTTCAGCAGTCTTACTCGTATTCGCTTCAGTATTTAACCAAACAGTCCCTACCTATGTAGCCTAATTGGCATATGTTCATTCTCCATCCAAAATGTGTACTGTTTCCACACTTTATATGAATTTTAATATGAATTAAAATGCATATGTTTCCAACCAACTGCACCTTTGACATTTGTTCTCATTTGAAAATCTGCTAAAACGAGACTATGTCACTTTTGCACAGTGAACAGTTGCCACTGCAGCTACAAAGGAAAATGCTAAACTACGTCTTAGCATTTACCTAAAATGCTGTGCTATTGTAACACAAGCACAATGCTGGGAAATAGTCTGTTATTACTGAGTCATTAAGTCTGACTCAGTAATGTCCATCATACACCAATACTGACCTACAATTTGCTAACGTATACATTAGCCAATGTTTGCTAACATTAGCCACCATAAGCTATGGGCACACCAGAACAAGTAAGGCTATGACAGTAACATATCTAAGAGTAGTGAATTCAGCAATGACGCATTAAAGTATTTATGAATTCAAGTTTTCATTTGTAAAAGGACAATTGAGTTAGTTATTCTGTCAAAAGTTACAGTCTCACTTTATGCTAGTAGTAGGTACGGGATGAAACAGGCTCCTGATGTTTGTGACTCAAAGTGTCACGTACACATAGACAACATAGTAGTGAGTACTACTCTACTAAATACAGGTTTGAAGGGCAACGGTTTGACTTCAGAACATGTAAGTTATGCTCCACAAGCACAGTACAAAGTGAGAAAAAACTAAATTCTGCAAAACTAAATTGTGTCTTTCTAACCGTTCCTTTGTCTTTTCTATTCTTAAATAGTGCATAGTTTTACCCCTAGAGGTTTCTTAAACTAGTCAAAGGAACAAGAAGTCAGGGGAAATCACTCCTCGTTGAACTGCTCACATCATACAGTCTGGGATGAGTAGTCCAAAGTAGACAGCTCTTTATATTAAGGGATCAAAATTTAAAATGTAATTTAAAACGACACCTCTCTAAAGAAATTGTTCTGAGCAAAGTTGTTTTGAAGTAGGATGACATTGAGCTGCACCAGCTAATATCCTCCAGGATCTGGCTGTGTTGTAATAACAACACTGTGCTGTTTATGGAAGAGATATTGGATCAATAGCATACAATTAACTTATCTATAATTAATAGATAAGACGGGTGACCGTGGCTAAGTGGAGAGCAGGGCCGTCCTGCAATCAGAGGATCGGCAGTTCGATCTCCGGCTCCACTAGTCGCATGTCAATGAGTCCTCGAGCAAGACACTCAGCTGTGCGTGTATAGATAGATACTGAATTGGATAAAAGCGACTGTAATGTAATGTAATGTAATACAAAGAGATAGTGTGGCTTGAAACAGGTTTTGATTTTCCTTACAAATTGTCATAACTTCTTTTGAAGCGTATTACATCTGTAAGTAAAATATAATGTTCCTCCTTTTTGTCTGACCAGAACTTTGACAGCCTGTAATGAGACGAGGTGGTTTGGTTCAAGATGAGGATCAGCTTCAGTGGACCCGACCGCTTTGAGATAGAAATGTGGCCAGACTTTTACTCTGGGTCAGACATTCAAGTTTATTGATTGGCATCAGTAAGACAAAAAAAAAAAACGTTGAGGTCTTGACATTTAAGTCATCTTGGTCCTGATTGGTTCCTACTCAGTGCACAATGGATCATATTCTTTGTTGGTTGTCAGCTGTTAGTGAAAAATGAGATCATGGAGGTGTTTTCCAGATACTACTGCCAATCATGGATGTATTTGACCGACTGTACCATTTCTGGATAAGCTGCCAAAACTTAGTGTGATGTAATGGTGAAAAGTGCATCTTCATTATAGTCTTTTTTTATGTGTTAAGACACTACAGTCAAAGTGACCTTTTTTTCTGAGAGTTTGGGCTATTTTGCTTCCATAACAAGTCTACTTTCAAGCATCCAAAAAAACAATAGTTAGCATCATATAATGCCTCATTTGCATATTCAAACAAAAAATTGTAATACAAAAAGAATTATTGTCTTAAATCTACTAATACAATTGGGAAGTTTCATTTTGTTATCTGTCAGTTTTTACCCTATTACCTTAAATACATTTTTTTTTTTAAACTGAGTCAACATTTGGAGATACATAGATGATGCAAACATGTTTTAAATGCTGTACACATCATTTGGAGATGACAAAATCATATGTTTTTTCAATTCCTTCAGTTTAACACTGTACCACTGTATTCAGTCACCAGTTAAACTGTCAACTTCTTAGGCCTAGGCTCCTGATCGGTTTGAATCTGTCCTGGTGAAAAAGTCTGTTCAAACCACAGCGGGCGGTGTGTGTGCACCACGTTGTGTGACCAGTGCCTTTAGCCCGTTAACGCCTCGCTTTACAAAGGTTTTGTACTGATTCAAACAAAACGGTGTGCTTTCACAACAACCCACCATAAAGAGTCTAGTTTCAGTCTAGGAGAGCGAGAGATGCACCTATGGTGAGTCACACAAGGAAACGAGGAAAGTCACATTGAACATCTTTCAATTCATTTCTGTTTTTATTGGGTTGTGGGGGGGGTTTTTTTCCGAGAAAGGCCTGGATCTGAGCTGAGTCTGCGTGGCAATGTAGTCTGAGTAAAAGGCCAACAGTTGTTCCCACATTTGTCACAGCTTGTGTGTGGGACAGTAATAAATCTCCTGAATAATTCATAATATTTCAGGGGATAGAATATCTAAGCCAACTCTGAAGTAAGACTTTCTTATTATTGCCTTTTAGGTTAAATGTAATATTTTTAAAAACATCCATAAGCTTTCCAGCTGTGTAATAAATTGGTGGTTAACATTACCCTCACTTTTATAAGCTGCAACATTAAAGTGATGAACAAGTTGATGCTTCAATGATTATAATCCCATACATCATTCTGCATAATGAGTGCTTTTACTTCTGGTACTTTAAGTACATTTTGATGCTAATACTACTGTACTTTTACTTAAGTACAACTTCGAAAGCGTGGCTTTTACTTGTAACAGAGTGTTTCTACACTCTGGTATTGCTTTTACAAACATAGAAGATCTGAGTACTTCTCCCACCACTGCCTACCACTGTCCCCCATTTTCTGTAAACTCACGATCTTGCTCTGGGTCTTTAAGCATAATACAGCTTGACTAATCCGATCATCATCACACTTATCAGAACTAATGCCATCAGTGAAATGAGTAATTAATGTCAGCAATTAGTTCTGCCTTTGAAAATGAGACGCAGTGATGAAATATTAAACTGCGACAAGAATAGGAATTACCATGCGGCTCTTTTTGTCTGTTGGGGGGGCATTCTGTGATTTGTAGCTCCTTCACAGTGTCAT
This sequence comes from Leptoclinus maculatus, assembly GCA_032191485.1. Lineage (NCBI taxonomy): Eukaryota > Metazoa > Chordata > Actinopteri > Perciformes > Stichaeidae > Leptoclinus > Leptoclinus maculatus. The sequence goes on from JAVDOI010000016.1 coordinate 15,528,856, forward strand.
CCGTTTGCTTTATTGTATTGCAAGTTCTTGGATAGCTATTGCAGAGAGGGCTTTGCCTCTGGGTGGATAAATTACTTGTCTTAGAGGGAACGAGAGGAAATGAATCAGAGGTGAAATGACTCTACTTTTCAGAGAGCCAGATTACGGGGTGTGCATGTGTACGCAAGCCTGTAATGTATGTATTTTCACAGCGGTCCGTGCACTTATTCACAGGCTACAGTTCCACACAGCATATCCTCTCTGTTTATCATTCCGTCAGATACTGCAGCTTCACTCATAAGTCAAGAATTGCTTGGGATGAGATTCATTGATCAATCTCTTAAACACCTAAAGCAAAAACAAAAAGAGATGGATCCAAAATACTTTCTTTAAATGAAGGCAAGAGAAAATATATTGATCTACCCCTGATATGTACCGCCTTGTTTGGTAAGAAAATGTATTGATTTACCCAGGGCTGCACTTTGCTTTTGTTGTTTTCCACAACTCCATGGTCATTTCACCAGCTGCTATACTCTCTGTAGGACATATACGGTATATACAGGATGTCTTATATACAGTAAACAACCACGTTCACTATTGATGCACGAGGACAACTTCGTCACACAATTTGCCCCACAATGCACCACATGAAATGTACCTTGCATTAGCAAACCGGTGCGAGCTGACTGGTCGTGTACAATCATAATCATGATGAGTCGAGGTGTACACAGCGTGGTCTTTAATACCTGACACTCGACACATAAGTGTCCCTGATTGCCCCCCTGTTGCACTTCTTAGACGACTCTACACTTCCTACACCACAACAAGACGTCGCCAGAGAACATAACGCAGGCAGCGATTAAGTTTGCATTAAATGTGTGTAGGAAAACAACGATATGTCGTATTTAAACATACGTTTCTAGGAGACAGGGTTGTTTGTTGTCTTTGTTTCTTCTGCAAGGGCGAGACCACTAACACCATTATCATTGTAGCCTAATTAGTGTGTAACTCCACCTAACATCCACCGAAGCAGATCTAATGAGACAGAATAACAAATACATAATCATTTAATTTACAGACAGTATGTAAAATGTGAAAAGTTGCAGAGTATACTCACTATAAGACACGTCCGTAACTTGTTTTGTTTTGATGTGATTTTCTTCTCACTTTTTTCTGTATGAATGCATCATTTTGCCTCATCTTACGGCAGAATAAAGTTCAAGTTTCTGTTAATGAGAAGAGATTGTGACATTTATGAGAGCCTGTAGAGAAAAAAGAAAAAGAAAAACAGGATTTGGGGGGATAGGAATGAAAAGAGCATGAATTTAGAGCAGAAGTGAAGTGCTTTGAGAAATGAGTGATTACAACTTGGCCATTGTCTCCCGTTTCTCACATTTGGTTATTCACCGACAAATGTGTGAGAGCGAGAGCGGTTGGTGAAGAAGAAAAGATAAGATTCTTTAATTATTAAAAACAAGTACATAATCCTCAGTCCAATGATACTGTGCAACTCTTTGTTAAAGGTCACTGATGATTGTTATCGCCTTTCAGCTGCTCACCAGAGCCTGTTGAGAATATGTATGCAGTAATGTCAGACACTTTCTGTAATATGTCATATTATGCAGTATATATGCCATGGCCTAACTAATGAAACAACTGTGAACTTTACGCTGACACATTTCCACAGGGTGGTATAGGGACAGGGGCGGTTTCTAGGGAGTTAGCGGGGCCAAAGGGAGCCAGTTCCCCCGTAATACATGGACCCCCCTCTGGTAAATGTTTTCATATCTCATGCCGCATTTATCCCCAGAGAGGGGAAAGCACTCATTGAGTATTACTATATGTATTGTTATATGTGTATTATTAGTCTTCAACCTATGGGCCTGGTACATGGACTACATTTATACAGCGCTTTTCTAGTCTTTGCAACCACTCAAAGCGCTTTACAACACAGCATTCATCCATTCCCACACACATTCATACACTGATGGCAGATGCTACCATATAAGGTGCAACCTGTTCCTCCGCAGCAATACACATTCTCACACACACACACACACACACGCACACACACACACACACACACACACACACACACACACACACACACTTGGGGTCCAGTATCTTGCCCGAGGACACATTCATATGTATGCAGCAGGGGCCACCGGCGCTTAGATTTACGGACGACGGCTCTACCTCCTGAGGTATGTAATAGTTGTGATTAATATTTTCGGTACCCCTTAAATGGCATGTGGCCCCAGCCTCTTTATCAGGGACCTTTGCTGCGACGCACACCCTCTATTATTCTACTACTTCCCTTTTGCTTTTGACTTGGTAATACAGGCCCCAAAAATCCATTAAAGCTGATAAACAAATGGGACCAGCAAGGGTATAATAAAGAACAAAACAAAAAGCTAATAGAAACAGTATTGTGTTTGCAGAGATGTCGAGTTAAAGTTGTTACAGGAGTGTGTTTCTAATATGAACTCCATTAAGAGGGGGGAGGGGGGGGGACTCCATTAGGAATGGGATCCCTGCTGCGCATGGGTAATTAAGTAAGAGAGAAAGAGGAGCAGGATGAGTATCAAGCATTAACAGATATCCCGGCTGTGCGTCTTCTCTCCTTTCATGCCAACTGCTCGCAGTAATTTCATTTGAATACGACTCTAAGAGAAACAAGCCAGGGTCTTTCTGTGCTCCTTGTTATTCATGAGAACCCGAGCGGCCGTCTGTTATCACAACTAAGTCTGTCAAAAAAAACAACCAAGATTTATTGCTGCTCTGTCTGCGTGGTATCAGGCGCTTTTCTTTTAATGACGTAGTCATTGCATACAGTATTGTGCTGCATATGCTTTTAAAGTTGCTTAACCTTGAAACACAAGAAGTGTTTTGATGGTTTCGTGATATTATAAGCTCTTTGATGTCAGAAATGAGTTGTCCAAGCATTGATGTAGATTCATTCTTTCAACAGTGAAAGTTTTGAGGATACATCAAGGTCACATCATCCTGCAAGTTTTCATACTTTCTTGCCGAGTGTTTTTGACGTTGGTTGTCAAAGCAAAGAAGGCTTTTGAATATTTGGTTAAATCCTTGTCCAATATCTTTCATTTGTTTTTAGCATAACTAGAAAAGCAAATTGCTGGGTAATAATATACATAAGTGAAAAACAATGCAGCTCAATATTGTTCCAGGTATTTATTATTCGTCACTAAAGAAATGAATACCTTTCATAACTTTTGGGACATGCGAATGGCTTTGGAGACAGCAACAACATCATAAGGGCATAAAGGTTAGTGTAACTTTGTAAAATCCCAGCCATCTCCCCACAGCCTCAGTCATGCTACACGACACACTTCCATCGTGTCGTCGTGCACCAGGGTGTTCTGCAAAGGTCAGTCTCATGGTTCACTGCTGAAGCCAACAAGTTTTGCAGCTCCATCCGACTTAGCCGCCCAGTCTGCAACAAACTAATCAGAGCATTCTACCAAAAATGTAATAATGGTGGGTTTGTTTTTCTGGTGAAAAAACTAATACTATACTATTTGTATAAAACATACATTTCTCTTGTATGTTATCCTATATTTTTCCTGACAGAGCTCTCATCTTGCCTCCTGTCTAAGGCATGGCTGACAGAGTAGGCCTTTTTAACAGCAATTTGGGCTTTTCACTGGACAAGCTTGTGTCACTGATAACATTAATGATGGCTCTGTTCTATGTTGGTGTCCCGGTAAGCCATGACGGTGAGACAGCTACAAAGAATTCAGCCATTATTAATGTCATCATGTACACCTGTGCTTTCCCCCCGGGTGACATGTCACAATGTCTTCAATCAAAACGATCAATCTGTTGTGCTGAAATCAATATTTAACCATGCACTGAGCACCGTCTGAGCACCGTCTGCCTTTCTTTACAGTGTCATAATAGAACATGACATCTATTGCACTTCTGACCATCCTGGGGGAGGGATCCCTCCTCTGTTGCTCTTCCTAAAGTTTCTTCCTTTTTATTCTTCCTGTTAAAGGGATTATTTTAGGGAGTTTTCCCTGTACCGATGTGAGGGTCCCGGGACAGAGGATGTTGCATGTGTACAGATAAAAAAAAGCCCTCTGAGGCAAATTTATGATTTTGGGCTATACCAAATCAATGTAATTGAATTGAAAAGAGTACAGCAGTGCATGTGATTGTGCATGAGCATGCTCTGTGGAGAAGACGGAAGACACGCGTCTTCAGCGGAGAAGAACGATGGGACGCTGGGAACAATGCTGGAACACCAGCAGTGTGAGTCCCTCCAAAGGTAACTGTCACTAACAGGGTGGAGCATTAACCTATAGGCCAGCATTGTCTCGGTATTCACGACTGCCAAGGGAAGCTGCCTCGGCAGTGCCAGCGTAATAGGCTGAGCTTTCTTCACCCTCCTGCCCGTTTTTGGCACCAGCTTCTTCCAGATGACAGCTGGGAAGTCATTAGCACACTACCACATTGCTCAAAACACAGAAGGAGCCCTCTCACTCGGCGTGTGAAGATACAACTGATGTCAGAATGAGTTTCAGGGGAAAAATACTAAGCAAAATGGAAAATGAGCTATTTTCTGCATGTCCATGCTAAGCCTTCTCATCTTGGGAATGCTAATCAACTTAAAGGCTGGTGCAACACTTTCCAGTTAGTTCAGAGGTTTAGTACACATCAAATAACATGCTGTCTCACAAAAACTAAAATGTGGAGACGCCCTGATCAGTAAAGTTTTACTTTTTTTTTCTTTTTTAAATGATAATTAAACTAAATGGTTGTCTGTCTCTAAATGTCAGACCTGTGATAGTCTGGCTACCTGTCCAAGGTGAACCTTTCGCCCAATGTCATCTGGGCTCGTCTCCCGCTCCCCTGTGACGCTGAAGCGATAACAGAAAGGACAGCAGACATTTTTACATGTTTTACATGCAGGGTAAACACAGGTGTAATTAAACACATTCATTATGGCCCTGTTCCATTCAGGTGGACCAGGACCTTGGTATTGTGCATTCTGGCTCACTGGAATGGCTGTGACACACTAAAGACAATGGGATCAAAATCAATATTATCAATTGTACCTGTGGTTACCCTGCTATGTAATATCCAAATGGCTGCTGTGGAAAATAAATCATGACTATTTTGCGGTTTGTGTGGCTATAAGTGGTATTATAAGAGCTTTTTGGCAGTGCCATCGAGTTTCATAAAAAAGTCTTAAAGCAAATGAGCACTGTTTTATCCACAATGCATTGGTGGACAGACAAAAAGCAATTACAAGTGAGTTAGACTCATGACCATTACGGCTATGTCAATGTAGGCTAATGTGTTGCTGTAAGAACTGTGTATTCTGTCTCATTGGTATGATTTACTGGGGCACCTAAATTGAGCGCACAGCCATCATTAGTAATGATTAATTACACCTGTGCGTTTCCAGGGACAAGTTCAAATGGCTAGCTCGTGGAAAAGGAGTACTGCACGATGACACAGCGGCATCGAGAAGCGCTCACAGCAACTTGCCAACCGACAATAATTGTGTAATATACTTTTGGTAAAGATTTTAAAAGGTTGAACGACGGCGTGGAAATACCGAGGTATGAAGCAAAGCAGTAGGCTAACAGCATAAAGTGATAACTAGCAAGGTAAGTTACATTTGAATATTCAGTTTTGTTGGCTAACTGTTGGCTGTTGGTTGCCACTATTCTTCACATGTATTAGGGCGGCTAAGTTCAGCATTCATCCCTGCACGTACTACTTTTAACTGGAAAAGTTACGTTACTATTCTTGTGCCAAATGAACCAAGATTATATTTAAGTTTAACTGAGCATTAGCTGAAATTACACACCCCGGAACCACACAGGAATATTAATGATTGTATATGTAGTGGAGTAAAACTAATAGTGCAAATCTGTGACTTTTACATATATTAAATGTGACGGTGAAAAGTAGGCCAGCTAAGTTACTTCATGAGGTTGTTGTGCTTGTACAGTAGTTACAACTAAATCCTGTCCACCCACTGTCTGTTAAAAAACAACCTCACAGGGTATTGATAGCGATGTACTTGGACTGTCTTACTTTCTCCAGACACTTGTCTTAGAACAAGTGCTTGGGGGGACTTGTACTAGAAATGTTGTGTAGGAGGAGAAAAACAAGTTTTGGTGCAAAGTATGAGGGCAAAAGTCATGAAACCTGCTGGCTACTACTACTTTATATTTGCCATTCCTTGCATTCGTATTTAATTATTCTTGACATTGCAATTGAAACTGTGTGCTTCCTGCAACCTTTTTTTCTCAGGGCTTTTAAAACAAAGTGCTATTTTAGTTGCACCTCAGTGCTAAACACCTCTAAACTGCAGTTGAGTAAAATATCCACCAGAGAGCAGCAAAATATCACTTTGAATCGTCATCATCATATCCTGTTCATCATATATACATGCAGGAGAACTTGGCTTTACTTAGGACTAATGTCAATCAACTCGAGTGACTTAAGGTCACCAAATATTCTGCTCATGAAGATTGATTGCATAAAATACAGCATAGCTATAATAAAATACAATATTATGTATTTTGCACAATTAATCATTGTTACTTGAACTTGAGTATATTGGCTATAGTGGTTGAAGACCTTTATTAATAGCCGGTAAAAACACCGTTTTTGTTTATCAAAAATCTTTGCCCTCTAACAGTAATTTTCTGAAAACTGCTTCCGTTGTCATGACACTATTATTTGTGCTTTTAGCTGTGCCGCTTCATGGAGGAAAAGCCATCAGCAGCATTGTGAGTAAAAAAATACTGTTTTCTCAAAGGAAAATTGAACGCTGTCGGCGTTCAAAAGGTCTTGATTTGACAACTCGTCTGCACAATCACCGCCTTTATAGGGCTGCATTCACTTCCCCATTAGCACAATGTCTTATCGTTAGCTCCCTTCATGGTCTCTGTTGTAGTGATCAAATTGTAGCACACAAGAAGTGAGGCGTCTAGTCCTCAGCAGGGGATCAGTCAGATACATGGTGGAGGTGCATTTCAGACCGCTGGTAAAGGAAGAAATGCCTTTTCATATGCACGATTGATATCTGGAGCTTTATCAAGGCTTGAAAGTGAGTGTGGGTGCAAGGCCATGCAGCTGTGATTTGTGTGGAAATGGCTTTTTTCGGCAGCAATTATCTGTGTATTGTTGAAACCCCTGAACACCCACACAGGTGTTTTCTGGCTGAGACCTAGCTTTGATGGTTATCTACCAGTAAGAATGGTGAAGGTGTAATTTGTCCCACCCTAACAGGTGAGACTCAGTAGATGCCAATCAATTACAGTACATGCCTACACCGTCCTGAGAAGAGGACTAATCAGCCACATTAAGTGAAAACACCTGTGTTAGGTGTACAGACGCGTTGAAGGTTGCACCTAATTAACAACTCCCTCTCAGCTGAAAAATGTTCCCATTGACACTAATTGTTGACCACTGACGTGACACAACTTTGACATTTTGAATAAAAACATCTAGTTGTACTAAAGCAATGCATTTTTATCACAAAACCCTCAGCTGGGTGCCCTGTGGCCCAATACGTTGCTCCACCACAACAGCTGCCGAGTTTTTCTGCATACAATTTTCAACATCGGGAATCTGTAAAATGCTGTAAAGACAAGATGAGCAGTCCAAGCTGTGGCTCTCCGAGTAGACCTGCCCATGACCAACAGTATGGGTAAACATAATTTGACCATAACCACTGATATGAGACGGTCTCATAATTATTACAGGGTGTTTTTCTTTTCTTTGTAAAGCTGCTCTTGGATATTTTTAGTCAAATGTAAAATAATGTAAGTATAATGCCTATGTTAAGCTAACTTTCATAAACTGTGAGTAGAGCAGACCTACAGGGGCATTCATTTCTTTATATTAGTCTCTTTTGGATATTGTGTCCGTTGTAATTCTCATTTTAGGCCCTAGGTGATGCTATTGCACTGGCTATTGCTCTTCAGGTCCATGAACTCTGTGGTTAAATAATGGATTTCCAATTTAATTTGTGTAATATATTAGCTCATGGGCTTATTTAGGAGGCTCATAAATAGATCTCTTTAATCTCAGTGAATTCAGCCCTCTTCTGTGAAGCTTGCAAATGATTTGTCAACACATCTTTAGTCTAATTATTTTACATTTTTCACTGACACTGCCGGCCATCTGTGAAAAAGGCTATAATAAATGAAATGCACATCAAATGCAAAATGTAGAAATCATGTTAGTAAGGCGGCCCCCTCTTAGGCGACTAATGGGTCATTTATGTCTCAGTCAACTCAGATTTCTTTAGTCAATTAGACATTTTTTTAAATGCTTTTTTCATGCTGAA
>JAVDOI010000016.1:15539875-15742373 GCA_032191485.1 Leptoclinus maculatus
AATGAATGGACTGATCCTTTCTGCTCTGACTGATGCTGATCTTTTCTGATGCAGTTATTGATAAAACTCTTATATCTCTCCCTAACCTCTTAGTATCTTACCTGTCCCTGGCTATGAGAAGCTGCCTGATTGTACAGGGGACCTGGCTGCATGAAGTCTAGTGGTTCTTGGTAGACGATGGGAGCAGCCGGTCCAACATTGAGTCTCTGAGGAGCCATTGATGTATTTAGCTGCTCAAATCTGTGTGGTGCTGCTCCCAGGGGGGTGCACCCATCCATCCCAGCAGGGACAATAGGATGAGACAGAGCTGGAGGTGGTGTTGGATCACCAATATCATCCCAGAGGATGGATAGCAGGTCGTTGAACTCCTGATCCGATAGCAGATTGTTTAACTCCTGATCCATATCAAATGGTGATTCTGCACTCTGATCCATGTTGGAGGACATTTTGTTTGCTGTCTTCCTCATTTCAGTTCTCATTTTCAGAATAATGACTCTTATCTGAACTGGGATGTGACAAACATTGATAGTTACTAATTACTACTAATGATAATGATAATAAAATAATAATAATAATAGCTGAATTAGAAATATTAGTTAAAGTAAACACACAGCTGCACAATAACAATCTATTACTGACATAATAATAAAATCACTATGTAAAATACAATGTTTTCTTTCTGCTAATTATACTTCTACTGTACTACAGTTCAAAGGGAAATACTTTACATTTTACTCCACTACACGTACATGCTACATTTAAATACAGCTTACATGTTGATGAATCAGTATTAATAATACAATAATATAAAATATGATATAAAAATGAGACAATCTGCATGATAAGCTCTTATTTTGAGTTATTGTGCTGATAATACTTCTGAATCTTTCATCAACAATTCCTTGAGGTGAACAATTTGACAATTAACAGACCAGAGGACATATGTTTCAGTAAAGTTTAAAGAGATAATAAAATCCACTTCATGAGTTTAACTTTTACACTGAGCCAATGAGCTGTTAGAGGACTTACCTTATTGTTCACTGGCGGTTGAGTTCGCTAACTAGCTTTGTGTAAAGTGGTTTTCTTCCAGGAGAAACAGTTGCTTACACAGTGAAGTCAACAGGTGAAGTGAGGAGAAGAGAGCAGACACGTTCTATGCAGCCCTCGCCGAACGTTCTCTGCATCATTTAGAACGTTTAATGACGACATCAAACATTCAGTTGGCTATTCCGAGCCACGTAGTTGCTGAGATCTCACGTGATTAGCATGAGATATGTATTATTATCACCTGTTATGAAATGGGTATCGTTAATAAATGTTTGTAATATTGTGTCATGTCATCACCTAATATTCACCATTTCACTTCCTACATGGCCACATAGTTCAGTAATCATTGTACCAGCGAAAAAATGTCCCCTTGCGTGATTAATAAAGTAAGTATCTATCTATCTATCTGTCTGTCTATCTATCTATCTATCTATCTATCTATCTATCTATCTATCTATCTATCTATCTATCTATCTATCTATCTATCTATCTATCTATCTATCTATCTATCTATCTATCTATCTATCTATCTATCTATCTATCTATCTATCTATCTATCTATCTATCTATCTATCTATCTATCTATCTATCTATCTATCTATCTATCTATCTATCTATCTATCTATCTATCTATCTATCTATCTATCTATCTATCTATCTATCTATCTATCTATCTATCTATCTATCTATCTATCTATCTATCTATCTATCTATCTATCTATCTATCTATCTATCTATCTATCTATCTATCTATCTATCTATCTATCTATCTATCTATCTATCTATCTATCTATCTATCTATCTATCTATCTATCTATCTATCTATCTATCTATCTATCTATCTATCTATCTATCTATCTATCTATCTATCTATCTATCTATCTATCTATCTATCTATCTATCTATCTATCTATCTATCTATCTATCTATCTATCTATCTATCTATCTATCTATCTATCTATCTATCTATCTATCTATCTATCTATCTATCTATCTATCTATCTATCTGTCTATCTGTCTATCTACCTATCTATCTATCTATCTATCTATCTATCTATCTATCTATCTATCTATCTATCTATCTATCTATCTATCTGTCTATCTACCTCTACAGCGCACTGAAAGGTGTTTCAAGGATAAAACACAAGACGCCACTTTTTTCTGAAAAAAAAGTTGTAAAGGAGGCTGTGATGAGCTGGTAACCGGAAGTCTTCTTCGTAAGAAAACACAATATCGACAGTAAAGGCCTGGGCCCTGTTCCTCGTACGTCGCTAACTGATTAGCGGGATAAGTTTGAGGATGAGATCACATACATCAGGCTTTTCCGGTTCCTCGAAGCAGGTTTAGCTCAATCACCATGGCAACACATCAATAAGCGTGAACCTGCTCCAGAGCAGGAAGCTGGATAAATTTGCCACTAAATTTGCCACTCCCCCGGCAAAAATGTCATCTCCCTTCCTCATCCCATTAATGAAGGAGCGATATTAGTTAGATTAACGTTTTATAGGGTCTTCGAGATCGGTCCGTGTACGTTTTGATCGTCTGTTTTACCGTTCATTCGATGAAACGAAAATACGGAAATGTCCGTATTTTAACGGTAAAACAGCTGACTAAAACGTACACGGACCGAGATCGCCAAGATCCCTTATCCCATCACGATGACTTCTTATACGAGCGTTATCGATTCTGCCGACAAGGAATCATTTATTAACAAGACCTTCTGGAGTCATACATTGTGAACACCACACGAGCATTGACCGTCTCACAGACTGGATCAGAGCCGTGAGCTGTGAGCGAGTGGTACATTATTGTACAGTGTCGGCGATGCCGCTGCATGCCGTGCTGTTCGTAAAGTTTATTTGGTGCTTAAGAAACTTATGGATGTGTTCAATACATTACCATGGCACATATTGTATGGACTCACCATTCTGAATCATGTTTGTGTGCTTAGGTTTGACTTGCTCCCATGTCCTCTTGATGGCTGGTTAAACTACATGGGGCTTGAAAGCACTCATAATTATATGACAGTGTTATTAGTACACCATAGCATATCATTATTGTACTCATGATAAGAATAGAGAGAATCACACAATTTCTTTTCACTGCTTCAATTGATTGAATTTCTGATTATAAATAATATACATACTGATCCGCCCATACACAGATTCACACACACATATTCAAACTCCTAGTTCTATATGGTGATCTACACATACATGTATATACACATATATAGTATGATACATAAGCGCATACAGTACATATATCCTCATAAGTATCTATTGATTCGTATCAATTAGATACTCTTCGGACTTGTTTTATCTACTTATTCTGAAAGAGTTGAGATGATTATTTTCGCTATAAGATCTCATTCGATGATGCATTCCATTAACCTTTTGGGCCCGAACAGTACCGATCACTACCGCACCATGCAGCATACCGTTTGAACAAAGAATTTCTCATGAACAGAAGCATGTGTAACACTTTACACACTTTCTCAAATGACGACCTCTCGTGACCTCTCGTACGTTTATGTCTCTTGCTCTGGCCTACTTCACTCTATTCACTCCAATTCTTTTGTGTGTGACTACTGCCATCGTTTGCTATGATTGTGGGTGTTTTTTAGGCTTTACTGAGCCTCAGTAAGCCCCTAATTTGGAGCAAAAACGCCTAAAATGACATACCCAAATTAAAATGTCTGTAGCGTCTGAACCACTTTGACTATATGCATCAATGAGGTCTTGCCAGAAAGAAAAAACCCTAAAGTTCCTTGTGAAATTGTCAGAAAACCTATAGGTCATACAGAAACAGAGCAGTGGGCCTTTGAAGTCAGTAAAAATGTAAGAGTTTTGTCCGTCAAAAAAGTATAAATAAAAAAGTATCTTTCAGTATAAATAACTGCCTGTGGCTGTATCTGTACAGGTAAAGGACAGTATAGGGCTGTAACTACACTATCAGTGAACACCTGCCTCAAATGTATTTGAAGAAGATAGGACAAAGTATGACCATTCTACAGTGTTCTGTCCATGAAAAGATTCATCAGAAAAAAACCGCACGTGAAAAGTGAAAACTATGAACACGTTGGTTGACAGCTTATGAGAAGGCTGTATTAGGTTTCTACTATAACTACTAGCCTTTTCTGAAGCCGCTAGCTCCATGGTAACATCCGCTAGTACATTCACTTGTACATTCACTAGTACATTCGGGTCTGTAATGTATATAAGACCTGACTTGCAGCGGTCATGGCGACTTTGGACAGTGTGTGTTTGGGCTCCTTTTGTGAAAAATCCATAAAAAATAAAAGAAAATGTATGTTTTCTTTGCAAAGATGAGGATTTTGTGCATGCTGGGATACCAAAAACGGCCATGTTTTGTGACGTAATTTTCGTAAGCAAGCCGTACGAACGGAAGAGATGGCGGTGTTAGATTTAGCCATGATTATGGTCTTGACTTCCTCATATGCGTTCATGATCATCTCCTGCTCGCCAGCGGAGAAAAAAGACGCTCTTTCTTTTACTTTATTCGCTATTGTACTGTTAGAAAATCATGGTTTCGGTGATCGATGCTTATCCCCTTTGACGTAAAACGGGCACGCCCAATTATCCTGATGACTGAGGTCTTGTTCGATTTAACGAGACTGTTTGAGCGCTGATCAGCCTTTGAGGAACCGAGATATCCTGCCTTCAATCATCTCGGTAATTCAAGCTGGTTAATTGGACATTTGATCGACTTAGTTGAGCGACGTACGAGGAATAGGGCTATCCTCGTACGTCGCTCAACTAAGTCGATCAAATGTCAATTATTAATAGCCCTATTAATAGCCCTATTCCGTACGAGGAATAGGGCTATTCCTCGTACCATGACCATAATCATGGCTAAATCTAACACCGCCACCGCTGCGAAATATATATATAATATAAAATAACGCAGACAAGTTAAATCCCTAAGTGTTGGGAAAATGTATATGCTATGGTGTACTAATAACACTGTCATATAATTATGAGTGCTTTCAAGCCCCATGTAGTTGCAACCAATTGCAATCAATAAGCTTGAACCTGCTCTGGAGCAGGTTCAAGCTCATCCTCGAAATTATCCGGCGAACTCAGTTAGCGACGTACGAGGAACGGGGCCCTGTTCACTTCATCAATCTATTTATTTACGTTTCCACGTGTCCTCTTCAGGGGGAGCAAGAACACTTCTTCTTCTTCTTCTTCGTCTTTGGGGTTTTACGGCATCAATTACGTGGCATTGCTGCCACCTCCTGGATCTAGATCAAAACTGCGCTATCTGCGTACTACAACCTTTTTTTATTAAACCAGTGTTATCTTCACACTAATGTGTATGTTCACTCCGTTTGTTTGTATTTAGTATTCTTTCCTTTTACTTTATTAAATACTTGTCATCACACAGCAGCAGGATCGATGTATCTCCACATTGAAAGAGGCGATCTGTGCATTTTGCGCACGTGGCACAGCCTCGTAAACTTCATTAATTAGGCCTTCATTCATCATTAAATCTCCCATCAAGATCAGTGAGGATAACGGTAGTGACCGTAAAAACATCTGGAAGACAGCAGCCGTCCTCAGGATGAGTCCATCTCCACCAGAGCTGTCGGGACATTTTGATTATATGTACCTAAAAATACTCAATTTGCTATGGATAAATAAAATGAATGTTATATCCTGTCGATTATTGTTGCTGCTTAATTGAAAAATCGTTCACTATTTGCTACAGAGACAACACTTTTACGTGTTATTTTACCACACGTGCTACAGTATAATGACTAGTCGTCTCATTACACAGATGAGACGATCATTACGCACAGACAAGAAACACTGAAATTCATAATTCAATTCACTTAAACTGAAATTCAAAAACACCATTAAGTCAACACCCAAGAAACAACTGAACATCTGTTAGAGAGCTGTTGTTGCATTTCACATCACGTCAGCCTCTTTCTGGCGACTCAGTGTTTCTTAAGCTGCATTCATGGTCCAAAAAACATATCTTGTTCTGTTTAGTGTATATAGTAGAGTAACAGTCCAACATTTTGGGAAATGAACCACATAAAGCAGAAATAAACACATGGCATGGCTTGATACTAGTAATATTCTTTTATTCTAGTAATATTGTGTCTGATGAAGACAAATGTTCATGCAAGAGTTTGGATAAAACATCACCAACAAAAACACAGACGCCCCTCTGAATATGATCCTTGATTATGGATCCTGTTGGCCAGTTGATGTGATAAAGTCCAGATTACAGCAACTACAAAACATAGTTTGACACTGAAAATACAGCAGGAATATAATCTTTGGTAAAGATGAGGAAATCCAGGAGAAATATGAGGAAAACATTATAAAATGAGAAAATTACATCATTGAATTCAAGAGGTCGCATTATGAATGAGGAAAAATCTCAAACAAAATACAAACAAATGAAGGTGCATTTGAACGCTGGAGGTTCATTGCTTCTTTTTATCAAAATGCAAATCCCAATAAGGCAACTTTCCCTTTGATGAAAAGACATTTCCCTTAAAAATGTAATTAAAACAAATACTGACAGTTTGCTTCCGATAGTTTAAAGAAATCAGCAAACACTTGTGACCCATTTGCCAACATAATCATCACATAAATACAAATTTTCTGCTAACATTGATATTTTTCCAAACTTTCATACATAATTTGAGCTACATCAGGGCTCTGCAATACATCACAGGAACGGATTCATCATATGTCATTACTCACTGTGATTAATCCCATCATATCCACATCTCTTGACAGTGTTACCTGCTCTGTAACTACTCCATCTCTCTGACATATCCTGTATTTCCCAAGAGTCAGCTTGTAAACACAAAAGACACACGTTTAAAACCATAAATAAATGCTCTGATGGTGTCCCTTAACGCATGGTACTCGCAACATGGGAAGTGAAGCCTCGACACGTTTGAAGTGAGGATAGAAGAGAGGAACAGCAGGGATTCTACCATGATGAACTGAAAGTCCTAGATTGACTTATTCTGTTAAAAATGAGCGCCTGGAGTTAAACAGTTAAATCGACTTCCCCAAAGTGCAGCCGTCACACATTTTCAGCTAATTTAAAGTTTCATGTCTGAAGTCATCTTGGACAGTTGCACATCTAATGTCTCACCTATTTACAAAGAGATTTATCAAAAGAAAAGGATTAATAACATAATAATAAAAACAAGTGTAGAAACACTTGATCTAACACTAACAGTAACTGAAGAAGAGGCATTGATGGGATGAAGAACCGTCTCTTTGGTAACAACACATCTGACGCAGTATGTTGAAGAAGACCGGTTGTAGAAAGCGTCCTGTCAGTTTGGGCTCTTTAACACTCTCCGTACAAGCTACTCTACTTTCATGATGACGGTTTAAAAAACATAATCCACACACTTATTGACAACACCTCACAATGACAGTCTAGCTCTTCATACACCAGAAATAAAACAGACATCAGGGCAGCTCTTTTTACAAACTGGGCTAAAAGGTGCTGATGCGGGGGCCTGAATGAGGACGCATTCTACTTCATGCTTTCACACAAACATGCTCTCTTCAAATGACATATCTAAAAAAACATCTTCAGCTGGACTATGTTTTGTGAGGAGTTTGCTGAGAACAAATACTTCATGGGAGTTCTCTTTTGTCTTTCCTCTCTGCCGTAGGGGGGGTCAGAGGTCAGGGACACTCGTTAGGACGGACTTAAACCTGGGTTTAGATGAAGGACGGTCTCCCTGTTCAGTTAGATCACCCAGCTGCCCTGAATGTAAATAAAATGTTGCGTCCATGCGGTTATGTTGAGAGCTATTGTTGACCTTGACGGCTTGATTGTTCAGCTCAGACAGTTGGGTTAGTATTTTAGTCTTTTTAAGTTTAAACTATTGATCGCTGTTCACATTCCTAAATCAAACTAAGGGGTTCAGATGGCTGCAATAAAAAACTATGTCTGATGAGAAAAATAGCATTCAGAATTACACAAATTCACTAAGATGTGAAATGCCAAGAGTCTAGTTTTAAGTTCATTCTTGTGGACTGATCATGACCGCATCGACTTTACTGGGCAACAGTGCAAAGGCTTATAGAACAAGTAGGACTCACAGCAACAGAGCAAGCTAACTGGCAGTCTTTGTAAGGGAGCGTGGCTGGAAATGTAAGGCACTACAGTCTGGTGGTGGGACCGAGATGGAAGGACGTCCGTCCTCAATTCAGAAACTCCCCGAATCCGCTCGTCGCCGTCTTCACATTCGTAACATTCGTATCAGGAGAGCAGAGATCCTCCCTGCAGCTCGGTGACATCCATAGAAAGAAAGACTCCCTCTCCGTGCTCGCCGGCACATGCTACTTCTCAGGTAGAGTTCAGGAGTGAGGACGGAGCGTGAAGAAGCCGTACGGAGGAGACGAAGGGGGAGGATTCGCGTGTGCTTACAGTCGAGTGAAAGGGCCCACGTGGAGAGGCCCTCTCAGTTTGGGGGAGGAGCAGGAGTTGGTGGTGAAGATGGAGGTGGAGGACGGGGAGGAAGAATAAGGGGATGAGGATGCAGATGAGGAGTCACCGCCGCTGTTCAGGGCGAAGACACTGGAAACGGCCACATCCACGATGCCTTGACATAGCTCCGGATACAGTTTCCTGGAGAGGGAAGGTTGACTGATTTAATATCGAGCAGAGGAAGATAACTGTCATGGCATGTTTGCATTGAATAGCGTCGAGTTCACTGACGAGTCAAAGTTCCAAAAATAAAAATTCAGTAAGGAGTGAAATTCTACTGTTTATCTTTGAAACAATGATAATGCTTTCAAAGCTTTCCTATGTCTGACTCTGACCCTCCAAGGAAGAAAAACAACAAACACTCACACATTTTTTACATAACAAGGGAAATGGATTCAAAGCTTGTTTTCTCCATATTGTAAACGGAGGCCAAGAGAAGTCTAAATGCAGACTGCAGGTATAGATGTGAATTGGAGACAGAGAACAAGGCTGTAAGATTCCTGGACGGGGGAAAAAAACAGTAACAAATAGAAGTGAAAGAAACATTTTGAACACAAAGGATCAGCTGAATGGTACTGACTGCGCACAGGCCGGAGCTCCATTGATCTCAATGAGCCACACTTTGAAGCTCTCGTCCACCATGAAATCAAATCCGAAGAGTTGGAAGCTCTGGTAGGACAGGTGCTTGGTGCTGATTGTCGGCTCAATACATGTCAGACAGCTCCTGTGAAACCAGACGGCAAAATCATTTCCAATCGCCTGGCTGCTCGACAAAACACCTCAAACAACGCCCCGCCGCGTGCAAACACTCGATACGATTCATCAGGAACGCTTCTTCACAGACCTCGACTGACGTTTGAAGAAGAAGTGCACAGTAAAATGCTAACTGCCAAGGTCCCACCTTTTCCTTGGTGGTGGTAGCTTAGATATGGTAGAGTCACAGTAGTCACACGTAATGGAGCTCATTAAAGATGAGATCTACCACGTTCATCAGCGTTAGTTTAGAGCGTTTGCATTGTAACATCTGCTAATTAGCACAAAACACAAAGTACAGCCGATTTGATCTGTATTTGGTCATGAACCAAAGTAATGGACAACATGAAAGTTTGACCCAATGACTGTGAATGTCTGTGCAAAATTCCACGGCAATCCATTGAATAGTTGTCGAGATGTTTCAGTCTTAACCAAAGCGGTGGACCGACTGACAGATCAACATCCCTCGAGCCGCTACCTTGTCTAAAAATGCCTGCATGAGCCTACAGGGTGAATTTGAAAGCCAAAGCACCTGTTTTTGTTTTTAGTGAACAATCCTATCAAAGTCCCCACAAATATAATATGATTTTATGCTCATTTCTACGAGCTGAAGTCAGTGGCTTTCACATTCGCCAAATGTCCTCGTACAAAAACGTTGTCTCGTCTAATCTGTCTTGTTTATATCCAGTTAGCTATAAGAGTAATATGTGTTTGACTTGAACGAGAACATGTTATTTATGTTCACTGTCAACTAAGACAGATCTGAATTGACAACTCAGTCAGCATTTTTTCAGTAGTAGAGTTTGAAGACTCGCACAAATATGCTAGTTTTTCTGTTTGGATACAGTACGAGACTGAAAAAAAACATGTATTTCATGTTTCAATGCGATAGCTTAGCAATGCTTTCTATTACATGAGATCCAACGATAAAAACAGCAGCAAAAACAAAAAGGACCTACTTTATGATCTGCTTGATCTGAGGTAATATGGCGGCCTCCAGGGTGACGTTGTGAGTGTTCAGCAGGTACAGCCTGAACTCATCAAAGAACATCTCGTTGCCCTCCTCGTATCGTCCGTAGTTGTGGGAGTGCTCCTTCTGGATGCAGTGGTTCGTCAGGTGGCTGGTCATGTCCTGGAGGTCAGAGCTGTTGTAGGGCTCCGAGGACGTCCGCAGCACACCCTCCCGGTATAAATAGATGTTGTAGTGATGGTCCACTAGCACCCAGCTCCTAGCAACGGCATAGCGTAATAACAGCCTCAGTTACAAAGTCCAGACAGACTAGCGTGTTCTCTGTGGGCTACACGTAAAACACACTTGCCTGATGTCAAACTTCCGATGTCCCGGCTGCAGAAGCAGAGGTTTCTCCAGGTACTTCTGAATAACATGGACCTGCCCCTGATTATCGATGTACTCCAGCAGCTGATTAGCATCATGGGATATCAAAATACCAGCACCTGTTGCAAGACAGAACAAATATTAGAAGCTGCCACTGGTGCCATGAACCGCAACTTAAAATAGTGGAGAAAAAAAGGAGTAGGTCCCATAAAAGGGGATTTATCACAGAAAGATTGTTGCCTTTAGCAGAGCAAAACTCTTCAGAGTAGCTCAGAAAGTGTATGTTATATATTTCACACCAAAGGGGAAATGTCTGACTAAGGCTTACTCCTATCTTGGATTTAAAACAATAATACGTGGATAACAGATTTTACCTTTAGCTCCAGCGGAAGACTTGGCTATCCACACTGTGCCCTCCCCACTTTCCTTTTTAGAGTGATAGGAGGCCAAGAAAACCTCCCGCTCATCCGTCCTGGGATTGCTCTTCAGATGGCTGATGCCATTCGTGGCTGGAGCAACCGGGGTCTTGAGGTCAGTGGGATAGATGATGTAGGATTCTGGAAACCAGTTACAGGAGTCGGACAGCTCTGGGCTGGTCTTTATGAGCCTAATGGCAGAGAAGGGAAATGGTCAGCTAATGTAACCCCACTTTAAATAATTCATGCGCAAAGAAAGTACACATGAATGACAGCAAAAGATACAGATGTGTCATTAAAAAAGAGCAAATACGCACTTAACCAGGGGCGCCTTTCTGCAAAGCTTGTCTGCTCCTCTGTAGTAATTCACCAGCTGCACCAGTCCTGGCTCGTGACCTGTGGGGACCCACGTGATGACATGGACATGGATTAAAAACACATGCGTGCACATCTAAACGAGAGAGACCATCTTTCCACAGGATGCTGGAGGAAGCAGCCCTGCGCAGTCACAGCAGCTGCCTCATCATTCACACCAAATACGGCACACAAACAGACTCGTGTCAGCATCATATGAAATAAGAAATAAAAACATATTTACCCAGACGTCCAAAGGGCAGTCTGTTCCGTTCACCAAGCATGAGGTTGAATCTGGGATTGTCTCTTTTCAGCCTCTTCCATTGTCCGGTCGAGAGGAGGATTTTGGAAACTTCTGCATAAACAGTGCTGTTCTCGTCACGGGTGACAAACGTGTACATCGGGTTATTCATGCTGCCACGCTGACTACGAGGGGAAGTATGTAATAGAAACAGTTGAACGTCTGAATAACTTCGCTGTGTAGCTAGGTATGAGACTGTCTGGTTGGCCCTGCAGCAGACAGACTGTTCGGGGTTATCTCCTCCGTCCGTGCCATGACGATGAGTCAGTCATATCCAGCCCACACTTCCCAGTCAACCGCTAACTCCCAGTATTGTTCTGAAGCTCCAATTCAGAAGCCTGAGGTTATTAGTATTTGTTTGAATAAAACACCGTAACATGTGGAGGATATGCAATTTAAGGTCGCTGCGCAGACAGGGTTCCCTTGACCCAGACAAGGGTGTGACTGACTGCTGCAACCGGCTCCTGGGGCTGGTCCCGTCTGGATGAACGATAATTGAGATCCCGTCTCCGGTTTAGCTTTGGCTAACGGACTGCGACCACTATGAATAGCTATTCAGGAAACTTTTTTCTGTATCTCTCATCAAAGACAGAGATTTTAATAAATAGTGCAAAATATTAACTAACTACCTAGTTAGCTACACAATAACACAAAAGCGGCTCTTTTTCCCACAGGCGGCGTATTCTTTGATACTCTGCAGCTCGACAGTCGCTGTCATCCACTGTCGACAGCATAAACAAAAAGCTCCACGTTTGTGGTTACTGTAGTTTACGCGTACACTAACAACAAGAGTAATACATATTGAAATATGTCTAACACACATTATAAGTAGATTAACACCATTCTGAATGCAATTTATGTAAAGGTATTCTTCCCTTCAAAAATATTTACGTTGAAATTCAGTGCCCGACTGAATTTCAACAAAGCTAGTACTACATTTCCCAGCATGCCACACGATAAAGCGACAATCTAATCGTTACATTTATCACGTTGTGGTTGTGGCTTCGGCCAGAAGATGGCGCCGTAGACCTCACTACACGTTAGCAGGTCGGACATATGTGTCTTTGGTTGATACCCACAAGCTGTGTCCCAATTCAGGGTCTGCATCCTTCGGAGGCTGCATTCGTAGACCGGTTGCGTCACAGCGCTGCGACTAGGCTGTCCCAATTCGCATGTTTGTTGAAGACTCCTTCAAATGCAGCCGACGAACGCAGCCTTCTGCACCCATTTTCGGAGGATACATCTGATGGAGACTTCGTGGCCCAGCATATCCCAAGATGCATTGCGTGCCGGTGAAGATTTTATTTGAACCAACATGGCGGCGATTGATGCGAGAGCTGGAGAAGCGGCAGGATTCACTTTTAAATGTAAGTATTGAGTTTCAACTCACTCGAATGTCACCGATACTAATGTTAAAGCAAAATAAGAGATCTTATAACATCACATGTGTGTTAAAGTGATCCGTTAAGTTACGTGACGTTCGTAGCTTACAAGCTAACTAGCGTTAGCCGCAGCGCTATTAGCTGCAGCTCAGCTGTCTGCATCCGACTGTAGTGAGACTTAAAGTAACTTTTAATAACTTCACTTTCAAACCTCAGAGGTTGAATAATATCTTACTGATGTTGTGATGGTTTTACAGATGATTTATACTTCATATCATGTACATAAACGGACCAACGTGAGCTCAGGTAGACAGGTTGTGAACCTGAAATATCACTTTAAGTCCGGTAACGTTAAGATTAATTACACGAATACACTGAATTTGAGTATTTTGCTGATTCTCTTCTTGTTGTGTTACAGAGAGCCAGGAGCTGAGGGGAGAACGATGGACAAACATTCAGCAACCGTAGCTTTGAATTAAGACATTAGTCCATTTGTAATGTCTCCATTTCACCATCCTGTACTTGAGGTTACAGTTACATTAGCTCTCATCCTGTACAAAGCCTTTACTAATAAGACAACCAGTAGATCCTTCTGATGTGTTAATATTGCTGTCACAGAGATGAAACTGATTTAAAAAATATAAAGAATATGCACATGTTACTGCAAGTTAATAAACACGTTTGCTGACATTTGTTTTGCTGTTAATATTAACTGTCTTGATTGATTTCCTCTGCCTTAGGATTGAGATATATATATATATATATATATATATATATATATATATATATATATATATATATATATATATATATATGTGTGAATGAAATAAAGTTATTGATAAATACATTGTTTTAATTGCAAGAACTATAACTGAAAATGTGTTATTTAACATAGTAACTGATTTAATTAACTGATTATTAATTTAGAAAAACAATATGAAAATAAACTATGAATGAATTTAATATATGATTAAAAACACTAAACTAAAAACTTCAAAGTATATATACTGAAAATATTTTAGTTTAATGTATTTATGTGTATATATTTATAATCCTGAGCAGGGATTATATATATATATACACACACTATAAATATATATACATATATAATCCTGCTGAGCAGGTATTATATATATATATACACTATAAATATATATACAGGTATATACACTATAAAAAAAAAAATATATATATATAATCCTATTGAGCAGGGCGATGGGAGCAGCAAGAGGGGGCGGGGCGAGAACAGCTGTTGACGCAAACAGGAAGTCCTCTGTAGCGTAGGCCGTCTCATTTCGGAGACCACACGGTCTAGCCTTTGCGGTTTTCAAAGGACGCGGCCCACGTAGACCGTGAAGGCTGGGTCCTCCGAAGGATGCAGACCCTGAATTGGGACACAGCTACAGTCTGGAGAATAAAGTTGTAATGCTCGAAAGAAAGGTTCTCACTCTGGGTAAGACTGACTCGTAGTCTGTCATATATTATCACGAATCCAGAAGCGTTACGTGGAAATTGACAGAGCGACATAATAACACGTAACAGATCGTGGCCGCTCTCTGGGCGGACCTGGGGGATAAATGCAGCACTCCCTAGTTGTGACAAGTTATGGGTCCCGGTCCGACATTTTCAAAATAAGTTATTTGCCTCAGTTTAGCTCTTTATTATTCTCATATTTTCATCATAAGTCAATGTTTTGTAAATCCAATACGGGTACAATTTGTTTAGTTTTGGCTGGAGGTCTCTACATTAGGTGAAAGTGAAAGAACAAATTTAGGGTTTCCTGAGAACGAATTGTGACGTGACAGGAAGTCGGTCAGCTGAAGAAGAAACAAGTGGCGGGAACAACTAAACAGCAGCTTTCAACATGATGAAACCCCTGTATGTTTAGTCTAGCACCTATTTACTTATCAGAGGATATCCCTAATAGTAAGTGTCGTCCGTCATCCTCAGTGTTGTAGCCTGTTGTGTGTTGCAGTGTATTTCCATTGAACACGTGATGTCTGTAGTTTGTAAACGAGTAGGACTGTTTACAGACTGTTTATAACTGCATGTCACGGAGAATACAAGCTAGGCTCCCCTGTCAGTTGAATGAATGTTTACTAAAAGTTAAATGACACTGCAGACGTTTTGCCAGTGAACTTCCCTCGAGTTACAACTAACATCAAATAAGATATTTAACGTTAGCTTAGCTGCTCAAAGGGGCGTTGGACAAATCCTACACATTGTCATATAACGTCGCTGTTCATCACGTGACAACAGTTTTATATTCCCCTCTGTGGCTCTGGAGAAGCTTGTTCAAGACTGATAAAACAACAATGTTTAGAGGTTAAATAAAACTGTTGTATGCAGACGAGCAAAGCATGTTTTTAAAAATTAAAGTGGTGGAGTTTTGGGCATTTGGGCATTTGACGTCACCAAGCTGGGAGGGTCTTAACTTAAGGCAGCGATGCTAATGAGTGGGATGTATACATCCATGCTTTGGCCATGCTATTGACTGAACGTAGGCAGTAAGCAGAGCAATACTAAATCAATGGGTCCCTGTATCATATGCCTGTTCATATAACAGTATATCATTTAATTAGATGTAACTTTTTTTAGTGTGTATGGGTCAGTGATGATGCATACCTTGGCTTTTACTGAGGTCATGTATTTTTAATAACTTTGGTCCCTTCTCCTTCATCAGACTGGAGCAGGCCAGGCATGAGTGGAGCACACCTGGACGAATGGCAGAGGAGGTCCTTTGACATTTCATCTGGCAACTGTACACCTGAACAGACGGCCGATGCCTACCGGGCCCACGTCCTCTCCATTCAGTATGCATGGGCAAGCTCCCAGCTCTCTCAGGCCGGCACGGCCAGCCTGCTCGGGACCTACTCGGAGCGCTACGCCTCGGTGCTGGACTCGGATGACCCCCGCACGGGGCTCAACAACTATGCGGAGAGCGCGCTGCATCTGGCCCGCAGTCAGAGGAACTACAGTGACAAATGGGAGTCGTCGCTGACCACGGAGAGTGTGCTGGAGCTGCCCTGCGTGCAGAGGATGTTTCAGGCAGGGACAGGGGGAGGAGGCTCCCTCGTGGCACCAGGAGATGTTAACATATCTGTGGGAGG
Source organism: Leptoclinus maculatus (assembly GCA_032191485.1). Lineage (NCBI taxonomy): Eukaryota > Metazoa > Chordata > Actinopteri > Perciformes > Stichaeidae > Leptoclinus > Leptoclinus maculatus. The sequence goes on from JAVDOI010000016.1 coordinate 15,556,081, forward strand.
AGAGGGCAGGTTACTAACTAATATGACTGTTGAGAGGTCAATAGGCTCTGAGGGGATGTCGGGTAATCCAAACTCGTTGTCCCGACCTCCGACCCGACCGCAGTCTGTGTTTAGTCATTCTTCTCCAGTTCCTCCACAGGGAAACCCTGGTCCTTCAGGGGGGACACGAAACTCTCAGTCCTCCTTCTTCCCCATCTCCAACCCGTCTAAGCGGAAGAATTTTTACAACCCAGATGGAGGGGATGGTGGCAGGGGGCAACACGGAGGTCAAGCAGCCACTGACCCGCGGGCTGGAGGCAACTTCAAAACGGCTCGCGAGCAGTTCATTGTGGATCAACAGAAGAAACACTCCAATCCGCCCCAGAGGGGTCAGACCACGGGGATGGCAGCAACTTTGAAGAAATCTCTGGGCGCCAACAGGCCCCGAGGTACATTTTCTAAATTTGTGTCACCCATTCCGCGACAGGAGGAGGAAGATGGAGGGGCGAGCCGTAGTTCCAACCAGGAGCCTCCGATCCTGGATGAGCGTCTGAAAAACTTTGAGCCAAAGATAATCGAGCTGATCATGAGCGAGATCATGGACCACGGGCCTCCCGTCAGCTGGGATGACATAGCGGGCCTGGAGTTTGCCAAGACCACCATAAAGGAGATTGTGGTTTGGCCCATGCTGCGACCCGACATCTTTACTGGCCTCCGTGGTCCACCCAAAGGCATCCTGTTGTTTGGACCCCCGGGGACCGGGAAAACTCTGATCGGTAAATGCATAGCTTGCCAGTCGGGCGCCACCTTCTTTAGCATCAGCGCTTCATCGCTCACATCCAAGTGGGTGGGCGAGGGAGAGAAAATGGTGCGAGCCCTGTTTGCCATTGCCCGCTGCCACCAGCCCGCTGTCATTTTCATTGATGAAATCGACTCGCTGTTGTCCCAGCGGACAGACGGGGAGCACGACTCGTCGCGTAGGATAAAGACGGAGTTCTTGGTTCAGCTGGACGGGGCGGCAACGACCGCCGAGGAACGCATCCTGGTGGTGGGGGCCACCAACCGGCCTCAAGAGATAGACGAGGCTGCTCGGCGACGCCTCGCAAAGAGGTTATACATCCCCCTGCCCGAGGCAGCCGCCCGTTGGCAGATAGTAACGAACCTCATGACTCAGGAGAGGAACCAGCTGAGGGAGCAAGAGCTGGAGAGCGTGGTGACAGCCACAGAGGGCTTCTCCGGGGCTGACATGACTCAGCTGTGTCGAGAGGCAGCGCTGGGGCCCATCCGCAGCATCCAGCTCAGTGACATCGCCACTATCACTGCAGATCAGGTGCGAGCAATCCTCTACTGTGACTTCCAGGAGGCCCTGAAGACGGTACGACCCAGCGTCTCGTCGAAAGACCTGGAGCAGTATGTAGACTGGAATAAGACTTTTGGATGTGGACGTTAAGCGGGGCTCCTGGTCCCGGTCTGTTTAAGTTATGGGTGTTGAACTGAGTTGAGATAAAACTTTCAACTCTGGAGGAATCTAGAGATTTCCAATATTTTCCTTGTTGCACATGAAGCACATAGCGTGGGTGGACGAAATAGCAGGAGCACCTGACAAAAAAAAGAGTGAAATACTTTTCTGTCTGCAGAAATCACTCTGCTCATTATGCATTCAAATGATTTTCATAAGTCTGTATGAGCCGGACTGTTTTATTTGGATGTTCACTTTACTGTTGCGTTCTGGTTTGGTGTAAGCGTTATGCACCATGTTGTGTGCTTGAACTGTGTTTCAAATGAATCCGTTTAAATTGCTTTAATTGCATTGCCAACATTGTATGTTTTCCTAATAAATTGAGATGATCTCCAGTGTATTGTGGCATTTTCCCTGACTCGAGCCTCCATACTCTCATCTAATCCACAGAGGGCAGCGTGTGTTTTGTTAAGAGCTTTATTGTCACATCTCTGATACTATCCCTGAATTGCTCCTGAGGCTGCATGTCCTAATTGTATCCACGGAAGTTGGGCAACACACAGAGCATCCTGGGTCTCATGTTGTAAAAAAAAAAAAAACTGAAAACTTTGCCTCCCTTCCTGTTAGTGATTAAGACAGCAGTGGACTCAACAGGAAAATCTGTTACTGCAATACCTCCTTTTCATTAGTAAAGAAGCATGAGCTCCATAATTTGAACTTTTAGTGCTCGCCCTGATCCACAGGGTTCATGGCCGCCGTAGATGTACATATTTCTGTCCGTCCAGTTAATCTCTCGGCTATGAGGCGGCCACTCGCTCTCCTCCACACAGCAGAAACTTGGTTAATCCATCGCCAAGTGGTCGCTCTGGTCAACAGAGACTCTTAACAGTGTTGATATGTTGTCGCTGGTCATACATCCACTACGGAGGAGGACCATTATAGATTGTGTGCACATGAAATGAAATTCTCATGTAAATTTAATGGAACAATCTTTGAAAATCTGGAAGCCCATGAAAGAAGACTTTCATTTATTTTTCATCTTTTTGTCAGGTCCCTGATAAATATTTCAGACGGGTGGTTGGCCACTGTATTGAAACTTTGCAGCGAAAGTTGTCACACACCAGCACCCCACCCGCCCCCCCACCCCTCTACAGCTGGACCGGGACAGATGCACAGAAATCCACTGGAGGTGCCATATGTTGTTAAGTGTGCAGCTCAATTTGACTGTGGCTGTGCAGCAGTGGTCACATTTGGGGTTGCGTGGTCACAAACACACATCACATATAGGTAGGTGTATTGGAAAAAAAAAAAAATGTATTTGATGTGCTTGTTCTGTAATACTGACATTTGAAATCAAGGTAGCAATTGAATAATATCAGCTGAGTATTTAAGTAACCTGGAGATGTTTTTTTTGTAGCTGCTTTCAGAACCATTACTGAAGTAAATATACTCCATTACAAAAAAAATGAGATCCTGTATTAAAAATGTACCTGAGTAAAAGCATAGAAGTATTCTACTGCAAAATGTACCGAAATTATAACCCTTAATATTTTCATGAAATCAAACCCACATTTTTTATATTATGTATGCATTTTTCCAACAATAGTCATTGAATGCATCTACATTCTGTAATCACTTCTCTATTTAGCAGTTTTCATTGTTGGTGGCGGGGTCCGCCATTTCCGCACTGAATTTAAATTGGGAAATTTATAGGAAACAATATAGCATGTAGTCCAGTTTATTTGTAATTATTTCAGAAAAGTACTTGACTGAAATCAGATTACATTTGCAATAATTATTGACAAATGTATTAGCAAAACAACACAAGTTTGTTTGGCTGCACTATAAATATAAATATACACCAGTGGCAGTCATTTCAAACAGCTGTTACAGGTGTCACCAAAACCAATCCTGCCTAAAAACGTAAGGATTATAAGTAAACATACTCTCTTTCCTGAAAATGTGACTATTATATAGTCTGTAATACTGATGCACCAGTGCGTGAGTAGCTTTTTACTTCTACTACTTTACAGGCAGGTAGCTACTTTAATTCAAACGGGTCACAAGATGAATCTGAGGAAAAGATTCTGCGACGCAAATGTATATATTCTTTTCTTTTCCATTATCTATTGCACGTAAGATGTTGATTACTTCTACCTCCTCGGGCCTCAAGCAGCCCAAATGAAACCATGTGTAGAGAAGTCTAGAAGGGAAACGTGTCTAACAACTCATAGGCATCTGAAACGAGACAGGAGGCCCCAAGTAGACATTGCTTCTTTGTAAGATCTCACAAGCCAGACGGGTTGGGAAAAGTATAAAGCGCACAGTATAAATACTCAATTAAAGTACCAGTACCTCAACATTGTACTCAAGTACAGCCATTGAGTGAGTATATTTAGTTACTGGGTGAAGACCCTAAACTTGATGCTGAAATGTGGCCCCACATGTTGGGAAACACTTGCTGAAACAGCGACTGAATTCACAAATTATGCAGTGAATGTTCTATTGTGGCCTTTTATTAATGGCACACGGTCATGTAAAGTGTGAAACACCTTGAGTACTAACATCTTGTTGGATCCTAGGCTGAATTGGTTGAATCCGATTCTTAAAGGAGTGTTTCGGCTGTTTGAAAGGGGAAGTGAGATTTGGGATTCTGGCAGGGCCAGAGTTCGTTGGCCAGATTAATCCCTCTCATGCAAATGTCCTCCCTCCCCTGTTGGGTCCCAGTCAAGCGTGGGGGTGTGTGTGGGGGGGGGGGCCTCGGCGCTGGCCACAGCTGCTTCCCGTTTCTGCTAAATCACACAGCAGCCATCTGGACGAGACTACCGCCGCCGAGCTCCTCACACCGGCCCCGACCGAGCCTCCGCAGACGGGCCCGGCCCTCAGAGCCCCGGCCCCTGCCTTCTGCTCCAGTGCCCGATCCTTCGCTGCTCCTCAGAGGACCACACTCTTCAGGTCCTGGACACGGCACATGTCCACATGCTGGTGTGTGTGTGAGAGTGTGTGTGTGTGTGTGTGTGTGCTGCTTATGCTACAATGTACTCCCTTGATGTCACAATTTTAACACGAGGGTCTCTGTGTGGACAAATGCCCCTGTGATGTTTCAGCCTTCTGTTTGGCATCCTTGGTGAATTCATATGAGGGAATGTTTTTAGTGAAAAAGAATATGTGAGCGTATGGTTTATAACTACAACCACACTGAAGAAAAGATCGATATTTGACAGAAATTAGCTCTTTTATGCAAAATCTAAATACGTTGAAACCACTCATGGTAATCGTATGTGGAGAGGTGTTTATTTATTCTCCTCTCACAGTGAATATTCTCTGTGTTTGTGTGTTGTGTACACAAATGCCAGTCATTCACTCTTTCTTGACTCTTCCTTGACAGGCAGGAGCGAGCAGCATCTTGAATGACATCTAAACTTAATTATTTCAGAAGGTTCGAGAGTGAGAAATGAAATCTCCATATTTTTTAAGAAGGTAAAAACTTTTCATTAACTCCAGGAATGATTTTCAGTTTAACGTGGACATTTTGACAGGTGGTTAACAATAATACAAATATCCATATGAATTTATAGAGACGATCCCAAGTAGCTGCAGGTCTGTTAGCAGTGGACCTTTAGTCATTAAACTCCTTCCTCCTTATTACTACACTCAGCCACAGTAACACACAACACTTGCCCGCTCTTTGTGCATATATAAAATATCCTTTATTGATATTTTGCAAGCATAAAGCTCCTTCAAAGCTCAAATGGCTCGTTTTCTTTCTGTAAATGAAACGATTATTAGCCATCAGGTGCCAAAACAAAAGGCCAGGATAACATTTTCTTCTGATAAAATTCAAAATAAAAACCCAGCAGCGGTCCTGTTTTCACCTCAAACACATTTAGTACAGTTGGACAGAAAGAGATGCAGCTTTTATTAACTACTCTACAAACAAACATCGATCACTGTAATAAATACAAAAACAGACAGGCGTGTAAATATGATATAAATAATATGTAGGTTGTTACAAATACAAGAACAGGTTGAAACTTTGAAAGGGACGTGTGGGGTTATCTACACTGATTGTTTTTATTGATCGTATTTCATTTTCTAAAATGGGTTTTACTGCACTGGAAACAACTGCGGAACATTTGGGACACTTCAATAAACAGATTTGTAAATGTGAGGATGGTAATCGTTTCTATACTAAATCTAGAAAAAAAGTTGCTGCATGGTTTTCCAAAAGAAAAGACACATTTTATACATGTGGCAAACTGTAAATACATCATTTAAACCTATGTAGGATTGTGGCTCAGTAACTCTGCTGCGTTATCTTCACTGAACATCATTTTGCTACTCTTCCTTTTGAACATGGCATTTGAAAGTGGAAATAAAAGTCTTGATTTATAGTTGTACATGAATCTGTGTTCCACAAACATGCATACTTTGTATAAAAAACACAACTTTCAGACATCAACAGTGTATTTTACATCTTGTATTTCTTATGCATTTATTTCAGCCGCATGTCTGCATGACTGAGTGTGTGTGTGTGTGTGTGTGTGTGTGGCGTGTTGGCCACACACACACACCTGTTTGTCTGTGTGGAAGTGTGTGTTCTCTGGTGGACGGGGCTCAGTAGCGATGCTCCCCCCGCGTTATGTGCGAGGAGAACTCGTATCGGTCTTGACTCCGGTGACCACAGAGGTTGCACTCGAAGGGGTCTCTGAAGCCATGGCAGCCCATGTGAATGGTGTACATGACGTGGTCCAGGAAGAGAACGCGGCAGTGTTCGCACCGGTACGCCCTCACCTGGTCCCCGTCTGCCGTCACCACCTTGAAGCCCTCGGAAGCCATCTCCATGCTGGCCCGGATGGCCTCGTACTGCCTCTGCTGCTCCTCCTTCACCAGAGGGAGCATGCCGTTCCTCACCCCCGAGGTGATGTGGCTGGTCAGGTAGATGAGGCCGGACGCCGCCCCGCCGGGGCGATCCTCGTTGTTGCTCTCGGTGTCCGTGGAGTCCTGGCCGCTGTGGCTGGGCGAGCCGTCCTTCTCGCTGGAGGCGGACTTGGAGTTGGAGAGGAGCAGCAGGTTCTCGGCCGCGTTGTCTTTGGCCGTCAGGCTGAGGCCCGTCCCCACGTGGCCCTCGGGCACCGGCTTGTGCAGCGGGTACATGGAGCTGAGACCCACGTCAGAAGAGGAGGCCGGGGAGGTCTGGACCAGAGGCCGGAGGGACTCGGCCCCCAGGTAGCTGATGGCGCTGTTGATGGCCTGGTCGATGACGTGGGGCTGAATCATCTCACCTGCTCCTCCGTCGTAGGAGAGGTCTGACAGACGTTTGTCGCCTGAGGGTTGGGAGAGAGACACAAGAGCAATGTGGAGGTTGTACTTCACTGACACGCTTGAACTTTCACCTCCGTCCTGTGATTACTTCACATTAATACCGAGCCTGCTCCTCTCTAGCTGAGTTAGAAAATGACTCACTGTTTTTGTTTCTTCTGGTCTCATATTGGTATTTCTAGTCTCATACAAGCTTTTTTCCTGAGCCTCCTAATTTTCAGTCTTTTATTATGAACATTATCATCATCTTAATGTAATATTAATATACATGATCAAACACAATTTCAACATTCAAACATAGGCTTTTCTCACAGTGTTTAAAGAAGTTAAAGGCACAATTCCTATTGAGGCTGAACTGCAAAAATAGACTCTTTTTTTTCTGTAAAACGTAATAAACACAAAACACATTGCAGCTTCACCTATGCAGCTTTCACAGGCGCAGCGGTTACACAAATGTATCAGCAAAAGCAGCGATATTGTATATTACACAAAGGAAGCAGATTTCAGCCCTTACCCACAAACTTCTGTGGCATAGTGCTCTTACGCTTAGCTACGTTATTAGCTAGTCTGTCTAGCACCAAGGCTCTGTCAGATCCCGTCTGGCTTAAGTCTTCCCTCTGCTCATTCTGGTTGCTTTCTTCCTTTACTACTGGAAAGCAAGACAGAAAAGTAGATTTCAGAGTCAAAGTGATTTGAGTTTGTCCTGTTTAAAGTGATGAGCTGGCGCCTGACAACACACGATGGTATTTCCTGGTCTGATGGTAGGTTTTCTCACAGAGCGGACTATTCTGACACACTTAGTCTATAAATAAAGTATTTGTTCATGCTCACAGATGAGGTATAGATGTGTTTCTAGGCTTCAGTGCAGAGGTTTACAGCACCCTGCACATGAAATATCTCTACAGTCAGTTCATTCAAAATATGACTGGGTAAACATGGATGAATACAGAACTTTATCCTGACAACATGATTAAATTGACTAAATTATCCCTGCAATCATTTCACACAGCTGAAGAACCTCTGCATGATATATTCGAATGGAAATGACCGTAATTTGACCTGACCTGTTGGAGCATTTAGTAACAGCTTCATGGTGCACTGCTGCCGCATGCATAGCGCGTCCTGCACTCGGGGTAAAGTGGGCCCTCAGATTTGGGTGAAAGTGAAGTGTGCGTCTCGTGAGGCACCAACCTGTGTAGATGCTGTTCTGCAGCCCCATGCACTGGAGGTAGTTGTGACACCGCTCCTTGTGCTCCTCGAGAGAGCTGCGCTGCTTGTAACTCCGCCCACAGTAAGCACACTTGTGGGGTTTTCCAACTGCAGAGAAAAAAACTCCACATTAGATCAGTGAACGAGGCAGTGCTATATTGTATGTCATGGTTTATATTAATATGATATTACCTTGATATCTATTTTGGTTTTGTTACACAATAGAGATTCAACCTATAGTTAAGTTATTCTGCTGTTCTCACTGCCCTTTTTGGTGGCTCTTTTCCTGGAAAAATACAGGAACTGATTTTACATTTCCAGTTTGAGTGGAAAAAATAGAAGAAGACAAACTGGGTATTTAGCATGAAGAGTGGTAAGACAAAGAAAAGAGTACCGCCTACAAAGGGTTCATAGAGAGAAATCCCAACGAAAAGAGACCTGGCAGTACCGCCCACACAGGTGATCTTTGTAGCTACCACTGAGGTCATGTCCTCTGTGTTTTTTAGGGGTTTACATTTTACAAATCTTACTCATAGTGGGTATGTTATGAGCTGATTCTTGTGTAGCCAACAAAATAAATAAATAAGGTATTTCCCCATCAGAAGTTTATTCCTGGTCTTGTGGAGAAGGCTTTTAAACTAGATAATAATAGACCCAAAGTTGTTGAATAAAATCTATTGAAATTGTAAATGAACAGTTTTTTTTAAAAGGAGAGCAATGACCTCAGTATTTCTAAAAGTCTGGCTACGGCCCTCGTTTATTTTTGGGGTTTAGTCAATCCCAAAGTCCTGCTGCTTTAAAAACTTACAAGAGCACCAAATGTGTATTAATCCATGGCTGAACGTGGTCCCCAACAAATACACTATTTACTGCAGTTTGAGCAATGTTTGCCAAACAACTACAGTGCCCTGCTCAGCCTTTTTGAGAAAAGACATTATATTCATTGTGACCTGTTTTAAAGCCTGCCTTTGGTAAGAATGAATGGTCTTGGAGCCGAGTGTCACAAACGTAGTAGAAAGTACTGACAGACTAACACGCTGTTGGTTTTAAGCCTTTCACGGTAATCGAAGACAGTAAAATAAATTGATTTAAGTTGAAACTGCTGTGCAAGAATCATTTTGCAGTTTATCCCTTCACTGTTCTGCCGAGCTATTCAGAGCAGGCTTTGTAAGTGTGCTGTTTACACCCAAATATTTCATTAGCACATACTTCTGCAAAGCATTTGCAGAAAAAAAAAAGAAAAAAAAGTGACACCATATCTACACCCTGTCAACTTCCCCTTACATAGCACTAATCTCTCACCGTATGCACTGCGGAACACGACATGCCTTTTGTAAAGGCAGTCCAGGAGTTACCACGAGTGCAGACGTTTTCAGTGAGGGTGACCTTTGCGTACTCACCCGAGTGGGTGCGCAAATGGCCGGAGAGGGCGTCCCTCCTGCGACAGGCGTAGCTGCACAGGTGACACTTGAAGGGTTTCTCCCCCGAATGGAGCTTGATGTGACGCAGCAGGTTGCCCTTCTGGGTGAAAGAGGCACCGCACTGGCTGCACTGAAACGGACGTTCTCCTGAGGACAACAACACAACAGATGCACACTATTGTAAAGAGGCAGCTCAAAACACAACGCGTATGTTTTACTGGCACTCACTTTTATATGTTTTTATTTTATGTTCTTGATTTTTAATGTTTGTCTTCATTGCACCACTCTCCCTGACCTCCCTGTGTTCGATCCCTCCACTGACAGCGACAAAAGCACAAAGTCTCTGTCTTTTAATGCGTGGATGAAGGAGCGCGCCGCAGGAAATGTGGGGTCGCTGCACTACAAGCACGGCGAGCGCCAGAACAAGCCGGATGACGGAGCGTCTCCGGGGCAGAGAGCGCTCCAGCAGCCTGCGAGAGGGTTTCACAGCAGAGTGACACTCTATCTCTCCGTGCTCCCCCTGCCCCACCGGCTTCTGGCGCTCTGATCGAACAAGAGCCTTTCAGACTCAGCCTGCCAGTTCCGTAATGCACCATTGCCTAGGTCAATTTGATCTGAAAATCTCATTTTTTCCTCTTCTTCGTCTCTAAAATAAGAGCGGCACATCACAATGCAAATTCAGCCTCATTTGAATAAAGCGAAGGAAACACTTTGTGTTGAGAGCCAGTCTTCCTGATCAGCGCTTCTGGAATAAACCAATATCCAGCGTCTCCGAGTGTTGTGGCATTCTGTGTGAACGTTTTAATATGGCTTTTTTTTTCTTTTTTTCTCAAAGGCCCCCCATAAAATAAGAGTCACCAGTGAAGCAGCAAAAATATATAAAAAAGGAAATTCATTAAAAATGCATTTCAGGAGCAAAGACTCACCACAGAGTATTTTCTATTTAAATAGGAGGCACTTCATTATATCTTTTATTGTACTTTCTTTTGCATTTACATTAGTCTAGTGTTCCTTTCTTCCATTTTGAGTTTCATTAGTTTCTAAAGCTTGACAGCTAAGTGCCTTTTTCAAAAATGTTCCCCACCACTGGTTTGGCTTCATTACAATAGAATATCAATTTTGAAATTCGAAAAAACTTTTAATAGCCAGATAATTGTCACTTCATAGAGATTCCATTTAATTGACGCAGATATATGCTGTTTCTCAACTGAGGGCATGTTTTTTCGGACCAAGTTCTTCTCTGCTACTTTATCGCTGTAATAATTTGATAAGTTACTGTTGCTTGTTATGTGGTAATCCAGAGTCATTTAGATGAACAATAATGAATGCTAATGGTATGCTCAAAGTCTATTTCACGCACGATAGGAAGGCTTACATGCATACAGACTCAGTATAAAGGTGACTGCAAACATAAGAACAGGCTCTAAAGTTTATTTATGCATCATGATACTGCTGGTGTTAGTAGGAGACAACCAATCTAAGCTTCATTTATGCCATTTAAAGTCTGAAGAAATGCTCTACACATGTGCGGGAGCCACGGCAGACACCTTTCTACCCCTCATCCATCCTCTCATACTGACAGTGAACATGGGTGCACATGAAGGGCAAGAAGTATTGCAAGTGGCTTACCAGTGTGGCTTCGCTTGTGCACCATCAACACATTGGGGCCAATGCAAACTATCCCACAGATATCGCACTTGAGCTTCCCGTTGGGCAGCCGGATACCGCCGGCCGAGGAGAAGGCCTTGGCTTCGAGGCTCGGCTGTGAGCCGTTCACCTTGGCCCCCGAGGCATCGATCACGCGCAAGTCTTCCGCGCACTCTTCCTCCTCCACGCCATTCATGTCACAGGCCAGCCCATTCTCCTCATCACTGCGAGCCTCAACTTTAATGTTACAGGCTGGAAAAAAGGGCAAGGGGGGGGCCACGGTTTAGAATAGGAGCATGATTCTTTCATGATGTTATGTACTAAAGATGGGCAATTATCAGTGTGGTATTGATACTGTGACGTGAGAATAGATAGAGCTGCTTATTGTAACATTGTGGTGTAGCCTTGAAGTTATGAAAGGCTTCATAATAGGAAAGTGAAACGATTTTGTGAACCTGCGTGACTGTCCTCACTGAAAGAATTGATGTTTCTAATAAATGTTTGGTCGTTATAGCGACTTTATCTCACTGATTATTTCTAAAAATGCAAGAGAACTATTTCATTTTGTTTGGTGTGACTTGGTTTGTTCATTCTAAGTAAAAACATAGTTTAAGTATGTCGTTAATATTGTTCTTCTTAATCTTTAATTATTTTAGTTTTTATTTTATTTCATAATTTACCTGACAGATTGCCATAGATAAATTATTCCTCGTCTCATGTTTTGCATTTTATTTTGGTGAGACGCTTCCTTAAAGTTCTCTTCTTTTTTTCCTCTGAATGAGACATCACATTATGTGTGACATTGTTCTTTTTTGTTACTTGTTAAAATAAATTACGGACTTTCTCATTTTACAAAGACTAATTTGATGAACTCAAACTGTGTTTCTTGCAGCCATGAAACTTAACTTTAATAGGACCTGGCTTTATTGTAGCCAATGTGTTTCTGTTCATCCCCTCGCTCCTCTGTCGGGACAGACACTGTGTTTAACGGCACTGCAACTGCACTATAGTATAACTAGGGCAACAACGGTTCTGCAAGGGAAAACCTCCTTTACTGCACAGTGCAACATTTTCATGTTTACCAGGATGCTGCACCAAAACTTCAAAAGCTTCCCCTTTTACTTTAGACATTTCTGTGAATAAAGCCTGTGAAAAATGAAGAAACTTCAGATAAGATCAACCTACTCATCTAAACCGTAGACTATACTGCCTATTTATTTCCCTGCAGCATGGCTGCACAGGGATACACAGGTAGATAGCGTGCTTACTGTTTGAGGATGTCAGTGATGAAGAAACACACAGATCATCTAGCACCATCACACTTCGGTAAAACAAATGACAGCAAGATAAACAGGAAACAGAGACACAGGAAGCAGTGTGAAACTAGGGACGACGGCGGTGTCTATCAGAGCAAGAGAGTGCGATGTACACACGCAGGCACACATAAGACAAACTCACATTCGTCCATTTCACTATTTAGACGGGTTTTAATCCTTCTAATGAAAGCCTTTCAGAGTACAGAAACTAAATGCTGCATGATTGATGAATGGCAACTATAATTTATACCAAAACTATAATCTCCACTAAATGTGTGGTGTTCCCAGAGTGATCACAAAAGAGAAGTGTCCTCTGTGCCGAACTACCTGCTCCTTCTTTTCCCACCACAGAGCAGTTAAGAGAACTGACAGATCTTGCAAGTCCCACAGCTACACCAGCTTGTGGTTTGCATGTCACGGTTGCAGCCTGGTTTCCCCATGCCTCTACCTCTGTTTGTACAACTGAAGAGGAAGAAGTGGAAATCATGAAATATAGGAATCCATGGAAAAGGGGAAGCTTCAGAAAGAGGGCCTGTCTAACTGAAATACCAAGAATTATGGAGAAGTGACAGAAAGGGAAGCATGGGAAGGGAATTGTAAAACAGCCTGTAACTGAAACCTGGTTGTTGTTGGTTTTTTTTCTTTTGTAGGAGTTTTGTTTTCAACGAGAGCACATAAATCCCCCAATGTACAGAATGTTAGAGAGGAGATGGAGCACACTAACAGAGTAGGATCATGAGATGCTTATGATCGCTTTTTCCGAATCAAAGTAGCATAATCCCATCGTCCATCTCCACGCATTTTTTTCAACAACAATCATCTCATCTGTTAAAATTCTGTGGACAAACTCTCGGGTCTTGTTGCTGAGCAGATGAGATAAGAGAGACACCAGCCGTGCACGCATAGGGAAGGAAAGGCTTCACTGTTTGTACAAACAAAATGGTGCTTATGTTCTATCAAAGTGAAAAAGCTGATGATGAGTTTCGCTAGTGTTCATTACATCTTTTTTTTTTAAATATAGCAAGCATTTATCCATTACTTTTCTCTATTTATCCATTACTTTCAACTATATAACCTTTTATCCACAACATTAACTATTTTGAGCTCTTCTAACATTACCTATTTTACCCATGTATTCATTACTGTTAGCTAACTATTTTAAATGTGTATCCATTACTCTAAGCTAACGTGGACTATTTTAACCTTTTATGCTTTTTAGCTAACATAATTTCTCTATTTATCCATTACTTTCAACTATTTAACCTTTTATCTATATCATAACTATTTTATCAATGTATCCATTACTGTTAGCTAACGTTAACTATTTCAACTGTTTATCCATTACTATTAGCTAACGTTAAATATTTAAACTGTTTATCTATTACTGTTAGCTAACTTTAACAAATTTAAACTGTTTATCTATTACTGTTAGCTAACGTTAACTATTTAAAATGTTTATCTATTACTGTTAGCTAACGTTAACTATTTAAACTGTTTATCCATTACTGTTAGCTAACGTTAACTATTTAAACTGTTTATCTATTACTGTTAGCTAACGTTAACTATTTAAACTGTTTATCTATTACTGTTAGCTAACGTTAACTATTTAAACTGTTTATCTATTACTGTTAGCTAACTTTAACAAATTTAAACTGTTTATCTATTACTGTTAGCTAACGTTAACTATTTAAAATGTTTATCCATTACTGTTAGCTAACGTTAACTATTTAAACTGTTTATCCATTACTGTTAGCTAACGTTAATTATTTAAACTGTTTATCCATTACTGTTAGCTAACGTTAACTATTTAACCGTTTATTCATTACCGCTAACTGTTTCTCCTTTTCTACACTACTACTACATTACACACACTCTCAACGAGTGGTGTTCCCCTGACTCATTATGAGAATGTTTTTTTTTTTTATTCAAATTGTAACTTCTATTTATTTATCTTTTGTTACTTTAACTACAATCTTCCCCGGAAACACACCTGGTTGGGAAACACTCGCTTAAGACACGTTTGCACCTTCTATGACATTTTGTGTCAGGTTGAGCATGAGTCCTACTCACAAGAGAATTACAACCTGTACTAAGCAGCCGGAGCCATCTCTTTCGGAGACTTTACGTTGCACATGTTACAAATAATGGGTATGAATTTCTCACTTGAACCACTGCCGGGTTTCAGTCAGGCATAAGCACTTCACGTAAGGAGGGATTTTTTTTAGGGCAAGTGATCAGGTTTGTTCTATTTGCATATCACAGAGCTCGAAAGCAAAACTCTACAAGTGGCTACACCACTTCAACACTCTTAATTGAATTCATGGTTTTAGCCACATAACCTCTTGTTGCCACAGCTTTCTGGGTAACTGAAGTACTTTGCTAATGCCAACAGGGAGTTGTAAAATGATGTACCAATAAAAAGGCTTAATGGAACTATTGCTCAGTATTGGCAGGAGAAAGTTTTCTCGGCACATGGAAATGTAGCTACGGTTACAGGAATACCTTCAATATAAAAATGTAAAAAAACAAAATAAAAATATATAAAGGTGTATACTGTAGGCTACATAAGAAATTGTGTTTCTTCACAGTTATTTCAGAATTCTTTGAATAATTAACTTTAAAAAACCTTTATGTTTATCTGTGGTTGTCAGGTTTTCAGCCAGCTCAAGCAGCCAGAAGGGAACCATGAACGCTGGGCTGCCCCCCCCCCCCACTTCTCATGGATATGGGGAAGTTGTGACTGAATTGGGAATAGGAAGAAGGCTTTTTAATTTTTATCTTGTTTGTCACGGTCACACATCCTGATTTGCTCGTTTTGGGAAGCAAGGGTCAGACAAACAAAAAAGGTCGCAATAAAATGGTTATAACCTGATGTGGATCTAATCCTCAGGTTACAGATGAAGGGGTAGAATGAAACAATGACAAATACTGAGAGAAGTGACCTACTAATATATATCTAAAAAAAAGATATTGTACTAGTGTAAAAGACGTATTTTTGTACAAAAATAAGAAATAATTGGAAGATCGGAAGCCATTTAGCAAGTGTGTTAGTTCTGCAGCGTGGAAACACAGGGAGCCTGCTGGAGCTTCCTGTTACTGACTTGTGCTGCTCTCACTGCCTGAAAATAACCCCGTGTGCAAAACAGTGGGACCACATGTGTTAAACCACGCCAGTAACACTCTCGACGCCAAAAACAGCCTGCTTTTCCCCTAACACTTTTTTTTGTTTCAGAAACTCGCCTCCACGTTTTCGGGAACTAGACAGCTCAGTCTCCCTCTTAGTCTCATGTCTCTGAAATAGCAAAGGCTACTATCTGAATCATCGAAAGTGAAAGAAAAATCATTTCACTGGGATGTCGAGAAGGCCATCGTACCGCCTTGTGACTTTAACCAAATATGCTTCCATTAAAATTTTAATTTGAAGCAACACAAGACAATTAAATGAATTTAGTTTGCATTTTTGTGACAATTTACTCAACACACTGATATGGGCCACAAAAACCTTGCAGCGTTGTGAATACGCAGTGGCAATCCCAGGCTGTGAAGACTTATTTGCAACAGGAAATAACCTGGGTTTTGAGGTTTTGAGCTTTCGATACTTTGAGGTCCGTGTCCCACATATAGTCCCCCTGCTTTTTGCCTTTTTTCACGACAGAGAACTGAGCAGCACATGATCCTGGGTGATAATTATAACTCATTCTGCCTTTTATCACAGAGGCAGCCATGCATAGATGTACCAGATACTTGCACTTCCCTTCTTTCTCTCTGCCCCTATATAGACACACGTACACACACACGCGAAGTGATCGCACTCTTATAGGGAATGAACAGAAACTCGCATGTAGTACATAAAGACATACACGCCACAGCCAGCTGTGCCCTCTCAACTCTTATAAGATGAAAGTCAGACATTTAGATCAGCTGCTTTCTTTTTTCCCCACAGATTGTACTAAACGTCCATCATTCCACTGAGATGAGATGTACACAGTCGTATAAAACATGGCTCTGCAAAAGCTCCCTAACTCGATTTAACACGTGCTGATTGTTGCCATCGCAGCACTTGTTCAGAACTGATTTCTGAGCTCTGAGCTCAACAGTTGTAAAGTCAAACAGAGAGCCTTTGTGAGTAAGTGTGTGTGTGTGTGTGTGTGCAGGTGTGTGACCTATGTGGTGTAGTGATGCACTGATCTCTCTGAGCTCGGCCCTCTTCCTGAACTCTTTATCTCCAGGAGTGTTGAAACTGTCTGATGGCAAGTTCTTCTTAGGAAACTCTTGCACATCCTATTTCAGTTGAGCTGAGTTGCACCTCTTTAGGCACATTTCACATCTCAAACTTGTCCGAGTCTTTACGTTTCTATGTCTTCCATATCTCCTTTCTTTGTGATTGGTGATGATTTAATAAATAAAGTAAATTAATGACAATGGCCCTCATGTGAATTCACCTCATCTGAGTGCATCTTCAAAGCGGTGACGTTCCCTATCATTTTGGACATTCAGTGTACGTATTAAATGTTTATAATTTCATACATATACAACTTAGAAACATTACCTGTATTATTTAAGCTATGGAAACTGAATTTTATGTCTGATTCATCTTGCTGTCATGTAAAACTGATTAGCTTTTAATGACTAATAATGATTCCCCCTGATTTTTCACAAACCACCCATGTTAGGGGACTTGAGATAAATATACGGCGCCCCGATGTGAATCCCCCTAGCATGCTTCATCCTTATTTTCACCATGATATTCCCTGGCTTGATGTTCACAAACTCAAATCAAGGCCACATTAGCTATTCCTTAAGATTCGGCTTATTAATGACATGCCATGGATCAAAGGGATTTTTTTTTTCTTTTACCTTTTCTGCCAATGACCTAAATGTGTCTCTTTGCAGCTTTAAATTAATTTTTCCAAGGGATTTGGAACGGAAAATATCTCCCACTGGATGTGTATGGGATTAAGTTGTAAAATCATTTTAATGTCTTTTTTATGAATATATATGTTATGCTTTTGATACTGACATTACTTTCATTTAACCATTTTACACTGATTTGGATGCTTTGGGAGTGAACACATTACTGTTGGGAAAGGCACCGCGGTGGGTTTGACTCGTTTCGATTGCTGCTTCATGGATACACTCAATTTAACGTAGCAATCACGCACTTGGATTACTTCATTCTTAATTCGCACAAGCATCAGTGATGTTCTGGGTGGCTGTGGGTGCGTTTGGTGAGACGTTGCCTCGTACCTTTGTCCCCTCTGTTGTTCTGCTGGTGGGTGGAGCTGGCTGACAGGTCCTCGGGGACGGCCATGGGGTCCTCTGCCTCCTCGGACGCGTCGTTGATGGGGGGGCTGTCCCGGCCTGGGGAGATACACACCAGCAAACACACATCACTCACCACGCGGCCCCTCGACGTGTCTCATTCAGGAGACGCAAATTTACCTCCGGGCGCTTTAAGAGCCTGTTTGTTGGGCCTATTGTGTCTACTTTCTGCACTCTACGGCTCAATCATGCAGTGGGTAGTCTTTTACCTGGCATCTGGGCCATTTCCTGGGCCTCCTCCGTCTCCATGCGGTGCAAGTACTCTAATGGGAGAGAGATGGAGATGTAGATGTGTGTGAGTTT
Source organism: Leptoclinus maculatus (assembly GCA_032191485.1). Lineage (NCBI taxonomy): Eukaryota > Metazoa > Chordata > Actinopteri > Perciformes > Stichaeidae > Leptoclinus > Leptoclinus maculatus. The sequence continues at coordinate 15,574,059 of JAVDOI010000016.1, forward strand.
AATCAAGTGCAGGCGGAGGAAACAACATTATAAAAAGCCAGAGTGGAGTAAAGGGTGTACTTCTCGGCGTGACTTTGTCACCTCAGTGAGATCACTGTTGTCACCGCCGCAGACACACCACTGTCCCCCACATTACATTACAAAGAATCACAGACATTTTCATTACTAGTCTGACAGAGAGACTGAGCTCGGAGAGTGGCTTGGCTCCGGCTGACGGGGCCCGCTGGTAGCGGCGGGTCGCTGGGAACGGGCTTTCAGACCACATTTGTTATTTATTGTTAATTTCCTGCCACGTAATCATCCAAAAATGCAAACTGACTGCCGCAAAATTAAGCAGAAAATTAACTGGCCCCCCAGGTCACGAGGATGCGGGTGTTCTCCGCTCACAGCTGATCGGTGCTCGTGTTCTCTCTAATTTACTGAGCATGCATCGCTGAGCCCGCGGCCTGGGCACAGACGCATGCGAGCCACAATCAGAAACAAAGAGCGGGGAGGACAGAGAGGGAGAGTAATAGAGAGGAGAAGGGGACAGGAGAGCAGCGAGATAGTTATAGAGGCAGAGATGTAGACAGCAATGGGAGGGCAAGAAGTCAGGAGAGCGAACGCAACAGGAAGGCGCGGAGAAAAGAAAAGAGACAGAAAAGCAGGCCGAAGGACGGAGAAGTTCTCTTTATTTATGAATTCTTCTTTTTCTTTTTTTTTAGAAGCAATCCTCCGGCCAGGGCTGAATATCTGAGGAGTCACCAGTGCTCGTGGCCCCATTAATAATGGATGGCCCTCAAGCCTGCAGCAGATGGGCCCGACAGCCTCAGCCCCAGCTCCGCCACTTCAAGAAGCCCTTGGTGGGGCCGCTGCCCAGTCCAAGCAGCCTCACAGGGAGAAGTGAAGCTCCCGAAAATAGCGAAACAAGCCCAAGGGAGAAGGGGAACCTAGGCCTTCCTGTTTTACTGACAGATGGCTCCACACATTTGGAACAAATAGTGGGAAGCGACCGGGCCGCTCTGTCGCAACGCACAACATTCTGCGGAGTCAAGTCAGGAGCTCGGCGGCATGCAGACGCCCAGGATGCAAGTGTGAGGGGGGGGGGCAAAGGTCACTGGTGCAGAAGATTTGTTCAGCACAACACTGGGGTGTTGCGTGTTACTGTGCTGAGCTTTGCCTCTGCAGCTCCCTTCTTCAGCATCTGGAGTTTGGAGGTCGGGGGTCGGGGGCTGTATATTCTCATGTGCCATTTTTTTTTGTTTTTTTCTGGGCAGATGGCGCGAAGGGGAAACACGGATGTGTCGGCGGGGGGGGGGGGCTTCAGCAGAAATAAAAAAGAGAGTTCCTACATTCAGCCACAACCCACTTGCGTAGGCATGTGGAAAGTAAGGTGCACGAAGAATATTCAGGAAGTTGCTATTTTGTGATACTCTCTTCATGCTGTTTTTATATTCTACGTGTTACCGACATTTTATTTTTACTATTTAAAAAAAACTTATCCCATTTAGTTTTTAGTTGTGATTTAGATACCGTGCCTTAATTTTCCCTCGCCAAAGATTAAAGTCCTACTTTGATGACATACTTTTTTTTTTTTAAAGATCATCTACTGGGCAACTTAAATGTTTTCATCCAACTTAACAGTCATGACTATTTTGTCATTTATTTAATCAAATCAAATTGAAATTATGAAAATAGCAGGATTTTCACGCCTTACTGCTCATGTCCTGGTTGTTGTTGGGGGATGTGTGTGTGTGTGTGTGTGTGTGTGTGTGTGTGTGTGTGTGTGTGTGTGTGAGAGCGTATGAACTGGGGGCAGGTGGAATCTTTCAACCAGTGAAATGGAAGTCACAGAAAAGACTTTTGACATATAGCGCAGGGGGACTGGAAAAGTTTTGGTCTGAGTATATGTCAAGTGAGGAGAGGCAGGAAGAGGCTTGTGGGTTGACAGAATTCTCGGTCCTCCTCCTGTGTGTGTGTGTGTGTCTGTGTGCGTGTGTTTGGTGGATGGGGGGGGGGGGGGGGGGGGGTTTAGAGGCGTCTGCTCATAGTGAGGTGCAAAAGCAACACCAGGGAGCAGGGTGGAGATGAGAAACAACAAAACCGTTAACAGATACTGAGGACCACACCAGCAAAGTTTGGATACCCAGGAGGAAGCTTAAGGCACTGGTGTGTATGTTTAAATGAGCGCACATAGTACACACTTAAAATGCACAGTCAACACTGGACCACACGAAGCAACACTCAAGTACAGAAATGGGGAAAAAGACATTTGTGTGTTTCAGTTAGAATTGAAACAAGTTTTATGTCATTCAAATTGTTTTAAAAATAATCCAAAAATCTATTATTTTATTATAATCCAACATTATAGCGTCATTTGATTTAAAAAAATCTGTTACCTTTAATTAAATGATTAAACATTTAAAAATAAAAGTGTGATTTATGGCCCAGGAGGTTCATGTTAAATATATTTTTCATGTTTCTGCTTATGACAATTAGACTTTTGGCTGAAATAAAACACGTATATAAGTATATATAATATTTTGACACTATATAAACTCAGTTTCCTCGCACATTAATGCTGACCTCACTCCGATTACATGCACAAACAGTACAAATCATAATTCTCTATTCTCACACACTCTACTAAAAGTTTCCACGTCAGACAGTCACGAAACAGACCTACTGACGATTAATGAAAACATCTGAATTCATAATTTTCACTCCCGTGTGTGGGTCGTATGAGTAGTAATGAAGCTGTGGCCGCTTTCTTATCAGCCATTAGGATTAGAGATTAGCCCAGACTGCCAAGCAATGTGGTGCACGGTCACCTTTGTTCATATGCACATGGAGACTCTCATCAGTAATTCATGAAATGTATGGGTGTGAGTGGGTAGATAGTGTTAGCGGATGTGTTCTGGGAGCCCGCCGAGGGGGTGAGGGGAGAGTAAAGGTGCGCTGAAGAGAAGTTTCCTTCATTTGCATCTGACACACTTCACTACTCTGCTATTCAGACAGTACAATCATTTTAATAACTGTCTCCCTTCCTCTGCCCTCCCCCCCTCCCCCTCCTACTTCTGTTTCTACTGACAAGAAAGATGATGTATCTGCAGACAGATTTGCAGCACTTTCCGCACTTCTCTTTCCAACTGAGATATGAAAAAGTCCTATGTGTGCAGGTACCGGGGTTCCTTTCTGAGTTTTTAAATCGGTCTAACATCTGAAACCAACGTATCTTTTCTACTAACTTTGCCGAATGTTAGTTCATGTTGGATATTTGCATTTAAGTGTGATTTGAGTGAATTATCAACTTCCCTTTAATGTTTCAAACTCATAGAAAAATGACATTTTACTTGAAAGCAAAATTCAAATGGGTTCATATTTGCTAAAAAATTAAAAATAATCATATTACATCAAACAAAGATGCTCTCCTGCGGTTTAAGCTTTGAAAAGAAACTAATGGAAACTCATTGACTTTGTGCTTTACATCTGAGCAGCGCCACTTTAAAGATAAAATTATGAAGTTAGATTCATTCTTAATTTGATCAAAAGCCAAAATATATATATATATTTTTTGCAGGTGCTCAACTACTAGAAGGAACTTTATTTTGTACGTGTTGAAAAGATGAAAACACTTTATTTCCTCAACAGTTTGCATCTCTGTTTTTCTGTCTGGGCGTTGATGAACTACTTTCCACCTCAGTGTAAAAAGTTGCATCAGTCCTGCCTACATGTGTGTTTTTTTTCTTCCCTTCACACAGACGTTTAACAACTAACTGAGACTGTGGTTCGAACAGGTGAATACAAAGATTAACGGTATGAGAAATTATCAGATTTATCGATTATTAATGTATACGAGCGCTGGAGTTTGCGTAGTGATTTCCTGTTTAAGCAGCGCTAAAGTATTTTCACATACGGTTTGGGTTTTTGGCCCCCGACAAAAATTGTGTCTTAATCAAAATCGTTATTTTTTCCCCAAAATGTGTATATTAATATTGTATTAAACTTCAGACAGGCCTACAGAGGGATTATCTGAAGTTTACTGAGCGCGCACATCAGTTGCAACAGGTGCTGTAACGGGAGCGTAACAACCTATTAAACAGGTTAGAATTAGAGCGAAATGCCTCGATAATTAGTAGGACATCTTGGACATTACATTAGTGTTTTTAAATAAATCCAAGTGATTGTGAAATAATTTATCCATGTGTTCCCAAAAGAAAAAGAGACAGGAAAAAAAGGGGAACATTCCACTACTTCCGTTAAAAAGCTAACTATTTAGTAACGATCGACACGGAAAAGTGACAATAGTTTTCTGTATTTCCTAATTAAAAGGTACTCTGCTTTGTTAATCCGCTACATGTCCTGCACCGGCGGAGAATAACGCGCACCAAACGGGATCTGATGGTGCGGCGCACCTGCACCGAAACTATAAGGAGAGTCTTTTCTTTTCTCTCTTTTTTCCAGTCAGGTGCCAAATGTTTCCTAAAACTCTTGAGAAGAAGTTTAATTTAGAGGTGTCGCTCGAGCCCTCGAGGTCGGCGTGGAGCTGAAAAGCGCGGTGGAAGTCACTTTACCTGCTATTCCTTGAGTTTGCAGTATGAAGTTCTTCCAACTCTCCCCGGCTCCATGTGCAGAAGGTCGCAGCGCCGCAGCGGCCCCATGGAGCTGCGCCCTGAGTCCCTCCCCTCTCCACTGCACTTCCTCGTTCCAGCCCAACATGACTATGTCTCTGAGCTCGGCTGGGGCATTTTGCTCGCTTTTATCCACAGGCCGAATCTGCAGCGGGGAGTCGATCCGCCGAGCCCTTGGCACTTGCTTTGTGCCGTGCCAATAAAAGCTGACACCCAGTAGACCATTACTGGCAGCCATGCATGAGATGGGATGAGGCGCGCGAGGAGAGTGGACCATTCATTGTTTATTTATTTCATTCTCACCGAGGAAGCTGACGGGGGGGTGGGGGGGGGGGGGGTCTCCTTACTTGCATATTGGACAGCTCCCCTTCTGTCACCTGTTCTGGCAGTCCATGAAATTAACACAAGTGTTTCCTTTCCCATATAATGAGTTTATTTCTCTTTCTCTCTTTAATGTTTCATCCATTTGCCTTTGCTCTTTCTCTCCAGTTATGGCTGCCCTTAGAGTCAAAGCATTCGGTCTGTCCCGCCTCGTCACATCAGCGAGTGTCCAGATGTCACAACCTGAACACATCGTCTCTTTATTATTATTATTATTTTCAACATTTCACTCAATGTTACTTCCTGTTTTGAGATGCGCGTCCTTGCAGAGTCACTGGCTCCGTCCCGCAGAAGTGCATTATGTTCACTGAAATGTGGTCTTCCCTCTGGTTGTGTGTGCAAACCAACGCTGAAGCCACTGGCTCTGCGAGTCCAAACCCATCGGGGACATTTCAGTTTCGGATGAGCCCTGTGTGACCCTTGACTTTGTAGACGTTTTGCTGCAAAAGTAAATCACCTAAATTCAAAACTGCTGGAAAATGACTTTAAACTGAGATCCACAACATTGAATGTAAATTAGTAAACCGTCACCACACTGTAAGCCTTTACTGCGTACAGCAGCACTTCATCTCCCTCCATTCTGCCATCATTCATGCTGATAGTACGAACATATAAGGCCTTTAAAGATGTTTAATAACTACTTTCCAATTTTCTTATAATGGCAATCTAAATGCCCATCTCTTGCACAGACGCGTAGCTAAAGCCACAGAGTGATGGGTGCCGATGTACTGCCTGAAACCATTAAAATAAATATAAATTGTCGATTAATATTGATGGTAATTCTAAATAAATAATGAGTTGCACCTCTAAAATAACTCATTATTGTCTCACATTAATATCTGGCGATTTGGTTCTCTGCTGTCGGAATTCAAATTACTGATGCACTCTAAGCTGATACTATAGAGTTTTTCCCCTATGTTGAATAACTTGCAATAGTTTGTACTCAATTTCCCAGAATAAACTGTGGTTATACTCTGTGAATTTGCCTTCCACTGTTTTCTGTGCTTGTGACTCAAGTATCCCACTGTCCTCAGTCCCCGCAGAGCACCCTTATCTCAGGAGAGGCCGTGTGTGTGTGCTGGATAGCTGAGTCACCTTTCGCAGGAGGCTGCCCTTATCTCCTAAGAAGCACAACATTCAGGCAGTTGGTTGCAAAAGGAGGAACTTTGGGCAGGAGCACTGTGGCCTACTGTGTCTTCACGGCCGCATCACGGATTGCAGCAATGCTCGCCGACTTCCTCACAGCCCGGCGCTGCATTTCTCTATAAAAAAAAGGTCAGAGGCTGCAGGTTTTTGGACGCACGACGCAGGTGTGAAGAAAAAGCTGCAGGTCAGGACGAAGGACTCCTCCGCACGGAGGGAATGCTGGGACTGAAATGTGACTCATGCGCTATCAGCGAACGCAGAGGGGTCCGATCATGACTGTGGTGTTCCATGCCCCGAAGATACTGTCCCGTCCCAGTGACACAGCAGCTTCACTCGTTCACATGCAGTCAAGATTTTAGAGAAGTTGCCGCAGAGGTGGGATCAACACTCACCGCTGGCTGAGTTGCTGATCATCCTCCTAACGTCTGCTTTCTACAAAACACAGATGGTATTATTCAAGTGGATATGCCGGCAAATTGATGGAAATTTCCGCAGAGGGCTTCAAGGTTTCATATGATTACTAAATTCAAATCAAACTAAACACAACCCTCTGCTCCTCCAGGTTAATCCACAACCTGAAGCAAGCCATGTTGCTGTAATTAATGTCATTACCTGGCAAGTCTCAAAACATCATCAGGCAATGTAGCCGCTCGACTACCGAACAATAGGCTCCGGCTGGTTCTTATTTCATGGATCTTTAAGCAGTATTCACTGTTTCACATTTGGAAGCACGGGCAGCATGTAACCCTTAATTGGTTTCAACACCTTAATAAGTCAAAGGCGTTCAAGACTGATAATCACATTAAATAGTCCAATTTATCTAAAAAGTCAATTGCAAAGTGAAAAACTCTCTTTCTTTAGGAATGCATTATGCTGCGAGGATGTCAGAGTAAATTAAATTCCCCTCTGCACACTAAAGCATCTATTTCCTTATGGTAATTATCTGCTGGAGTAGACGTGTCACTAGAAGGAGTCAGGCATGCTTGACATTTAGCCTTTTTATGGAGCGGCGATGAGTAAAAATTAAGATGAGGAAGAGGAAATTAATCTCCAGCCCAGGCAGGCATTGAGAGATCCTGGAGGATAGCGGCTGAATCAATCACGATGTTTGTGAGCCTGTTTTGAAAAGGAGCCAGTGATGAGATTCAGACCACAGGCTGGAAAATCTGAGAAGGAGGAGGAGGAGGAGGAGGGCGCTTATAGCAAATAGAGTTGTGATTGCCATGAGGGGGTTTACGCCATTTTATTGGTTTTAAATACAACAGCAAACGTGCAAACTTGGGTGCGATGCCAAGTTTAAAGAAACAATTCGACATTTTGAGTAATGAAGTTTTGAAATGTAAAACAAGGCATCAATAGGATAAAAAGTGTTTAGTTGAAAGTAGTGAGGAATAGAAGCGGCAGCCCTGATTCATAGTTATTAGACAGAAACAAGTGTGTTTTGCAGGTAACAGCATTAAACTTCTTTGGTACAGGATTCCCTTGGAAGAAAAGGGAATGTTTGGAACATGAATTTCAGCATTATAATATGGTAGTTACCATTTTTGACTTCCAAGAATGGTCACGTGACTTTGAAGGTGTTACGCTGATAGCAGCATATAATATTGTGAAAACATCAGCCCAGAATACCTCATTATTATCGAGTAATTTTAACCCATTAATGTTACCGCATTACCACTTTTAATCCAAAGCTTGCACTGATAAAAACGTTTTATTGTTAGCAGGTTACCTTATTGTTACCAAAATATAATGATTTTTGCCTTGTTGCGATTAAATGTTTCCCCATTATCACCCTTTGTGTTTGGCCCCTTTTTACCCTGTTATATACATTTCAGTCTAATATTACCCATTGTTAATACCAAGTAATTACCTGGTTATTTCTTTGGTAATTACATAATTATTACCTAATTATTATCAACCTAATAACCACTATTACCATGTTATTACAGAGCTGTAATGTGAAGTGCTATCGAATGGTTTTCTGCTGCTGGGCAGATTTTGTTACCTTCACACTGAGCCAGGTTCGCTGTTTCCCTGTTTCCAGTCTTTAAGCGAAGCCTCCCTAACTGTTTTCTAGCAGTAGCGTCATATAAAGCACGCTGACACTGCTGTTACTATTAGAACATCTTCAAACGTCCTAAACAGGTGAAATAATGATCACTAATCAGTTTGAAAATGCTTAAGTTAACAGTAGCCGAGTCCGGTCCCTCCATCACTTAACAAAGATGATGTTCATCACTTAACAAAGATGATGTTCATCACTTAACAAAGTGGTGAACATTGTTTGTCCACCACATTAATTGGTGGTTAGACGTCAATCACCATCTGAGCTGTTTGCTGATATCAGGCCAAAAGGACGAGTGCACGCTCTAGATTTACTGGATTCACTACAGTGCAAACAAAACGATCGATCTTAACAAATCTACAGTGTATGTTGGTATGATTTATAACTCTGAACTGTTGAAGGGGGAGTTTCAAATCTTTCAAACATGAAGTGAATTGTTGTTCAGTAACACATTGCCATTAAGTGTTACAGTAACGTGATCACTATTTTTCAGTACAGGGTAGTAGCCTATATGGGTTTGCAGTTGGAAAATCAGTAGCTACGTTACAGTTATCAAACCCAGCGATGCTCCGTTACTTTGACTTTGGGAGTCGACTTGTGTGCGGTCTTACCGGGAGTTTGACGGAGGGTTGATATCAGTTCTGCACTCAGTCCAGAACATGTTAGCTTGACGCAGGGCCTGGAGGTACGGGGAGGCAGTTAGTGTCTATCAAAAGAGGAAAATGGGACTCCCGGTAACTCCAAAGTCATTGTATTTAAACGTGTGTTCTTAGCTGGCTTGCTAACATTGCCCATTAGCCTTGGGAGTCTTCTGGGTTTGTTCAGAGCTGGAAGATGTGTGAGGCCCGTGGCCTCTAAACAAAGACAGACTGCTAAAAACAATGTATTGTTTTTAATTACTACACATGGTAACCACAGAATATGTGTAGAGGATTTCCAGTTGTTAAAGTCACCTTTTTACGCAGCTGTACTGAATAACAAATAAAAAAAAGTAACAAATAATGTTTATTAATGTTTATTATTTGTATTGTTGAGTAACTAGTTGAGTAATTTAATTACCTTTTCAATGCGTAATATGTCATTTATTTTTTTTAATAAAAGATGCTATTGAGCTGCATTGTGGGAAATGTAGGATCTGACACTTTTGGAGTCTGGACCATATCTAGACTAAAACTCATGGTATTTCGGCCTCTGCTGCTTCAAATCTGACCAGTTTTTATTTTTTTTTAATCTTCTCTTGTGACTGCCCTAAACCTGTATTGAAGGGCAATACTTAATCGTTGAAGTGCCCCTTTAATGACAAGCCGTGTAAGGTAATTGAGATGTGGTTTAGAATTGTGATGCATCGGTGATCATGCAATCTTAAGCCCTCACAAAATCACCAGCGTGTTCAAGTAGAAATCCTTGTGCAATGTAAATCTAAACAAAATATAGATGAAGAGAAACAGGAAAACCAGCTCATCCCTATTTCCTGTCTAAGCGTGAAGCTGCACAAACCACAGACATGAAGCTATAGCTGGCAGACACTTCATAATAATGTCAATTTGCATGACAGTCACATCTAGAGAAAAACTAACAGCTCAAATTATGTGTGCAGGGTAAACTGCAGACTGTATTTAATATGTACTTTCTGACCAAATTAGCTTGGGTTAATACCAAAATGGGACTCATAATAGATCTGTTATACTTGCCATTGTTTGATTTTTTATACTGTTAAAAATGTAACATTAGTGCATAAAATCCTTACTTCCCTCAATATTTTCTGTTTGGTCCCTCTCTTTGCCCTTCATGAACCACAAAGTGTGTGGGCTCAAATACATACATACACACACACACACACACACACACACACACACACACACACACACACACACACACACACACACACACACACACACACACACAATGAGCTAGTGAGCGAGTCAGTGAGAGAGCGAATGTTTAAGAGGACAATGCGAGAGCTCACTACCCGGAGTTAGAAAACCACTCATCTAAATCAGGGAAATTATGATAATGTGGCATCTCATTATTCTCCAACTCACTCCGAATCAGTCACTGACATCACATCATTATAGACGTATTCATACAAACAGATTGGATGGCATAAAAAGGGAAGCTGACACCTTCAAAACTTTCTCATCGGCTTTGTCTACTGCCTCCTCGCGTGCTTGCGTGTGACAGGAAGCGCAGGTCTCAGGAAGGGGTTGCAGGGGGTCACTGTGGTCACCATTCGAGACAGGGGCGCCGCATGCCCAAAGGTAGGACTGTGAAGATAGCACCATTTTAAGTCAGTAAATTATCATTTATTCTGGATCACGTAAAAATTAAACACCAAATAACTGAGACTGCTACAGGCTGATACTTAAAAAATACCCATAGGCACTTGTGTAGTAATGAGCGAGCTTTGGCATGCAAAAATCCAGAGGTCGTCTGACCGTTGCTGCAGACAGTTAATCAATCCAAGTGCTTGTCTTTTTTTCTGTTTTGGGGAAAAAATATGGGAGGCCAGTCTAATCAGCAGAGGAAACAGATCTCAGGGGCTGTCGGGCACCAGGAAAATGGATCTAGGTTGTGAAAAACCACGATTACCACGAGCTGCTCTGGATTCAGCCATCTGGAGATGCCTGCTCCAAAAGCCGGTAAAGTTCGCTCAACTGGGGCCCAACTAGGAAACAGGTTTACGCCTCCTTAACAGACAGACAGCACTCCCAGAGTGGAGGGATGTTTGCTCTACACAGTGAGCTGTGTTAAAAGTACTTACACTCTTATTCATTGTACACTGACATTATCACCGTTAAGCTGACACTTTTTTTTTTTTTTTTTTACATTTTGTGAAAGGAAATATTTTCCACTGCTCTTGATGACATTGAATAAAATCGGAACGCTTGCTGTGAAGTCTCCTCTACGCAAGAATGTTATTTTGCCCTCAAATTAACCTTCTTGTCATTTTCAGGCCCAGTTTTCCAAGACTTCCAATTTCCTTCCTGTCTGTCTTCGGGAACGACATCCATTGTTTTTAATCACTGTCTGAACATTTTCAATTACTGGAGCCTTTATCAACTGACCATTAACTTGTATCTCATCGGCCCACTCATCCAAAAAAAAAGAAAAAAGAAACATGTAGCTGATGAAAATGGCAAAAGTGATGTCAGTCAAATACATACAGGCAGAAGCTAAACATCTACAAATTCTGAATGAAATGCAAAAAGAAGAAAAAAAATGGATCACTCATTATTTATTATATTAATTAAATTAATTGTTTGTTTTGCATGCCCATCTGCAAATAAAACCGTAGGTATTACACATATTTCTCATTTTAGGCTCTTCTATTTCTCTTTAAAAAAACAAACAGATACCATGTATTCTTCTTCATTTGACTGAATTTGTTTTGTCATATGTGCCGCTGGTGATTCAGAATCAATATTCCTTGGTGAGGATTGCCAGGATTGTCAAGAAGGTTTTGCTCTTTATAAAACCACTACTTGGCTTAGTCCTTTAGCACTACATACTAATGAAATACTTGCTGAAAAATGTATCAAACACTTTAAATTATTCATTTACTGAGTACACCCCACTGCAGTCTTGGTATTAATGATGCTTAATCTGAGCTGTGTTTCATTCATAAATGGATAGCAGTAAAATATGAGCACATCTGTGTGGTGAAGTCAGACTATAACCTGAGGCACGGTGTCAGTGGAGTGCATTAGATCGCCCTCCAGTGGATATTTCTGAGCATTCATGTCCAATGTATTAAAATGAATGTGTATTGAGGATATGAGTCGAGCTGGGAGAAGAATTTCTTTCTTTTTTTTACAGATTCATCAAATAATTGCTAGCAATGAATAAAGTAGTTTTGTTTTAGTCCTTGTCAGGTAATGGTTTATTTTGCTGCCTAAGGGGCCTCATAAAAGTCACTGTGAAGACTCACCCGGAGGAGCCTGCAGGACTGGAGACAGCTGGGACAGAGACTGCAGCATCAGCAGCAGAGTTTGCATAAGTAGCCTTGCCTGTATATCCAGGGATGGTGGTTCGCCTGGCACAAATCACAAGTTTACACATTATTTATCAGGATCTGTTACAGGAGAATGAACATCGCCATGTGAGAGGAATCTCAAAAGGTATAAGCGGTTTTAGAATGTGCTTAAGTCATCCAGGGTGTAATAATAAAAAAAATCTGTCAAGTGCAAAATACATTTCATGCTGAATTAATGAAGCTCTTGAGATCCTCAGTGAATGTGAGTGTGTGTGTGTGGGTGTGTGTGTGTGTGTGTGTGTGTCTTACCGAGCTGTAGGCACGTATGGGGGCACGATGCTCCTCTTCAGGGTCAGAGGGTGAAAGTCTCCATCCATGTCGTCGATGTTGTGCATGTTCTCAGAGCCGATCGTACCACTGCACACACATAACAAAACCCAGGCACAACGGTCAGCTCCAGAGACACTGACAATCAATATTGTGAACTGAAATGTGTAAGACATCTGCGGTGACCTCATACTCACGTGTACAGAGGGATTTGACCTGACCTCGGACACCCACTGCAGCTGGAAGGAGGCGAGAGAGAGATGTTGCTTTAAAGCCAGCGATCATCGTTATGTACTGCTCTCGAGACAGGAGAGACTGGTAGTTGGAAACCTACAATGATATGGGCTTCCTGGCATCATTCCTCGATCGAAGCTGCTGCCTGCTCCACTCTGCTCCGATCGACTTGGAAAGGACAGTAACAGCAGATCTTTTAGCAGAATGCATCAGACACCTTCATTAAGACACAGCCTCACTTCACCGTGTAAACACACACACATAGTTTGATTAACGGTGCATGCAGGATTTCATCAGCAGTAAATTATTATCATACGGATTTGAAGACGTTAAAGGATGAGTCTGGTTATGTTATAGATTCAAGATTCAAGTCAAAATAACGTCATCTAAGTCTATCGAAAATAATTAGTAGATGCATTCAGAGCTGCTGGTGAAAGCAGCCATAGCAGCGCCAATGACAGTCAGAGAGGAGGGCCAGAGCAACAGAGTGGATTCAAGAAAGCATCTCACTGAGACCAGTAAAAACATGTCAAAAAACGGATGGCAATAAGAAAAATGGAAAATATTACGAGACTTCTACTTTATCTGCCCGCTTCAGTTTCTATGCTGCATTTAACATTGTGGGCCAACGGGTTAAAAAATAGATTTAAATTTAAATTTCTATGTTTAGTGAATAATGAAACTAAGAGTTGTTATTTTTTCGTTAGCATTGAGTGCCATACATATCTACAAAGTGAGCGGGTCCTCTTTGTGGAGTCCGCTATATTTCTACAGTAACCCAGAACGGACAAACCAAACACTGGTTTTGCACCCGACTGCTCACGTTACCGCAGTCTTGGAAAGGGAGAAGTGAACGCAGTGGAATTCAGTTGGTTGCAGTCTGCAATCACACCGCTAGATGCCACCAAATCCTACATACTGTCCCTTTAAAGGTGGAGTCAGTGATTCTGGAGCAAGATTGTTGATATCTGAACCCAACACCCAGACAAATAAAACAAAAATGTACCGTCCCTCTCGCTCCCACTGCCTTTATCTTTTCAACATTCATGGCCTTTCCCTGTTGCTGATTGGTTTGAATAGTGTTGTGTTGCTCGGTGAAATTCTCATTTGCAGAGCCACGGCTGTGTGTGAACACACACACACACACACACACACACGCACACACAATGGACAGCTAGCCCCGTGTCAAGATATGCAGTGAATTTAACAAAAAGCGTATTGGATTAGAATAGCAGACTCCACCTTTAAGGCACCAGAGGCATATTGCTGTACAGCACAAATAATACAAACTTCTGAACATGGTGGAATGACACTTTTATCCCTTTCACTGAAACCAAATATGAAACAAATGTACTTCTTAGTCGGAAACGTGGTAATAATTTTAGGAGAAAATAACGCTTTGTTTTTTATTCTAACCATAATTACATTCAGGTAACACAATTAGATTGATTTTTCTTGATAATAAGTGACTTCCTTGAAAACCACCCACTGCTTAATTACTTCAGCACAGCAGTTCTACTCTGTGGAGAATTTTGTCTCAGTCATGTTATATTTGCACCTCTGGTAATCAGCTATTAAAAAAAATTTAATTTCCTTCAGTCAGTTGTGGGTGAGTTTAAACCTCCAGAAGCCCACAGCTGCAGAGAAAGAAAACCACTGAGCTCCAGCCTTGGCAGAGTTGGTCACCGTTTGTTCTCCATGGCTCACCTGCCACAGCTGAGGTCGACTCTCGTAGCGCCTCGATGAGGTAACTGGGTCGGCCATTTTCTCCAGGGTTGTGTCTGGTGCCTTCAAGCGCCGGGGTAACTTTGAATCCCAATTAACTTCCTCATAACTCCTGCAAAGGAACGAAAAAATACCTACCAGTAAACATCGGAGCCGAGTGCCTTGAATGAAATTGATTAACTCAAAAGTTATTAGCTTTAATTTGAATTCTTGAACAGCCCCCTTCGTTGCACAAAGTATATTAGACGGCTTATTAACTGGGGAGCCAAGTCTTCCCAGAGACTTTGAGAGAGGCCACAGTCCAGCTACATGATTATATTGAGCAGGAATTAACACAACAAGAGGACACACCGCTCCCTGACGACATCACCGGAGCACAACAAATCAAACCTGCTCACTCTCAAAAACCCTCAAGGCAAAATGACACTGTGCGTGGACTGTACATAATGATTCATGTGGGAGGTGAGCTTTGTTTAGCTTCAGTATTATGGAGAGGAGACTACTAAAGGTCACTGAGTTCTGACCTCTGTGTTGCAGAAGTGTATCTGAAGCGCTGAACTGCTAGTGAGTTGTGGCTCCACGGCTTCAGATGAGAAGAGAAGACATCCTGAAAAAAATAAAAAAATAAAAAACAACAGCAGCATTCTTAGTTATATTATATTGTCAGTGGTGTTATTTTATGTCCATCTAAAGGATGAGGCAGCAATGCCAAAAGAGAAAGGAGATTAAGACGCAAGAGGCTAATTGGTCACAAGTTAGTGTTGATATTTTTCTTCATGTTGTAAATAAACATAATAGTTGACCTAAAGATAATGTATTTTGATTATTAATATGTGTATTTCTTTTTTTTAACCTGCACCATATTAAAAAAAGATATGAACAGTATCATATCAGCCTAATGATCTCTCAGAGGACCTCTGATTCTTGTAGGTCTGTAACGACTGCAAATCCAGATGTTGAGATGTTTACCTAAAAGACGACAACATAGGATATTGAACCATTGAATCAAGAGATCAACGGCATCAAGTATTCGGGAATATTTGTATTAAATTGTATATGTCAGGATCTTGTCTAAACGACTACAAAACAAAAGTAAAGACAAAACTCCTGACATACTCTCTTGATTGAATCTGAGTCAATCAGATAATGTGATGTGTTTACGCATCGACATGCAGCCGTGTCTTCAACACTCTCCTCCCATGTCTCAAACCGCTTTAATACAGATATGAATCAAGCCTCCATTCACTAGACAACACTTTAAGCTCTTCAGTACAGCGGAGTGCTGCAAAGCTTCTTCTAAACCAGAATAATGTATATCAGGGTAATCATGATTACTTCAAAAAGGAGACTCAGAAACAAAATAATAAAGCATGATTATGTACTTAAAGTGAACACCTGCTTACATGACAGTGGGCTAATGTGATGTTTTATCATGTGTGGTGAGACTAAAAGGATGTGTTTATGGATTACTCTTTCATACTTAATGTGTTTGTGTTGTGATGGCTAAGTGACTAATTGACCAGGCATCTGATGAAACAAAATAATATTGTTTCATAGAAACCAAGCCAGCATTCATTTTTGCAAATTTGCCGCATCACTGCAGCCGATTGAATGGATGAATGAGTGTTTATGTGCTCAGAAGCAGGGAAAAATAAGTAAAATTAAAACAAGGATCGGTTGGAGTCCATGTAGTAAACACATGCTGTTATGCAAACGACTTGTAGAAAAGCCAATTCAGTCATCATCACCCACCTGAGGTCCAGTGTGTTTATCAGGGTATCTGCTGTGCGACATTGCTTTAGTTGATGTCCTCAGTGAGTGTGGTTGAACTTCAACTGGATCAGTCGAACCTTAGGATGAAACAACCATTGAGTATCTGGGACACATGCCAAATTGTGAACTGTATGCACAGTAACTGCTCTCAAGGCCAGGCCTTGGGGCAAAAATCAACCATGTTTATTGACCCTTCTTCCTCCCACTCTGTGACTTGTGTATGAATCCCACAGCCTTAGGGTAACCACCGGGAACAGAGAACACGGCAGACTACAAATGTCAGTTTATATAGTAATACAGGGTTTGTTTGGCAAGAAACACGAATACCAACTGCCACTCTTGTCACCCATTAGAGGGTCATCCCTGTGTTCACAGGGTCCCCATTGCAAGAGATTAGTATTAGCTATCTTCTTGAATGAACAAAGTGAGATGGATGTTTCAATTTTGAATGGTGCATTCAGCCAATGTGGAGATAGCAATGTTTGAAGTATGTCTGCATCTGCAAATTTGATGGCATAGGTTGCGAGAAGTATAACATCTGTAGATTATAAGATGTAGGTGGTTGACTTTGACATATCGACGAAGGGAAACATACATTTTTAGTGAAAAAAAAGCATTTCTGAGAATATAAAACCCCTTAAAAGTTGCATAATAGGCCCTTTTCACAGCAGCCATTTTGACATGTCATAGCAAGGTAAACACATGTGTAATTGATTAAATAAATTACGGTCCCATTCAATTTATTGTGTCACAGCCTTCCAGTGAGCCAGCATACATAACTCCGTCCTGACAAACCTAAATGGAACAGGGCCATAAATAATGTTATTACTTACAACTGTGTTTAGCCTGCAATGACGCGTCAAAAATGGCTGCTGTGAAAAGGCCTCATGCAGAGATTGGGTTATTTCTATTGCATGCGACGCGGCCCGCAACTAATGATGCCGCGCCCGGCAGAGCCAACGGCGTGTACCCGAGGAGGAGGAAGCAGAGGATGGATGCTACGCTTCCGTGAGGGCGTGGACGCTGTCGGTCGTGGCGGCAAAATCAGCTGAAACCGGATATGAGCGCATTGCAGAGCGGCGGCTGTGAGCTAGCTAGTGTGGCACGCTCACATGCAGGAGGGCCGGCCCTGATATGTCAACAAAGAAAGTTGAAAGTTGGATAACAGCACACTGAGTGGGAGAGCGACTTCATGTTTTGCCCAGGTAGCCATTACTCTATATATCTTTACAATAGCAATAGTTGTTTGTCACTATATGAATGCTCTGAATGTGGTATTGATCTGAGGAACAAACAGTGGGAACACGGATACGCCCCCTTGATTACCTCTGCCCAAAATCCTCAGATAAACTTTCTTGGATATTTAGTAAATATTTACATGTGTGAAACTACAATAAAAGCACAAATGGAACGCAGAATTAAGCCAATATACACAGAAAATACACATTTATAGTAACTGAAGATGCTGTAACTTACTAACAGCTAATGTTATGCTAACTATCAATTAGCTTAACTTGAGACTCAATTATCAACAAAATACAGCAATTATATTCTGCTTACACCATCTAATATTTAATAAAACAAAGTACTTACGTAATAACAGCGTCCACGGTAACGACGTAAAAATATATATTTAAGCAGGAGAAGCAGTCGCCCTGTGTTCACAGCCGTGCTTCATAAATAATGTGCCTCTAACACTACTGCTGTCTAATGACCAGGAGGGGGCACTGCAGCACCCAAAGTCTTATTTAACAGATATAAATGCACACAAACAGACAGCAGAGAAATAAAGTCAATACAACTAGATTATGTCAAAGTCCCACTATAACCAACACATAGGTAAAAGTGTAAAAATTATAAAAATGAATTAGTTGCCAACTAATTTTCTGTCGATGAGCTCTAGTCTAGTTTCAGTTTGAGTGTTGGGGGCCCTGGGGCAGTTGTCCTGTAAGCCAGGTTTGACTACTCATACAGCGTCCAACCTGCACAGGATTTAGTCACTGTTGGCAATGCATACAAATATTCATATCAATGGTG
The DNA here is from genome assembly GCA_032191485.1 of Leptoclinus maculatus. Classification (NCBI taxonomy): domain Eukaryota; kingdom Metazoa; phylum Chordata; class Actinopteri; order Perciformes; family Stichaeidae; genus Leptoclinus; species Leptoclinus maculatus. Next base: position 15,592,330 of record JAVDOI010000016.1, read on the forward strand.
TTATTTGAAGCAAATCTCTGCTTATTTTACCACTGAGTCTTGCCCTCAAAACTGCATCGGGGATCCTCCTGGAGTTCCAGGCTTTGTCTTCTCTCAGGTCGACACAAATACCAGAGTGGTTTGGAGCCGTTGGTGGCCTCTCCCTGAAACCTGGAGGCACCCACAGAGCAGAGGCCACATGCTGAGGATCTATGAATCTCTGTCGACCTCTGAGCCCCAGGTCCACCTCAGCTCCGGCGCTCAGCTGACCGCAGCAAGGGTCCAGCAGCGGGACGTCGTCTCGTAATGGAGTCAGCTTGACATGCTCAGCGGGCGGGTGACATCTAGCAAAAGGTGAGTCAGCACGTCCAGTTTCCAGTCCATCTCCACCGCCAGCACCGCACAGGCTGGAGTTCAGCCGTCTGATGGCATGCAGCTCTGCAGAAAACTGCTTGTAGGGATCCAAAACGGCTGCCATTATTGCCTGGGGAGAAACTCACAGTGTGTGTGTGTGTGTCTTATACATGTGTGTGTGGTTGACAGAGCACGTCATAGATGTGCTATCAGGCATAGTGATGCAGTAAACACTGGTTGCCCAGAGACCGTCTTTGTTTGCTGCTCAGATCAAATTACTGATATGCAGAGAAGCAACATGACCTGTTGTCTGTGGAGGTGTGTAGCTCCACATAACTTAGCACAACATTTATATGTGAATGTTTATTCTGTATTCCTTATAATAATAGAGAACAAGGATCTAATAAACATCCCCCTAGTATCTATTTTGGATGCCATAGCCCAATAATTCAGGGCGAGCATTCGTGACAAATAATGTTTCCTCCGAGCTGCTGATTCTGGCAACTCACAACAATTTATCACACGGACCAAATAAAAATGTTTTGTTAGTCGTCAGGGACGCCTATTGTCCCTTACTGCGCTCTAATGTGTTTTGGTGGCAAATAATAATGAGAAGGCTCGGCCCCGCCTCAGGGTTTACTGATCTGACCCTCCCGAGAGAATGCTACATTACTTATTGTGATGCGTTATGAATTGTATATTTTCTTGAAGAAGAAAAAGATTGCTTCTATAGAAGATAGCAGTTGTCTGCTTTTCCTCCAAAAGACCACTAGATGGAGCAATAGAGCCGGTGTTATCAGATGACAACGCCACAAAACAGGCCTGTGTATGCCCCCCTGCCCCCCCATGAATTAAATGACAGTCCACAAATATCACAGAAAAAATACAAGTCCCTTTTGCAATATTATGATGATAAATTATACGATTAAAAATACTATTATAGCACAACAAAGTGACCATAAAGCCAATGCTGAAGACCTCGGGCACATTTTACGTCCCTGAAGAAATATTAAAATGATTTTTCTTCTGTGCATCCCGGCTAAACAACAACCAGGAGTGGAGTTAGTCGACTTCAAATGCAAGCTGTGTTTTTAAATTTGACGGTAAACTAAATGAAAATTATGTAAATCACAGGCATGTAAAAAATATGTTTTTACAAACGCTGTAATCTGGCGAATGCACCGGCTTGAAAGAGCAGTCTTGTATTTACTGGAGCAAAAAAGCCTCAGTGCCTATTAATTAGTTTGCTTGGGTTGTCTGAAGTGTACTGTGCAAATGTAAACATTCCACATGAATATACTGTTTAGGTGCACATATTAGAGATGCATTTGCATGCTTTATATGAATAGTGAAAGCACCCTGGCAAGGTGGCGTTTTTCTTGGGAGAGGATCCATGTTAATGTGTCAGTGGCGGTGATGGTGATGCTTGCTGATAGATGATTTTCACTCAGGCTGTCATTAGCAAATGTAAACACCCAAGAGCGTTTTAAAAGGATGTGTTAAAAATAGCCTAATTAGAGTTATTCTGATAACTGAGTGGTGAATATGCCCGACTCCCACACAATGTTCCTCCACAAAAGGAGAGCACAAATGACACTTGTGAGATCTTATGTGAAAGGAAAAAAAGCATACCATTTGCATCAGTCTTATGTCTAATGAGATCTGTGCTGATTGTACATTCACACATTTCTAACGGATGAGGTTATATAGGTCCGGGGGTCCACATGATTTATTACATTTGGAGTCCATTAATTATTCCCATATCAGTAATTCCTCACTACACAATATTATATTCACACAATGCTTTGTATCCCAATTATTTCAAGTTTTAGTTTTTTTATGTTGTTTCATTTGGAATTTAAATACCAGCCTGAGATGACCGTATTTTTCGCAGGAAATCAGATATTTCCGGAGTGAGGACTCATTACCATCGGAGCAGCCCTTGTTACTGAATCCCGTGTTATTAGTCAGCGTGTCTGCCATTCTCTAGACTCCTCCACAGTCTCAGAAATGATTTAAGTCTCACATTTTGCCCATGGTGCTGCTAGGTCCCGTGCTACAGTGCAGCAGCCATTAATTTGTGCAGGCTGCATTCATCTGAGGGAAACTGTTGCTCTGGATTAAGAGGCATTGTTGCTGCTGCTGCTGCTGCTGCTGCTGCAGCAGAGGGTCATCAAAGCAAAGTCACAATTGTAGTGTTGTGGCTGAAGACAATATGGGCTGATGTGCTCTGGGCAGGGCATTCTTTTTGGTAATCAGACAACGGGGGCTGAGGGTGACCCGGCATGACACCTCGGGGTCAGACAGGCAGGGCCGGGAGGAGTTATGGCTACGGGGGGGAAGGGATCATCCAAGAGTGCAGAGGACGCTCCAAAATGTAGACAGACAGCATCCTTCATTGCAAACTGCGCTAGGGAATCAAGTGAATAAACAGATGACAGACAGTTATTATTGTTTGCAGTTGTTCATGTTGTTTTTGTGTATCCAGTTTTGATGCATTAGGCGTCTGCAGATATCTTTGGGGCTATATCTCATGAAAGTCACACCCGAGTAAATCCGTCTCTTTGTATGCACGGTGTAGCCTACAATCCAGTTCATAACAAAGAACCTAATCCATGTCTGACGCTTAGCCTAATGCATGCCACTTCTGGGATTATGTGCGTATGTCTGGTGAACTGATGAAAATGCATGATCACATTTATAGCATAAGGGTCTTAAGTCATAGCTCATGGGTCATATTCATCACACTGAAAAGGCAGTGAATTGATTAGCGCCCCGATGACCATGCATGCATTAGATTAGAGGACAAATTGGCCTGAGTGAACTCTGTCTCATGCCGTGTGCGGAACCCTCAACCGTTCGGATAAAATCCCAACAGAGTGCAGAGATGAAGCCCCCACGAGCGGCGGGGGTAGCCGTGTCCTCAGAGACTGGCCGAGGGCTTCATTGTGGTGCTGCTTCTCTGCCCTCGGTTGCTGCAGCTCTCCGCTTGTCACACTCACTTAGCTCAATGAAGTAATGAATATGCCACTGTACATTTTTCATGAGGGTGGTGGGAGTGAAAAAAATCTGCTCCTTTATTATGCTTTTAATATGGAAGTTTTCACACACACTCTTCCCCCGCAAAGCACCCTCCGGGCTATCATGATGCCGCATGAGCATGATGTTTAATGTTAAATTTCCCCAGGGGAGAGTTGGCATAATGAAATGTCACTTTCTGTGATGAATATGTTGACAACAGCAGATAATCAAGCAGCTGTAAATTCTGAGTGAGTTGGGATAACAGTCCCCGTCTTCTTTGCATAGAAGACGGGGACAGTACAACAGGAGATAACTGGTGGGGGGGGGGCTGTTACTGTACAGTGAGTAACCCATTCAGGTCTCACATCATTATAGTAATTAATTAGATTACAAGGAAGAACACCCATGAGCTTCCAGAAATGGAGGACTATTAAGTGTGAAAGGGAGAAATAATGATCCAAAGATAAATGCAAATGAACACAAGCGCTGTTTAAAAGACAAGCAAGTCACGCAAATGGCAAAGGTTTAGCATTTTTGATTACCAACCAGGGGTACTAATGCAGTTTCACGAGGTTTGTGAAAAGTTTATAGTGTAACATATCAAAAATGTAAATGAGTTGAAATAGCTTATTGTAATGGATGAACCGAAACAGTTAGCTGAAAGTAATGGATAAACTGTAGAAAAATACAATTTTAGCTAAAACTAAAATGATGAAGAGGTACTTTTCTGATAGAGATGTGGGGTGGCATATGGGGGTCAGACTAAAAGGTTGGCCACCACCGTTTTAGATAATTTAGGGATTTCTTTGGCTCTGTGGCGTGCTGTCAGGTGGCATACACCACTCCACATATGTGCTGTTTGATCGGTGCGCAATAACACACCTCTGATTTTCAATTACAAATAAGACATTGCATTAGGTAAAGAAACACTGAGGTTAATGGACTTTCTCTGTTGCTCAGAAAGATGGACTTGTCCCCCGAGATCTTGGTTTCCATTATTAAACCGCCACCGTGTTGCCCACCTAGGCTGTTTCCATTCCCTCTGACCGAAGTGAAATTACCTGCTTTTGAGGCTAAACACAGTAAAGAAACCACAGAGTGGTGGCCCACGGTCTGAACCTCCATTTCCTCTCTGCCCACAGGGCTTTTTATGTTCTTTGGGAGGGCAAGGAAACTAATTCTGCTAGCTTGTTTGCATTGAGGTCTGTCTTCCCTATAGTTTTCATGTACAACATATCCCATGGGAGTCTGCAGCAGTGTGTGAGCCAGTGGCGAATACATTCACCAGGCAGTCTCACAGTATGTATCGAGACCTGGATGATGAATTACCATACAAGGGCTGCGGGAAAAGAAAAAAAAAAAAAGAATACCCCAGGATGAACGCTGTGTTGCAAATACAAACACTTGGTATTCCACAAGGCCGACACAAAAGCTGCTCGCTTTATGATAACCTAACAATCCACAAACTATCTCCCGTCTGACAGCAACTTATGCAGATGTGCGTGGCTCAGCAGCGCTCTGCTGAATTGAGCCTCCCTTGAAAAGTGTTCAGCAAGCAGGTCACATTGGCGTAGGCTGTCTGCTGTGGATGAAATGCTGAGACGCTGTCCTCCAAGATGCTCTAAGCAGCATGACTCACCTACCTGACCCATAACAACCTGTGATGGATAGGACCAGATTGAACCTGCAGTCACCTATCTAGCCCATGTCATTTAGAGAAAATAGGGGATTTGCTTTCTCCCAGGCTTAGATTACCTCTTAACGCTAATACAAATCCCAAGTTAGGTATCCTGTCCTTCTAAAACCCGGTAATCTAAGCATATCTGTCACTTTGTGAGATTTGCTCCCCAGATGTATGAATGGGGAGACAATTCAACACTGCAATGGTGTCACCCTCATCTGGAGGCAAGCACAAGGCAGAGAGGTGAAATTGAAAATGTGAAAGTCTGGCTAATGGCAGAGGAGGAATGCTGGAGATATAATACCAAATCTATAAAGGACAATTTCAGGCCCGAGACTCTGGAGACTTAGGCGCTCAATCATGAAGTGATTCACTCAGATTGATCAAGGAGCGTCGTAATCACATGGCGATGTTACATGTGGCTCCGAGGATGACTCGCAGAACTGTCAAGAGATTCAAAGCTGGATTTAATGGATTTGAGGTGATGTGCTTAGAAACCCTTTCAGAAGGTACAAATAGAATTCTCAAAGCATTTTACCAGCATTTAGCAGCTGTCCAGTGAAATTATTGTTGAGAACAGTCGAATTTGGAGGAATAAAAAGCAGAAAACAGAGGGCTAGGATTCACTCTGTAGTCTCGCAGCAGAAATTCAAAGCGCCCAGCTCTCTTACAGAAGAATTGCAAATCTACTAATGAACCGCGCCGCTGATAACAGCCCCATATTAAGCAGAAGGCCTAAATGCACTTACAGATAACAAGCCTTCTTTTATTTAAAGTGATTCCGGTTTAAAGCTCAGTGCTCCCTCTGAAATTGAAATAAATGCTGCAAATGTGACATTAAATATTCATAACCTTCAGCCGTCATCTCGCTCGTCCTGTTTGAAGATACGTGTGCAACAAAAAACAAAGTCCTACAAATAAAAGTTCTTCACCTCTAATAAGTGAGAAGCCCATGAAGGTGGATCAGCCCAGCATTGTGAGAAAGTGAATTCTTCGTGTAGCCGTATTAGATGAGATTTAAGAGCTGCGTGAGCTGCTTTCTGAAGACTATTATTAATCAAAGTTCCCTAACATTGCCTGCTATAGATGCAGGCAGGTAAACTGCACTTTGACTCTTTGCTTATTTCCCTTTCTTATGGGCTCATGGACCATTTTCACCCCTGTCAAATCATTGTCTCACAAAGCGTTTAATGCATTTCATAAGATTGCAGGCTGATCGGGCCGTCGACGCAGGCTTACACTCGTAAATGTGAAACCATGGAAAAAAAAAACCTGTGCTCTCAAAACTTTAGATTGTAGTTGGCACTGAAGTGTTTTGATCTAAAACCTCAATCAAATGCCGTCTCTACTCTGAACTTTGAAGACAAACCAAAGCTGTAAAAACGTTCATATAAAGTCTCGACATCTCACCGTGTTCTACATTTTGCACCGTAGTGTGACATAACATTGACTTATTATCGTTTCAGAAGACTCAATGGGGCTTTTCAAATTCCACTCAGTGCAATAAAGGACTTTATCAGGTTTTGGAGAAATTGGAAATATTCATCATAGTATCTTCCCTCAAGCGTGTGTAGTTAACTAATTACATGGGTTTCAATAACTTACTGGCTGAGAAACGTATCAAAACAGGGACGAATGTGTCAGCAATCCAAACTGCTACATATTGATACAAATACGTCAGCTATGGACAAAAAAGTCAGTTCTCAGTTATTAGTCTGTACTTTCTCAGTCATACGATCTTACATCCTGAAGCTTCATATATTTATATATATATATATATATATATAATACATACGTAATACATAATATTTACTCACAAAATTAGTCGTGAAATGTTTCTGAAACTACTAACAGATCAAAATATAAAGTACAATATCGCTACATAACTTGCAAATTAAACAGTGAGTAAAATACTTATACAAGCAATATGAATGCAGTGTGATTTAATCTGAAGTTGATCCTTTCTTTGTCTCAGCCTCTCTCTGTAGAGGACTTCCCTGAGTCACTTAAAAGTCAGCTTATATGCTAAACGGACTTGCATTGATAAAGCTCCTTTCTAGTCTTCTGACCACTCAAAGTGCTTTACTCTTGAATCGCATTAATCCTGAAAAGAAACCCATAAAAGTTTTCCCTTCAACTGAAAAGATGACTTGAACATGTTTTATAAGACTTCTGCTTGATGTCGAACTATCCTGATAAATCTTGAATGTGTTTTTTTGTTGATAGCCTTAGGTTGGCATATAGGTTGAAATGTATAAAAAACGCATTTCAATTTAAGCATAACTAGCAACGGTAACATATAAATAGTTCAGTTAATAATGTCTCTGTTTCCCCCACATTGCTCAGCACACGAACGGGTCATGTTAAACTTTACATTCCTTGTTTGTGATTTAAGCAGCATTTGCTGGCAGCCTATGAATGAGAGTGAGGCCCTATTTTAACATCACACATGCTAATAGCTATAGCGCCAGCTGGCGTAATTTATTAAGCAACAAATACAACCATGTCACAAAAGTTGTTTTCCTTTTGGCTGGTGAGATAAGATTGTTTGGCATTTAAATAATATAGTCTTTTTCTAGCTGAGGGCTTCACTCTCACTCTCCAATGTGCCATTTCCTTTCAAAAGCAACTTTTTAATGTTTTCCTTGATATGATTACTTAGTGTTCTTTGTCATCTAAACCCAGACAAGTTGCATGCACAGTGAGAAAGTGCTTTGTTCCTTTATTCAAAATATTGGGTGTTCCCCATGTTCTTATTTAATTGATAATATTTTGGTGGTAAAATTGACAGGAGGCACACTGAGACAATATTGATTAAATGTTAGTATTTAGTATTTCCATGTTGAAAACATGGCTGTAGATTCAATATGTTTTTCAACCTCAACCACATCAACTCAGTCTCCCAGCCATTTGTGAAATAGTCACGAAATGCAATTTATTGGTTTGGTGTACAGGGTAAACGAATTGTCAGGGTTGTTTTTTTCGTGTCGCTCGGAATGAGTTATTTTTCGGGACATTACGTTACAAAATGAAAGTTAGGTTTAGGCATCAAAACCACGGCAGCACTTTAGGGACACGAGGTGTCCAACACTGGTCTCATGGCTGAAAGTCCTGTTTGTTGGACCCGTCCCGCCCACCATGAGTGGTCTTTGTTGATATTAAATACTGCGTTACTAGCTCTTACAGTTGCATAGTCACATGAATGGGTTTCATTTGTCCATGTACTCTACACCAGGGGTATTCAATTAAATTTCCAAAAGGTCCAGATTGAGAAAATCTCCTCGTGCAAAGGTCCGGAACATTACAATAATATCTAACTTGCACTATTTATATTTCAAGAAGCCTAGTAGTAACAATGTGTCTGTAGTCAACAACTGTCAAATCAAATAAAGAATCAATTATATTTAAACAATTATTATTCTCAGTTTTCAAATTTAACTGGATGGATTATAAATGATACATAGAAATACATAAATAAATGTTCTTCTCATTTCAAGTAAAATAAGGGCTGGATTAAAGAATAACTGAAAGAAACCTTTTCAAAAATGTGCATCTTAAAATGAAGTAATTCATTTTAAAAATGTATTTCACTGATTTGTTCTGCAGCTTTAAATTCAGTTCATTCAGGTGTGAAGTGATGTCAATCAAAAAAGCCACAATATTATATTTTTGTCATCTAAAAAGAGAAATCAGTGAGCATGGACTTTATCTGTGGTTATTAAACGACTTGTTTCAGCTCTATTCTCTCTGTTCACATCATTGTTGAACAGTGAATTCATGTGTTATGATTCTGATCATATCGGGCTCTTAGGTTTATTTTCTGTGTCTTCATTTCAGACTCAAAGAGTTGTGCTTTTCCTCGTAGTCCGCTTCATTTGCCGCTTTTATCCACAGTTACGGTTTCTGAACATATGAGACATGCTGGTTTTAACTGTGGGAAGAATTAACATATAAGATTCTGTTCATTCTTGCTTATAAATTCTATTCTCTCTGAACACGTTTCTCTTTTTGGAGAACGTCATGTGAGATAACTTCTATGATTAGCGCAATTTACCTGCTCTTCTTTCTATTTCCTCGTCTCTCCCCCGTGTGTCACGGTGTGTGTAAATCTCACTAGAATCAGGAAACTTGAATACTCATATTTGATTGGCTGAGCTGCATCACGTGATGTGATTCACAACGCATTGGTCGGTGTGTTTCCAGCACCGCTGAAACAAGTGCCGTAACGGCTGAATAAACAGCGCCGGTTAAAGTATAAACTCACTGTCTGATATGAATAATTCTGAATTATCTATCGGTTTTAGGTCCTGGGTCCGGATGCAACTGCGTCTGGGTCCGGATCCGGACCGCGGTCCGCCAGTTGGGGACCCCTGCTCTACACCAATGGATTACATTTCGTGATACCATATATGCTGTACTTACCATATAGCAATGGCTGAGTGCCATTGGGCCGAGTCCTCTTTTAGCTGGCTTGTATTGTTATGTTCATGCTCCAATTCTGCTACTAAATTATGTGACTGATCGCAAAAATATATATATATATTCCTCATCATCACTTCAGCCACGTCTTTATTTTTCAAAGTTGCTGTCATCAATACCCTGCAGAATCAAGGACAGTGCTGATGTGACACCAGCAGAAACAAACTTCCTCATCCTTTTGTCTGTGATGATTTGTAATATGAGTGGCACAAAATAAGGTCAAACAGGAAAACGCATTACTGCTAACATACCGTGAAAAACAAAATAGGTTTCTAAAGCTTCTAGAGAAAACATTTCAGCGTTGCTTTTTCTAAAGAATTTGACACCAGAGATTGGTGTAACAAGACTGAAGCCCCATTTCTACACCGGATTCATTTCTCCAGGGAAGGTGGGAAGATTTTTACATCACCTGCCCTGGTCAGGGATATTAATCCTGCCAGGAGTGAGTAATTACAGCGACAATTTCCTACTGTTTTATGGTGAACTAGCTGGTCCTCCTGTAATTTAATTCTTGTCCGGAGCCACATTCTTGTACTTTTTTATACTTTTTAATCTGCTCAGTGTGAAATTGACTAAAGTGTAAAAGATGCAAGAGGGGGGAAATGTTTTGGCTAGCCCTACAGAATGTCCATGTCTTTTACAGACCACAGCGTATCATTTTCGTGATAGTTAAAATGACGTCTGGAGTGATGAGTTACATAGAGTGTACAACCGTGCCAGCACCTCTGAGGCTATGCTACTGTTAACAAGCTCACCCTGATAACACTAATAACTAAAGCAGGTATAATTCTTTACAATGTTCATCGTCTCTGAAAATGCCGCAGCAAATTGCAGGCGTCATTTGGTAAAACTGAGCTCATCTTAGGAATCCAAACAGTTATTCTCTCGTATGAAAAACATGTTGAAACGTAATAAAAGCTTTTAGCCTGCCACCCAGATGCAAGCAATGCATTGTGGGGCAGTTGAGTATGTGCAGTAAGTTCAAGGGTCATAATATAGTACTTAATTTTCCATCATTTGTAGTATGAATGGTATGTTAGTATGCGATTACAAACATGGCCACAGTGTGGGGGGGACGGGGACGGTTTGCTCACATTTCTCTTTAAGGTCCTTTACATAATGTTGTCAGACACTTACAATCTTCACTGTTCCATTTGTCCTTGTGGTTCCAACAAGAGACAGTAATTCTGGAGGACATTTGAATTAGTGCCTTTGTCTCAGTGAGTTACTAAAAGTAAGCCGTGTGCTGACGAAGCTGTCAACTTTCTTTTGTAGGCAAGAGTTCTGTGCTTCTCAAAATTTATGATGCTTTAATTTCAAATTACAAAGTTGGCCGATTGCTGTAGATGAATAATGAATTTCATCACTTACTGTAATATGAGCACACATCTCATCTCATTGCAGCAGTGTGCATTGTCCAGAACAGGGCAGGAGCCTAATTACATAGTTACGGCATTTGGGAGACCAAGCTAATCTCTTATGGGTTTCTCCAACAGATGTGTCCAATTAATGACCTGTCTTTGAAGGAGTTTAGATGCATACCACTCTGGGAATTGTATTTCAAAGAAAAAGACCCAGCCTCGGTTGTGATGAGTAGACTCTATAGAAAGTTTTAATCACCACTTTCTTCTATGCAGTCATACACAGAATTGATCTTGAATAACTGCTGGAGTATGAACTGATCTGAAGCCAATTGTGAATGTTAATGACCTGGATAGAGCAGATAGGGGTGATAGATAACATCCCTGGTCAGAGTCATTACTTCACTGGCTGAGACACAGCAGGTAAGCTGCTTTGGGCAATCAGACGTAAGGGAACATTATCTTGTAAAATGAAAGAATAGACACGACACTGCAGTAATTCCTCTAAATAGAAAGAAGTTGAGTGGGGGAGGCACATACAAATGAGCACTTCGTATTGAGGAGTCCTGTTTTCTATGAACGAATGAGGTTTTGGTATGAGAGGACCTTTGCAGTCGTAGAAGGAGAGGAGTTGAGGCTGTCCAGAGAAGCTTAATAGATCTGTGCCGCCGCTCCCCTATGAGAGAAGCCTGTTACGTAGCATGTACGTGCATTTAGGCTTGTTTACCTCGATCCAGCTGGCTGGCCGACAGGCACGTCTCACTGCTGGAGATGCAACATCGTTGTCTGGCAACCCCCTTGATCAAAGAGTTTTGCGGAGCGGCCGGCACACATTGCAAAAAGGGTGACACAGAGAGCGCCGCGCTGCAAATGCAAAAGATGACAGGAAGAGATACACAACATCTGCATCCATTTATCACAGCCCACCCTTCAGCGTTCATAACCTGAACTTAAATTATTAATCGTCATTTTGATCTGCCGGTCGATGGGACCCGTGGCTCTGCCAGATACACGCATTCATTACTCGCCATCCTCAAATTGAAGATGAAGACATGGAAAATATGCTGCAAGTCTTATGACCTTTCAATTTCTAAATTTTGGAAGCAAATTGGGATCAATGACATCGGAGGGTCCAGTCTGGCTTTCATTAATGGAGTTAAAAATGCAGAGGCAACTCTGTATTCCAACCTCTCTTTGTTTATATTGTGATGCTTATAGATATTGAAAGTTAAACCACGGCATCACCAAATGACTTTACAACTCATTAAATATTTTTCTGGAGCTTAAAGAAAACAAATTAATAATATATGCTTTGATTTAAAGAGAGGATTTGCTCAAAGGTTACCTGTGATATCTGGAACACAAAATTGGGTTGATCGTTCCATCTCAACTTAATTTGTTGAAGTGAAATTGCGAACATTTCCATTCAGTTGGAAGTTCGTAAATGTAAAACACCACCCGTACAGCAAAAACATGAAGACCTCCAGCTGAAATGTACCATTGGAGCATTTACAGAGCCCAGATTGACGTTTATTTGAAACATGAACACACGGTACCAAGAGAAATACAAAAAAGCACTTTCAAATCAAAACACTTTTGAACATCCAAAAAAGATAAAAGAAATCAGGAAACAGTCAAAAGTCCTCTTGAATTTCCTTCTGTTTTTAACTCTGCACTTGATCGTCCTACACAGCAAATGGATCGCACGTCGTCTAGTCTGCACTTTGGTGGGAGAGGGGCAGGTGTCAGGATTTGTCGGGTGACACCACATGTCGAGACACTGAGGTTTTCACCTCCAAAGACAGCTGTGTGTGTTCTATACATTCTGTTTTATTGACCTCTGGTCCAATACATTGCTGAATAAAATACAGAGGCTATAAAAAATAGTAGTTCACTACTTCAGCATTAATGACTCCTATATTTGTGGATATTCATAAATAATTTAATACATAGATAAATAGATATTCTTTGTGTGGATTATAAACTTTCATAAAAGCTTTTTTTTCTCAGCAATACAGGAGTGACTATAAATGCTGAAAACTCGAGGGCTGCTGTCCGACCCTGACGTCCGGTAGACAGCGCGGAAGGCCGAGAGTTCACATGCGTATTGGCGCTGGTGTTGCGTGCCAATGTCCCCTCTGACCGTGCCAGTCTCTAGCTCCGCTGGCACTCGTTCTTACTGCAGGTGGCCTGGCGCTCAATCTGCCATGTGCCGTCCTCGTATGTGCAGTAGCAGATTGTACACTCATCGATCTTCACCTCTCGGCCGGCCGGTATTACTGTTGTGTCCGCGTAGCAATTTGGCCCTGTTGGTGGTACAAGAAAAACAGGGGAAGTATGGAGCAACACGGAAAACAAGCCTTATAATACAGTGGTGCAGGGATGGTGTATTTTTGTAGGCCAGCCCCAGAAATTAGCATCGCACTGGTTCCCTCCGCAAAAAGCCAACGGGATTTTTCCATTGGATTTTGGATTATTGCAGAAAATAAGCTCTGAGCCAAACAAACGTTTATGACACTTGCATGTTTAGTTTGGCCAGATAATGTTCACAAATGCAAACGGCAGTATAAAGCTAATGTTAGGCAATAAACCAACTACACCGCGGTCTAATGAGCGCGAGTATACACAACAAGGCCCTGAGGGCGGACTAGTTTGCGTGATGACGTCGTCTCATTTAGCCGCTTGTTAGCCACCTTTTTAAAGGCTTCAAAATTCATGAGAGGGGTATTTAGTGACTGTTTTATATCATAGAACAATATGTTAAAATCTCTGAAGCTTGTGTTAACAACAGACCTTATTTCAGGCATATAACCAAAAACCCATTCAACAAACCTCTTTGACTTCGAGACGAGGGAACAGGAAGTACAAATATACTAACTCATTTCCGGGTTTTAGGACTCAATCATGCACCACTCTACAAAATGGACTCTCAAATTGGCCTTATATATATTCAATGCAACATGTCACATTATTGAGGTCAGACTCTGAACACTGAAAATACAAGACTTTCGGTTGGTTGGTAACTGTGCTCTGATCAAACTAATGCAACAGCAGCTTGATGATTCAAAGTTGCGTGCGGATATGGAGACCAGAAAGATCGTCCTCATGTCGGTGTACCTGTGTCATTGAGGTTGCACTCGCCTGTGTTAAGGTTCTGCTACTAGACCCACCAAGGACACTGTTCAATGTGTACAAATGTACTCGAAGGACAAAACACAACTCAAAGTCACATTCCTTTGTGCTGCTCGAAGGATCCCAATCATTTTGAAATCCATGAATTTACAGCCATCCTTGTCAGTTTGGATGCTGGTAAAATATGAAATACAACAACCTACAAATTCTGCATCTCTGTGAATAGAAAATCTTGCTTTATTTCTTTTTGTTGTTGTCAATAAACCTGGTACACATCAGGATACAAAGCCTGTGAATCAATGTTTTGACCCAGACTAAGAGTATTATTGCAAACGTTTTATTTCACATTCACTAAGAGCCAGGGGACACTTTTTCCTTAATGTGCACTTCATAACGTCAGAACAAAATGATTGAGTCATAAAATAAATGAAAAATTACAGATTGGAGGCAGCTAGTTCATAAACGGTGAAACACACCCTACAACCCAAATATACACTTTGTTTTGCTGCTACTTCTTCTAGTGTGACCGGTAGCCTAAATGGCTAATATTAGCTAATGTCAGCACTGGGGATTGCTGTGTAAGCGACATTACTGATGAAGAGTATTTCTGGATAATTAAAAGTAGCTGCTAACTGAGGACTCAAGCTAATGTTAAAAAGATTAGTGACCTTGCTGCTAACTACAGTTGCCGTATCACAGTGAGCTTGTTATGCTGCATTCACATGGAATCAGGTGGACAGCGGACGGACAACACCTTCTGGACGGCGCTGGAAAAACAAAAAAACTGTCGGACGAAGTGGCAGAACGACAAAATGAAACTAGCACGATATGTTGCATTATGGTGAAGGAATAAAATATATCAAATATAATTAAGTATTCTAGTAATGCATGAAGCAATAAAATGCATTTTTTTTCTCTTAATATTCTGTTGAAAACTTAAAACAACTGTGATGGAGAATTTGGTGGACCCCATGGGGAGCTTGAAACTGCTGATCAATTGTTATACTGTAAATACCTGATGTTCCCCCTCCCTGTGTGCTGAGATGCTTATAAGCAAGAGAGACACTGGATTAAATGCTGACTGCGCTGTAGTCTGTATGATGATGAAAGCCTTCTCTGGCCAGAGAATAAATACTTTAAAGACAAACTTCTTTCCTCAAAGTTTCTTTTTTCAGTATTCAGTATTATAGGACTCACTCGGTACTATTGTATCGTTTTTTTCCACCACACAACTTTCTCTGGTGTGAGGGAGCAACGTAACATCCGGTTGTAAATTCCGTAGTGGAGGACGGCAAAAAGTTTAAATATTTTAACTTGCTGCTGTCTACCGTTACTGTGCCTGGTATGCTCTGCCGGCCTCACCGAATTGTTCTCGTCCTCTAACATCACATCTAGTTTGCCGTCTGCCTCATTCTATATGAATGCAGCATTAGCCTAACAACCTAACACATAGCCTAAACTATTTAGCTGCATCCACCACCATTAATGCCTGCTTTTTTTATTTTGTTCTCTGCATTTTAAATTTGGTAAACTTGCATGTTCAACAACTGGTTATTTGGCCCTGATTATAACCATTATACAGAGCATTCCTATCTATGGCGCAGAGCCCCATCCAGGCTAGCTCTTGTAGCCTTCGTTCCACGCCGCATTTTGTTGTTTCTTTTATTGGTGTTTCCAAAAAGCTGAAATATGTATTCTAAGCTAAATTATTACTGCCAGGCGGCAACCTCCTGGTCTGAAAAGTCAATGCGTAAGTGCCTTAAACTTGCATTCTTTCTAATAGGGAGCAGGGGGCGACTCCTCTGGTTGCAAAAATAAGACTATGAGAAAATTACACTACTTCTCATTTGATTTAATACCTCAGTAAACATTGTGAACGTAAGTTTGTGTTCTCAATCGCTATTGAGTCTTCTTCAATACAGAATTATGTTTATTTAGTAAATGATGGTCCATTTAGAGTCAAATAGACCATAAAGCAGGGTATGCTTTAGGGCGGGGCTACCTTGTGATTGACAGGTCGCTACCACGGCGTTCTCCAGAATCAGAATCGGAAACAATTTATTGCCAAGTATGTTACACATACAAGGAATTTGGTTAACATAGCTAGCAGTCTGTGTTTTCGTCTTAGAACTTTAATCCTTTAACCATGTTTTTTTTCGGTTCATGAAAGATAACTGTACCCTTTCTGGTCGCCGAAAAATGTCTTATTCAGCATTCGTTGTACACCCTCTTGTGTCCCTTCTAGTTGCAAAAAAAACAAGATGGTGACGGCTAAAATGCAGAATATTTTATATTGTTATTTTGTAATAATTACATGATAAGGTTTTGATAATGTTTTATTAGCTAGAGCAGATATTAAGTTACATATATATGTCTATATGTATCCAAAATATAAAAGGAATCGAGCAGATTTACCCAGCTGAATATTTCAGTTTTCCACAAAGACAAAGTTATTTTCTATGTGACAATACGAGAATACATTGTGGAACGAAGGCCAATGGGACACACGCTAGTTGGAAAGTAGGACAGGACTTCAGTTATTGTTTTACTGCTACTTTTAGTTGCCATGTCTGTTGCAATGACCACATTCCCATATGGAGTTCAGTGCTGTGAGTCATCTTATCTTGTTTCTTTAAGATAAGTTTCATGACATCCCAGCAAACTTGAGTGCAGGTAGTCAAAGAGGAGAATGAACACCGGAGACCAAATGCTCCGCCTTTCATTTCATCTCGGTGGGAAATAGGCTCTCACGTCTGAGCATTCATTGATAGTTTCCTAAAATAGTAAGAGGCAGAGTTAAAAAAAAAAGTTTTGTGAACATGCTTCTGTGTCAGTGGCCATTTCTGATATGATTTAATTCAGTATTAAACCAATGCTGATCACATTTAACATAAATTGTATGAATTAGCAGTTTCTGATATTTTCCCCTCATACCTGCCACGAATCAGCACAATATATGCTTATCTGCTTATCAAAATAGCTTTTTTCATTGGCCATCATTACCATGCCCTTCAGATCACCACTCATGGTTTATTGGAGGAGAATGTTCATGCTGGAAGGCCGCGCTCTCATCAAGAAAGAGATGCATCCTTGAAATAAGGTGATTACGCTGAATTCTCAAGGATTCGATTCACATGAGTATATCCTTCACTGCCTTGTTCTGGGATTCACACATTTAACCCAAGTTATGTTTTCTCTACACTCACAAATGTCATTCCATATTGAGAGGTATTTAATGGCACTTTGTTCCACACTTCTTAGATTGGCTACACCACAAGTACATAACTTCAAGGTTGGAATGTACAGAGTGGGAATTGTGCAAAAAATAATAATAATTAAGCACTATTACACAATACTTTAATATAGTTCTGAAGTGCACCCCGAGGGACTGTTCTTTTTGTCATCATTTTGCAGGAAATTGGATCTAACTAATGGAAATGTTGATGTTGAAGCAGAGACAGTTCAGAAAGGAGATTGCCCACTGAGAGTCAGTTTCCTGTATCTGTGTCACATGGCTTTCGCCACTGCCCCGTCCATTTAGGAGACTAGCTGCAGGTCCTGAGTCTATTAACTCTAGTCGGAGAAGTGAAGGTGAACACAGATTATGACCGACTCTTCTGCTCCATAGTCACCAAGGTAAATATTTCACAAGAAAACATATCTTCCGAACATTCTGACTCTAAAATGGCATTTTTCAGACGGACAAATCCGAAGAAAATGTACTTTGTTCAATACCTTTCTCTGTGTCAGCAACACACTCATGAGATCTGGCAATGAACGTTGAGCTAGCTTATTTTCTGTATGCTAAATATGGCTGCTAGCTGTGTATATATCTAATGTTAGCAAAAGACAATATAAATACATTTTGCAAATACAACCCAATCTGCTTTCATCCATCCTCACGACATTTACAACACTTTGAAACATGAAGAGATTGTGGGGGAGGGGGGGTGAACACGCCTTAACCACGCCCACTTAGGAGACAGGAAGTGTTTACAATTTCAAACCAATGGCCGGAACTTGTAGGCCTAATGCGGCGTCATCTTTGTTATAGAGCAGCTTTGGTTTAAGGTGGTTGATAAGAACTAAGCCACCCAGTTCCATGGTAAAAGAAAATCAACTACCCCAGAAACCTGGCTTTGCGCGTACAAAGGTTCCACTTGCCAAGCCAACAATACTAAACGTGAATGTGCTCCTTGTATCACCTACAATATTCTTTGGTACTAGGTGTGAAGACTTTTGTCTCGTGAGAGTGCCTCTGTCCTCAACCAGTGGCTGGGAAAAAAAAGAGGTCATAAATCATCCATTATCTCTCAAACCGCATTGCAAAATATAAACACTGTGGGAATTGCTTCCACAACATCAGGTATAGCATAACAATGCTTATTTTCCTCGGACTAACAAGGTCTTGAGCCACTGTGTTGTGTAATTAAGATGCTGATAAATGGGGAGTCTTTCCGCTGCAGCCGCCGCAGTTTATTGGACGGCAGTAAGCAGAGGGAGAATGCAGGCACATCAATCAATGTGAACAGTTTGCAGAGGCCTGTCAAAATGTCAACCCCGACGCATTTATAAGTCTTCAGATGAACACGCACACACCCTATCTGAATAACAACTCCGGTTGCTGTCGCTACTGATTCATCATCATTAGCGACATTTAGAACACAGTGTCTCGAAATAAAAGACGCATATATCGAGGATATGCTAGGGGAGGGAAAAATGTGGAAAAATAACCATGCACTTTAGAAAATAAATCAAAAGCGCTTCCTCCTGGAGCTGGGATTAACCCACAGCCCATCACTCATGGTGGCATGACACTCATTTGTGTTAATTAACGCATAGATTCGGAGCCACTGCGCCTACTCATTGCTGTCACCCTATTATTCTGCCATTCATACAACACCCACCTTTTTGTCACCGCTTCATTAATATAATATATCCCCGTTTCTCCATCACTCTCTCTCTGCCTCTCGCTCTCTGTGGCAGAAAGAGGTTTTTATAGGCATGTCAGGCTTCACAAGAGCTTTTCAACAAGAGGCAGAGACAAATGGACTGTGCATGTGCATGAACAGTTGGACCCAAACTGTCACTACAGCGCGTTAGTAGTTGGCACGGGCAGCGTGTGAAAAACATGGCCATTAGCACCTGTGGCTTTTAGCTCCGTAGCGGCGCCGGATAATGGACTGGGAAAGGAGGACACATCCTGATCATCACACTCCTTCTTTCTGAAATGTATAAAACATGTTGAGTGCCCATTATAAGGTAATGGAAAGAGAAGAATAGCAGAAATCACTCATCTTAATGCATTTCTTGAGCACATTTGCATTATAAATGCAGAATAAAAAAGGACCTTGCTTTGGGAAGACAGGAAGTGGGAGAACTTTGCGGGGAGAGACTATGATTATAAGAATACGAAGGATTTCTTCCGGAGATGCCACGTGAAACGGGTGCGCGCTGTCAAATATGAACCGCCTCGCATCAAAACCCCAGTTTTTAATGAAGTGCCACCTCATGCGAATGTTTGCATATGTTGTCTTCAGCAACTGCGCCCATTGGTAAACTTTGCGGCTGAACAACCCAGCTGCACACAAGCACGACTGTCACGACCGATGTCCTTGACAGGGACTGAGACACAAACCCTCGCCAGCCACCTCAGCGGCGTCCAGGTGACAGGCTTCACTGAGAGATTCATTTCAACCTCATCAACAATATACATAAAGCTCTGATGTCAATCCCAAAGATCTTTTTGTCTAGTTTTGTCAGTCTCCATATCTAAATTTTTGAAAAATGTGTTTGGTCAGATTAACGTTACTTTTATTCAGAGGAAAAATAACAAGCAGACCAAAGCTGAAACCCTCTTAGGGACCCAGCAGTACTCTAATTGTTAAGACATAATGTGACTTACTATTACCTTCATTATGCTGACCTTTTTCTGTTGTAATCATAACTCTGAAGTCCAGCCATGGACAATTACTTTTAGATAATAAGATAAAGCTGTGTGATGAATTAAACCAAAAGGTGAACAATGGAGAAAAAAAGGAAGTGTGTCTTGTGAATTCTGTAAATGATCCTACTAAAATGTCCTACTTTCCCTACAAGTTTATATAAAATAAAAAAAAACTGATTACGCTTTAGTTATTATTCCTGATTACATCATGGCCAACAGTCATTGTGTGACATGTTACACAGCACACACATCAGCTGAAGAGGATGCAGACTAAAAATGACGTGTGTATATAACTAAACTACATTTAATTACATTTTGAGACAAACATATTTACGGGTGTACCAATACACGTATTCGTATTAAACCGTTTGGTACGAGGCTTACGAACCGAGCAATACGTTTGAGTAATACTAGTGCATTTGGAAAATGCAGAAGCTTAAATTGTGGGAAATATAATGTTTTCGGTGGACTGCGGTCACGTAACAGACAACACTGTGTGACCTTTTGAACCCGGAACAATAACAAAAAACAGCTGAGGCCCCGTGTGTGTTCAGGGTGGCTAAGCTAAACTAGCTTAGTGTGGAAACAACAGCAGTTAGCTGTTCCCTACTGATTCAATCAGAGAATCAAATATCCGAAATAACCCTGCGATGGCGGGATGCTTTGTCATTAACGGACAAGTCAGAATCAATGTAATTAACACAATGACAAGAACAAACTCACAAGAACCAGTCACATATATTTATATGACAACATAAAATGTCATGCATGATAAATCAATCCAGCAACACTGCAGCGCTAGAGCACGAGCCATTCATATTATTCATAAAAACGACACGATAGACAAATGAACACAGTAGAAACGCTACTGCAGATGTAAAAACGAAAGCAGTTGACTTACCACAGCTGCCTTCACTTAAAGACAAAGTCCATCCTCCTTTCTTTGTTAACAAAGTCAGTAACTCCTAAATCCATTTCTCCTCCTCCTTCAGCCATTGAGTGTTAAAAAAACTAAGCTAGGTAAAACAAAAAAAGATTCTACACCAAGCAAAACTCTAAAAATGTCATAACTTCTCTTACATATGTTTCAACCTGAACTCTTACTAAATACTAACATCTGCTAGCTAGCTTTCTGTTTGACAAAAGTCACAATGGCCCACTGACCAATCACTAGTTAATTATAATTAACTAGCTAGGGCCCCGCCTCAGCGGCGGTCTTGTCTCAGCGTTGGGGAATGGTTGGTGGAGATTTAGCCTGGATGAAGCGGTTTGGGGAAAGGCTAGGTTGAGGGTCCACTGCGGCTCCCGGGCCTTGCAGACCCCCTGTGTCCATATGGGACGGGAAGATGGTGACTATGAGGGAAGATAACCCTAAAGTAAAATGGTTTTAACAGAGGGAGGGAGGGAGGGTGGGATGCGGAAGCGTGAGCGTGAGCAAGCCGAGGTTTAGTGTGGGTGGGTCTATATAGGAATGTGGCCGGAAGTGGGGGAGTGGCTGAGGTGTGGCCCTGCTCCTGAAATTCAGCTAATGTTTTTAGCTTCCAATACATGTAGTGTATTTGTGAAAAATTATTAAATTATAAAATAGCTATAATTTTGTGATTCTGTTTAGGCCAGCAGAGAAGGCTTAGGCCCTGACGGCCCACCACTGTGTTATCATCATACTGGTATCATCATGCTGTTATCATCATGCTGTTATCATTATCATCATACTGTAATCATCATGCTGTTATCATCATGCTGTTATCATTATCATCATACTGTTATCATCATGCTGTTATCATTATCATCATACTGTTATCATGCTGTTATCATTATCATCATACTGTTATCATCATACTGTTATCATCATGCTGTTATCATCATACTGTTATCATCATCATCATACTGCTATCATTATCATCATACTGTTATCATCATACTGTTATCATCATGCTGTTATCATCGTACAGTTATCATTATCATCATACTGTTATCATCATGCTGTTATCATCATTCTGTTATCATTATCATCATGCCGTTATCATCATTCTGTTATCATTATCATCATGCCGTTATCATCATTCTGTTATCATTATCATCATGCTGTTATCATCATTCTGTTATCATTATCATCATACTGTTATCATCGTACTGTTATCATTATCATCATACTGTTATCATCATTCTGTTATCATTATCATCATGCTGTTATCATCATTCTGTTATCATTATCATCATACTGTTATCATCGTACTGTTATCATTATCATCATACTGTTATCATCATTCTGTTATCATTATCATCATGCTGTTATCATCGTACTGTTATCATTATCATTATACTGTTATCATCATGCTGTTATCATCATTATGTTATCATTATCATCATACTGTTATCATGCTGTTATCATTATCATCGTACTGTTATTATTGTAAACTTTGTGAACGGAAAGCTTGACAGCCTTGGCAACAGTAACTATGGGAAGCAGGGCTTAGCGACCAGTCAATTAGAAATAAGCCTTTTCTGTGTTGTCAGGATGAGATGAGGCTGCTTCAAATCGACAAGACACAATTTCACATACATATAAACAACTTCCCTTTCGCTCATGTTTTCCATCTTTAAAGGCGCTCTATGAATCACGCCTCTATCCCTCTTGGCATCCGCCGTGTCTCGTGTTGCTCTAGTTGAAGTGATTTCGGCTCAGGTTCAGGCTGTTTATCACATCCCTACCAGATTAGTGTTGACCCTAATGTCTGAGGAACCTTGAAGAGCACCACTTGTTTCCTTACGCGTTGCCAAGGCGATGCCCTCCAAGAGCAAAGGACAAGAGGGGGGGGGGGGGGGAGCTGTGGAGCTGTGGAGCCGTGGAGCCGTGGCCGAAGAGAGAAGCATCTCCTGTATCGATTTTATTGTATTGCTCAGCATGCTTCAAAAGCAGATGCTGGCTCAGAATTAACAACCAACACCTTCAACTTTTATTTCTACAATATATACTGTAGGTGTTAGAGAGCACTTGTATCAGAGTTCTTTACATGAATCAACATCGCTTGATTAAACTTATGGCGGCGAGCGAGTGACAGACACAAACTTTAAGGAGTATGAAACCATTTAATTGCAATGTGTTCCAGTGCTTTGAGATAATGAGTAAAAAATGATGAGAACCTGCCTCCATTCACAGCTGTTCTTTGATATTCATGAACAACTGTCTGGGGTGGATGTTAGCGGTACCTCTCACTTTCATCTTCCTCCCCTGGCTCTTCCCCAAGTGTCTCCTCGCATACAGGCTGAATGACACATCTGAGACAGGGCGCTGTGCCATAAGCATTGATTTTGCATGCCTGAAAAGGCCAAGATAATGCCGGCGCATATTTGACGGACTAATCAAACATTAAAAATACCTCTTTGTGATTTATATCAATAATGAGGGAAACGGGGACTTGTTGAATGAGAAACCAAATCTGAGTTATTTTTTTCTGATCAGATCTGATGTCTCAATCTTCCACCTCATTTGTTCTCATATGTTCCTTTTCTGCGCTTTTTATACTTTTTCAATGCTCACTCATAAACTCCACGACGCAGTTTTCTTTCCTTTTTTGGTTTCACATCTGGATGAGAATTTAATTCTTTCCCAGTAATGAGCTGGGCTTTGATGGTGACACGTCGGATGCATCGAGGAGGTCTTAACATCTGTCTACACTTCAAGCAACATCTGCGGACAAGACAAACAACACCGCCCGAGCAGGAACTCTCTGACGGCCTCCAGTAACCTTATTTTACATCATCAGTATTTCATCACGGCTGTGGCGCTGTCTCGTATTGAGCGCTGCATGATCAACGGCGGTGAGATGGGAGTTGACAATCAATGCTCCTCATCATTTAAAACAAGGAGTCTAGTAATACCTGGCAAAGAAGCGTCATGAATAATAGACAAAGGGAATTCCGATGTGTGATCCTCATGATATTGATACCAGCCGAAAAGGACATCTTTGATTTTGTTTAGATTTATGTCTCATTTACTTTTCTGTCTTCCAATTATTTGATAGGTTATCCTCTATGTAGTTCATTTTATCATGTTGTTTATGTTTACAGTGTCAAGTCAAGTGTGAAATGAAGTGCGTGCAAATGAAAGCATGTGGCAATTAAGTCTTCAAAGCGACATATTTTTGATGGATTATTCCCAGACAGAGACCTCAAATTTACTTCAGTTGACCAGCCGTGTGCAGAGTCTGACACTCAGAAAGATGTTTGTTGATTGCGGAGAGTGTTCCCACTTTCTGTTTACACCATGACAAACCCATCGGCCTGAAATCAGAGCCAGAAATATTCCCTACCCATTGAGAGGTTGTTCAACACATTCTGCTACAACGATACTCAACTCTGTTTAATTAACAGCTCTGATATTCACAGCTATCCTGAATACGTGGCAACAACAGCAGGAGGCATAGAAATGAGACATCTAAATGACTGGCACAAACCTGAAAATGTGTTTATTTTCAACATACAAATCTCACCTGCTGCTGCTTTTAAAAGCACTGTAGGCTGACTGCTGTGCAAATGAGGCGTAAATGCTGCCAAAGGCTATTTCTGCATCTTCATAAATACCACTGTGCTCCTGTAGATAACTCCAAAAGCACGTGGGATCAAGCTGACAGTTTGCATGACGATGTACGACCAGAATTTTAATTTTAGCAAAGTGCCATACAGGTGTATGTGTGTCAGGAAATAATACGAGCAATAGTGTTTTTCATTGACTGGCATTGTGGCTTAGACAATGTTACCCGAAGGAAAGCCACCCGAACACGGGGAGAACATGCAAACTCCACACAGAAAGGCCCCGACCGGGGATCGAACCCTGTCCCTTCTCACTGTGACGCCATGCCGCCAGATAAAGAATCATCAGTAATGTGGATATATTGACTTAGTGGGTAAAGGCAAACAACAGGAAAGCTATAACAGTCTGTTAAGTTCAGAAAATGACATCACTTTACTGCAATGCAGCCTTCAAAACCAGGAAGATATAACACTTTTGTCATTTTACGATATTACAATATATCATGATATAATATGGATGCATTGCCCAGCCCTAATCAGGAGCTTAATTGTATTTACTTTTAGATTCAAGGCCAACTTTTTATTAATTGAATTAATTCAGCTAGGGCTGCACCTAACGATTATTTTAATAATCGATTAATCTGTCGATAATTTTTTCGATTAATCGATGAATCGGATAAAAAAACAAAAAAGCATTAATTTCCCAAGTCATCAAAACTCATCAAACCCGACAATCAGGAATGAACAGCCTCACGTGACTGAATGAAATTATGATGAATGATGTAAAAAGTATTTTGTCTCTCAGTTCTCTCTCTCTCTATATCTATATCTATATATATATATCTATATATAGATATATATATAAAGGGTTTAGTCTCTCCAGCTCGCTCTGATTTTAATTGTTTCATAATAAAGTTATTGAGGGAAATATCAGATCATGAAAACACAAATCTTTCTAATAAATGAAGAAAGTTGTTTGTGGTCCTTTTGTTGTTCAGACTACAATGAACAATATTTAAACCAGATGTTGAATCAGAAAACTAATCAAATATAAACTAGAGTTCATTCTGTGATCTGTCTTCACTGTTTACATGTTGAAAACAATCTCATCAGTCCGATCGGCTGCAGCGTCCAATCACATCACAGATGAACAATGAGGGGGCGTGTCGGCCGTTAAAACACTTCCTGGAAGTCTGTTCTCGTGGGTCCTCGCTCATGGCTCCTCCGAGGTCCCTCCTCCCTCCTCGATCCTCGCTCCTCAGAGCTACATTAGAGCTTAGGGACGGCCGTCAATATGGCGGCGCAGAACACCGGTTCGAGGAGCGAATGACAATTAAGAGACTTGAGAAGTACTGGTACCAGTACTTCTCAAGTCTCTTAGTTGTCATTTCCTCGATTCCGGTTGAACCGGCTAACCGGAAGTTAAAGGTTCAAGTGAGGACCGCTTCCGGTTGAAACCAGAAGTTGGAAATGACAAATACGTGACCCGTGTGAGAGGAGAACTTTGAGGAGAAACTTCAGGCCAAAGAGCTGATATCAGATCAGCCTGACTTCACAATCAGACAGCAGACTAGCGGGAAAGGGAAGCAGCACATGAAGCTTCTCTACTAGCTGTACACCAGACAGGTTTGACTAGCTGGATGACGTCATGATAATAACTTATTTATCTTTTTAAAACAACGGGGACAGATCCAGCATGGACAGTTAGGGAGTGAGGGACATGAAGCACCTGTCTGATGAATGGATATATAGTTATAAATATATTATTATATGATCTACATTATTATATTATACTGAATATTATTATATGATATATATATATATATATATACATATATTATACTGAATTCCGTGAGGGTGACATTAATAAGATGTCCTGACGTATTTATCAAAGTGTTATTTACTGCTTTTTTTCATGTTGGAATAAAGGTTAAATATTTAACTGCAAAGTAGTAATACGTGTTTGATACCTTAATTTGTTTGCATTAAATCATTGTGGGATGTTTGCTGAAATTGATTGGACGTGGCACAGCCCTACCTAGAACATGTTCCACCAGCTCCACTGGTGTGAAATGCTCCCACACCTTGGATGACTGAGGTCGTACTGATTTCTCTGCCTCCGCCACGTGTTTCAGAACATCGTTACGGGTCTCCGGTGGTCTTTCCTCTACCTCCGCTCTGCGCTCAACTCAACTTTATTTTTTTTATACTCAAACATCTCCGCGACTTATTGAGTGGCGTAATAGTCGCGCGACACAACGAATCGATAATGAAATTCGTTGCCAACTCTTTTAATAATCGAATTTGATCGATTTTATCGATTCGTTGTTGCAGCCCTAAATTCAGCTACTACGTGTTTTGTAAACTAATTAATTGAAGAAGCCTCTGCCTGGCTTTTTCTCCACAGCAACGGCGGCCAAAGCTCATGGGTAATGTTGTATTAGGAGGTGCCACCACGCCAAAGCTGACTTCTCAGAAACAAAGATGAAATAATTCAAAATGAGGGCCATATCTCAAACCTATACCACTGTTAAACCATTCCTGAGACTCCTATGTTTCTATATTGAGGAACATATCATGAAGAGAAAAAAAACTTGAAATGGGATTTTACAGTTGGGTTACAATACTGTTTGTCCAGAACCAGCGGCTTCGCCCACTTCACAACCATATTAAACACTCTGCCTGGTTAAAGCCCACATATTTCAAACTGCACATGCTCAATATACTGTGTGAGTTTAGAAGGCTCCTACAGAGACACAAAAGCAATTATACAACTGTTTTCACAGGCGGAGCACTCGTCATGATGAGTAAACCGGTCTCAATGTGTAACATCAGTATAGTGCCACTTCAACCACAGAGGGAGTATTTCTTATTCAGACTGCGACAGTGCTAGTTTTTGGTCAAATAACTTGGCGTCTTAAACATAGTGAGCTCTGTTTATTGAATAGTAAAATGTGGTAATCTTATGGTAATAGGTAATCTTAAAACTGGAAATCCTTATTGGCTGAATGGGCCCGCGGATTTGGTGGGACATTTTGAGTACAGCTGCACGCTCTTCTGGAGACTGCCACATCTATGCACATACTGTACTGTACCTACCCACATCTATGCACATACTGTACTGTACCTACCCACATCTATGCACATACTGTACTGTACCTACCCACATCTATGCACATACTGTACTGTACCTACCCACATCTATGCACATACTGTACTGTACCTACATCTGGCTGTAACCCAGCAGATCCACTGGGCATTTCACTTCAAGGTGGGTGTGTGTGTGTGTGTGGGGGGGGGGGGCGGTCACTGCCTAAACTCTGCACAAAGCACTTTCAGCAGGATCAATATGTGCATATCTAAAAAAGGGGGCGAACAACAAAAAAAGAGGGGGGGGGGGGGAACAGAGGAGCAACATGTATTCCCCAAGATTACAAGAGTAAAATATTAATAGAGTGAGTAACGCTCCACAACTGCCAATGTTTTCAACACATTGTCGCTAGAGGTTGTGAGACAGACTTTAATTTGAGTGGGACAACTAGTCATTAAAATTCATTACATGCAAATGTCAATGTCTGTAATGTTTTATGACTCTAAAATGAAACATGAATTATACTAATGTGATATGCTGGATGTAATTATAATGAATTAAGTCGATGGTATATGCTGAATAAGGCCTTCTGTGTTTTTCATCAAATTAGATTATCTTCTTGATACATTTGTTTTTTATGTGTTCTGAGGATAAAACGTGTTTTGTGGATCCACTAGCACAATCTGTTATTTTGTAATTCTCTTGAGTTCATAATTTAATGTGTTAAATGCGCAGTTCCAACAAACAGCATTGGAATCAAAGTGTGTTGCTTGCAGTTTTATTCGAAAATGGTATTAGCAGTCGTGTCATCTAAAAAGTGGCTCAAACAAACGAATCATTTTCATGTGGAGCGCGATGTGCAGCTCGTCTCTAATCGCATGGGATTTTGTCTCCATGCAGACAGCCGGTGCCACTTCAAGATTCCAAGTCAGAGATACATATCGCAAGTCATCATTCTTTTTGCTGAAGGAAGCAATGTTGCTGACATTGCCATGTTGCATTAGAGTCACACCAAGAAAACAAGGGGACATAATATAGGACATGCTGTCTGGAATCATTCGAAACAACTTCAGATAATCGACTCTGAGCCGCGGAACTCCCCCTTCTCAGACGGGCCGAAGCTCAAAAACCAACAGCATCACAAACCTAAACACAAAAACAGGCCAGAACTGATTATCCTCACTTTTCATTTAATAAGATCTCATTACATCAAACGTGCAATCTGACTGCAAACGCTGCAGTGCAGCATGCGGCGTGCTTCGCGTCAGCAAAATGAGCATCGCGCTACCTTGCCCTCATGACTCCTGTTGAAGTGCCCTTGAGCAGAAACATTTGACACTGGTCTGCTCTGAGTGGAGCTTATTCAGCAGCCGCCACCTAGCAGACCGCTTGTAACGGAACAAAGTGTTCACCGCAGTGTTGCTGAAAGAAATGCCCGCTCCGCTCACCAGTCTTGCAGATGGGACAGCACTGATCCGGCTCGTACTCCGGGTCCACGCACTCGGTCTGAGGGCAGGCCGCCACAGAGCACAGCACCTCCCCACTTGGCTCACAGCGGCACTTCTCACACGGAGACACCTGGATAGCAAACAAGAAATGGTAATTAAAACCCTAATAAGCGGTTCATACACGGATACACATACACAACAAAGACTCTTCTCCTCTTCATTAATGACTTGTTATCTTTGTGCCCGGCTCTTTGTTTGTCTCGGTGTCTGTCTCTTTGTTTCCACCGCTTTGTCTCTCTGACACACACACACACACTCTCTCACACAAATACTCCTGCCTGTCTGGCTCATACAGTGTAATCGAGTGTGGATCCAATGTCACAAAGCTACATCTAAAGGGAAGTCCCATCATTCTAAACTTCACCACCAATGAATGCCTCATTTTAAAGAGAGCGGAGTCGAGAATTGAACTCCACTTTCCAATCAGGGGATGTGGAGAAATCAATAGCAATGGGAAAGGAAAGAGAGATGCTTCCAATTTTCTTGGTGCGTGAACAGAAACATTAGAAATGATGGGTTATCCAAGCTTTCCTGTAGGTCTGGAAACAGAACAAATGTGGGACAAAAGCTGGGACTGATAGTATACAGTTTGAATTACATCCAGCCCCTACACCGCCTGTGAAAGGCTTCATTTAGCAGCCGCTTGTATAAAGCCATACACCTTTAATCCTAACAAGAGAGCAAAGGTTAATTCCGCCAGCGTTGCTGTAGATTGCAGAGGCTCGCGCCTCCGCACGGCACTCTATGTGGAAAATGGAGCGAGGCAACACTCAATGCCCAAGAACTTAGCAATCAAGCATAAAAATCTGCCTGTTGCTTAGTTTCAAAGCAGCCCCCACCCTCCTCCCCACTGCACGCCACAAAGGCTGACGTATGACTCTTGTGCAAGGAGTGCTTTCTTTAAATCTCCCTCAGCTGGATTTGACGTCGAGGCGTCAGTAACACCGCGAGTTAAGGGAGGAAAATGCCATATTAGCCTGTGACCTCCTAGTGAGACTCTGGGGAACATGAAGAGAAGCTTCAGGTGGTAAATGTAGACGTAAAACCAAGAACCTTTCAAAGAGGTGTCAGAAGATAAAACATTAAAGATCTTGCCGGCGCGTCTCCGTGTCTCTTCACACCCACATACGGCAGCATGCTCGGCGGAGTTGTAACATTACTATAACTGGAACTCTATCGTGTGTATCAACAAACTGAATATGGAAACACTCTGCTGAAGGCAGGCATCGCTAAATTCTTCCTCCGGCAATATTCAGGCGCTGTGCGAAAAATACAAAAAAAGACAAGTGCTGACCTTTGCCATTATAAATCTGCCTGCCTGCTCGCTTGCATGCTGTGAGGCAAGGTAACTAGTTTCTGTGTAGTGCCTGTGATAAACTCAATCGAGCAGTCAGGAGTGTTCTGTCAGCACTTCTTTCAAGTTTGAGCATGTCAAAAAATGAGTGAATGCGGTTAATGGGCTCACCTTAAACTCTTCCAGCGAGGCGTAGATTTTGCCCCGGAACTCGCAGTAGTTCTTTTTCTCCTTGCAGATCGGGCAGCATTGGCTAGTGTCCACTTTAATGCACCGGCGGTGAACCTTGGGACATTCTGGCTTGGTGCACAGAGGACCCTCGTCCGTGCAGAGACACGGGCACGTCGAAGGGCCCGGGGTGAACTGCTCACCGATGGCGAACACAAAGCCGCTCTCATCCATGCAGCCTTTGCCCCTGTAGTCTGGGTAGGCGTACTCGTCAATGGCGTCCAGGGAGAGGGTGACGTCACTAGTGGGGCCCTCGTCTATTTGGTTCAGGCTGTCCTGTACTGTCCACAGCTCCTGGGGCTTCCCGCCCTTAGAGCCTCGTGTCTGGGAGCTGAGGGTCGTCCTGGCGCGGCTCACAGCAGTCCTGTTGGGGCCCAAAGCATTGATTTGAGCGCCGTATCCCAGCGGCTCCTCGGGGGCCGGCTGGTCCTGGTGTTTGTCCTCCCTGGCTTGGGTCAACACTCTTTCCAGGCGTTCTCGGCTGGCTGGTAAGGTCGCTATAGGGTTGCACTGAGCGCCGCTAATCAGAAACCCCAGAACAAAGAGAACTTCGGCTGTCATGGCAACGGAGTGCAGCATCTCTCCCCACCACCAGCGAGGTGGGAAAACACCTTGGCTCACATAACACACTTCACATCTCAGGTGTGAGCCAGTCCATCTGGAAAGAGAAAATTAAACTGGGGTTATGCGCTCAGTATTTCGTCACTTTTTTTCTCCCAGGTGTGGGGTTTGTTTCATTTTGTCTCGAGAACAGTGCAAGAAATTCGGGCGACTTCTGAGCACTGCCCCGTCGTGTCAAGCAAGCATCCCGCTGAGTGTGATGCGAGCCTGTAGGATCAGTGAATTGGATCATCAGGACAGGGAGTATTCATAGGGCTGTGTTAGGCAATCAATACTGCTTCATACTGTAACACTTCCCCGCATCAATCCCTCCCAGCAGTGACGGAGTAAGAGGAAAATAGCCAAAGAAGGACCTGAATCTAACACTCTTAAGCTCCTGCTCTTCTCATGGAACAAAGAATCAGGATCAATGTCTGCTTTTTTTAAAAATGAATCGCAGTCAACTTTACAAAGGCAGAAATTGATTTTGAAATAGGACATAATTCCAGTGTGGAAAGATGCATCTACTAGAGCTGACAGAAGTAGCCATATCAATTTCAGAATGGGGCCAGATCTTTTGCTAGGGGCCTTATGTGCAGCAAAACTTTCTCTGAAGGAGGCTCACTAAGTATCTCATTGGTTTGTTTTCATCAAAAGTGAAAGCACATCACTTTCTTTACACTTTTCAGAGGAGTCAATATACAGCAGCTCCAGTCGATCAACTGTAGACGTTGCAGAGACTGCACATTTTTGAAAATGTCTTTGTTTTTGTCCCTCGCTTAACTTGATTTAATGCAGCATCTTGAAATTCCAACGCCTGCTATGATGCTCTGCTGCGTTCGGTGGCCTACTTCCCTTCATTCCCTTCTCACCAAATGTTCGGCGTCATCTCTGAGCTCTGTTTAACGGGTTGCAGCCGTGTCGACATTTGAAGCTTATTTTGAAAGGTGAGATTACTCCGTATTGACTGACTCAACAATTAACTGTTAAATCCTGTCTGCGCTTGTTCAAGAATAGTTCACCCTATTGATTAATTTGTCAAACTCAATGAACACTGCTTCATTTCCAACCGAGTGATTGGGAGCCCGTGGCAGGAGGTGGCGAGCTACTAAGCATTAAATAAACCGTAAGCAAATATGTGGTGATACATAGAAGGAGCAGAGATACTGCTGGGACAACCAGCTGCATTCTTTTCATCCAGCTCTTACTACGTAGCCAAAGTCTCTATATGTTTTAAGTCCTTCATTTTGATATTCATGAATTCTGATCCAGTCTGAGGGAAAGGGACTCAAATTGACTGCTGCCACGCCAGTGGTATTTGTGCGGCGTTTTAGCTGAATTGCTATGTTTGAGGCAGAATCCTTGGAGCTGCTTTGGAACAGAGAGGAAGCAGAACGAGGTGCATACCGATAGCGCTGCTGCAGCTGAGAGAAAAAGAGAGAGAGAGAGAGAGAGAGAGATGAGCCCAGGCCTCATTAGTTAAAGGACCTCATTTGGCTTTTTTCAGCCTCACCTCTCCACTTTAACAGCTGTTACTAGCTGTCGCACTGAGCCTGCTGCTGCTCAGGACGGAGGCCTTGGTGGCCCTCAGGCTGGTTGTCAACTGGGCACACACTAGCCACAGCACCACAGTATCTTAAATGCCCACGCTGCCAATGTTAACAAATACCATGAAAAGACCAAAACCAGCAACAAGCTGTTCGTACTGACAATGTAAATCTAAGTGTATCCAAAGCCTAATTTTAGCTCATTCTCCTGTGCCTGTTGTTCAAAAACACATCAATGAGCCACAGTGTTTTTGCATGTAGGCTACAATGTGTTGTTTCACTTGCTATAGGCTACATTCAGTAGTCTAGTGGCTCAATGACTCCCGCTCTCAGTATGTAAAAGCTGCTGGTGGCTGCTTAAGTTGTTGTTTAGCTCAGCGCTTCGCACAAATGTAGCAAATCCGTATCAAAATGTCCCGTGTGAACACAGCAGCGTTGCAACTTATTGAAATACTACTACGAAGGGTGTAATGTATTTTACAGAGCTACTTTGGACATACAAATACATATTGCACTCTGCAAACAAGCTAGCGAGCCGTTAGCTAGCTAAAATAAATTGTTCTTTTTTTTTTGTAACTTGTTACTTGCTTACTAGCCAGTTACCAAATGTAATAATCCGTTGTTGAAAATAGTCCCCAACAAATGTACTCTTTGATTCTGTGTGAGTAACCTTTACTTTAAACTACTGTGCCCTGCTGCTTTAAGAAAATGCAGAGCCTTCCTGAAAGTAGAAACTACTATATTTGTGATCATGTTTAAAAATTCACATCTTCTGCAGGAAGTAATTGGTTCTGGGCTGAGTGCAACACACAGCGTAGAGAAATCGAAAAGTACTGAGAAGCAGACCTGCACATTGTTAGTTTGGGTTCTTGGTTTTCATGGTTTTTGTTGACAGTGAGACAAATATAGAAACAACTGCAGCTTTATTCTTTAATATTTACTCTTTTTTAAATCCCATAAAAACTCAACCTTATGTAAATTATCTGGATCTGCAACTAAATGATTCATAACATCCTGATGCCATTTTTAATACAGATTTCATCTTTTCTATCCTCAGCCATAATGTGTGCCACATTCTACATGCTAGATTGAAACACACATTTTTCACCACCTACTGTTTAACATTTTCAAAATGCCTTTGTAGATACTTTTTCTTACCTCTCCTCAAGTGCAAGCAAATGCAAACTTTCTTACATTTATAGTGTTGCATATATATATATATAAGGTCATAGATTTATCTTTGCCCTACAGGCCTGTAGAGAATTCACTTATTTTTTTCTTTTTTCTTTGCTTCACTGCTCTGTCTTGAATACTCGCAAAGCCATTCTGACTGGAAAGGAAAAAAAAGTATGAACTCACGTAAAGATAATACAGTCTCTACACATCTTTGCAGCATAGGGTAGAAGCTTGTGTTATGGACTATTACACAAACAGATTACGAGTATTAATTTGAGTGTAAGGAGCTCATAATATGTGATAAACTGCAACCATGGTTCTGTAAAGTATCTATTATGATCAAAACCTGATGTAGAAACCCTCTCTGCTCAGGTTTGACCTGAGACGGCCCCTTCCTCTGTAAAGCCTTATACTAACAACTACTTGCAGCCATCAATCATTCAGAAATAGAGTTTATATAAGCCAGCATCACCGAGTTCATTCACACTTATGACATAGTTAAACACCCACTTCAGAGCAAAAAAGTCAGCTCCGCAAGTGGAAAAACAACTCACCAATTAACACTTGTCAGCTCCGAACAATTATCTCTGGAAAACAAACACTTATTAACGCTGGAAAATGTAGCTGTATATCTTTGTTTTAAAAGAATAGTCAGCTTTTTTCTTTTTTTTGTAAACCACACAGAGCTGATTGGTCATGTGGTTTCCCTGTTACCACATCTGTTCAGCAACTGAAAGGACTCTGCGTGGTTCCAAATACTGAAGTGGTCCAAGCTATTACCAAGTGAAAAAAAATGTCAATGTTAATTTAAAAATAAATATATAAATATATATGTATATGTATACATATATGTATATATGTACATATGTATATGTATACCTATATGTGTATATATATATATATGTATATGTACATATGTGTACGTATGTGTATATGTGTGTATATACATGTATATATATATATATATGTATATGTACATATATATGTATATATGTACATATGTATATGTATACCTATATGTGTATATATATATATATATATATATGTATATGTACATATGTGTACGTATGTGTATATATATATATGTATATGTGTGTATATACATGTATATATATATATATATATAAATACATGTATACATATATTATTCTTGTGAATTTTAAAATGCAATATTTAGTTTGTTCTGCACTGTAATGGCTTGCACCAAAACAGTTTTAGGAACAGGTAGAAAGCCTCCCGTGGTTAAACAAGCATTATAATAACGCCAATAAAACTAAGACCTCCACTTAAATCTGCTCTTGTGCTACGTTGTACTTTAGGGTTGTTTCTTTAATTGATTTTTTGATTAATAAATAATGATGCAAACACAGGCTGTGGTGATGCAGTGTGTGTGTGCGTGCGTGCGTGTGTGTGTGTGTGTGTGTGTGTGTGTGTGTGTGTGTGTGTGTGTGTGTGTGTGTGTGTGTGTGTGTGTGTGCGAG
This sequence comes from Leptoclinus maculatus, assembly GCA_032191485.1. Taxonomy (NCBI): domain Eukaryota; kingdom Metazoa; phylum Chordata; class Actinopteri; order Perciformes; family Stichaeidae; genus Leptoclinus; species Leptoclinus maculatus. The sequence goes on from JAVDOI010000016.1 coordinate 15,627,742, forward strand.
CGAGTGTGTGTGTGTGTAATCTGGCAAGCACCCTGAAGTAAAATAGAGATCTTGACTATATACTGAGCTCAAGTTCAGTGATCGAGGGGCATCAGAGTTTAAATGAACTGAGTTTCTAATCCTCTGCTGAGCCAGACAGCTATGCTCAGTCAGAGCTCAGACCAGGGATGTGAAAGTTGTCAGTTCAAACCTCAGGCCTGACAGGTCGAACAGCAGGAAGACCTCCGCTGGGAACTTAATGGAGAAAGCTGCTTTTATTTCTACGAGATTCAACATTACGTCATTAGAAGTCAGTATCATAAAAGAAAGCAATACCCAAATGAGTAATAAATAAACTAGTGTTAGAAGTACAGACGATTTTCATCTGCTCTATTCTTGTGACTGGAGTTTCATGCTGCACTACCTTCCCAAATCACAAATGGGTGGGTTTGTATTTCTGTTATTGGAGTTTTATAGGTTTGTTCATAAGAGGTAATGACACTATGTAGGATGAAATACTGTACATGTATTTGTCTGTGAATTAATTCTTTGTATATACTATTTGTTCATGCATAGCCCATTCAACAAAAACATGAAATACTTCTTTCTTTTGTGTAATAAAAATAATTTATGCTCATTTCCTTTGTTTTGTTTTTTTATTGCAGGTTTTACATATTGCTTGTGTAGCTACAGACAGGGATAGTGCCCTATATTATATCTCAAATGACAACATTGCCTGGCTAATTTTTGTTAGCATTGGCTTTACTTCCTTGTTGATTGGGGTGTAAAATAATTAGTGTGTTAATAATTGTTTATTTCCCAATGAAATATCTTTTTGAAATACAATGTCGAAAAGTATTGAAGAGGTAGCCGTGTCTTGCACACTTGATGGAAGTGACAACGTAAATAAATTGTTGTTACACCTTTTTTTATATTGAATGGGCTGTGCATAAACACATAGTATATACAAAGAAATCCTTCATAGACAAATAAATGTCCAGTATGTCATCCTACATAGTGACATTACTTATGTTTGGGGTCAGTTATACCTCTTATGAATGAACTTCTAAAACTCCAATAACATTAACACAAGCACACCTATTTGTGATTTGGGAAGGTAGTGACGCATAAAAAATACTGTCAACTCCAGTCACAAGTATCGAGCAGATGAAAATCTATTTAAATATGTCAAATTTGAAGATGCTAGAATGCTGGCACAAAATCCAGTTCCAGTGTATAAGTAGCCTAATGGTAATCACATCAGCTGTCAAAGAAGTGACAAGACCATAAGAATAGGACCTGACTCTACCAAATATTAAAAAATGTCCTTCCCTTTTTCTTATATATTCCTTCACTGGCTTCAGAAAGCTCTACAGCTGCACTCTCTGCACACAGTAAACAGCAATTATCACATATACAGAGGACGTTACCTTGGAATTGCAACCATGCATCAGCAGGAAACGCTAATTATCTTCCCGTAAATGGCTAATTTCACAATAATAAAGTTGCATTTTGTTATTATGCTCCCCTATTAACATGCAAATCTAAATGCTGACAGGCCCTGTGTTATTGCTTTTTAGCACTGACGATATTTCCACTTTCAACTGACATTTAAATGTGGCAGTTGCTCCCTGCACTAGTGAGAATGAACTCCGTATTAGCCTCAGTGTTTGCAAGCAGGAGTGGGCTCACTCATTACCGTCGCTGTAGATCTAAATCCGTCTGTCAAAGGCCAAAGTTCTGTTTACATCTCAGGCTATTGAACATAGCCGGTTTGACCACTGAGGTGCAGCAACAATGATTAATCAAGCAAGCAGAGACTCAACCTGGCTGTTAGTTCACGGTTCAATGATGCTCACCATCGCATTGATTTATGACTCATAAATTATTATCGTTTTCATTACCCAGCAGAGCGAATACGACCCATAAGTCTTGACACAACAACCTGAGCTCGGAGTGAAATTTTCAGCTCTACCTAGACTAATAAGAGACTGTTATTCATATAGATTGAATTGGCAAGGCTTCAATAACTCAGAGCATGGCGGTTAAGACGCGTTAAGGTTGACCTGCCTCAGACAGGTTTCTTCCAGGGAGGAGGTTGATAGCTGTTCCACTCACACAACAATGCTATAAATAGGGCCAAATGTGCCGAGGCTGCGCTCTCATCTCTTGGAATTTTCCACAACACGGGCTTGGATGTTTTTGTCCGTTTGTTTATTTCTAATCACCTTTTGGTCTTGCTGAATGTGAGCAGTCTTTTAGAGAAATATTTGCAAATGTGGAAATTTGATCTGCCTGAAAAGCCGAATGGTGACAGATAATGATGCAGCAGAGGTGAGGCTCACAACACCCTTCTGATTTCTGTTTCAGTGTGCACGGTTTAAGTCTGACAAAGAGCCCCCGAAAACAAGCAAACATGACATCCACGTTGTCTTGGAGAATAAAACTCCTGCGATGTCCCTCCGTAAAAAATCAGCCTGGATGTCATTGAGAGGAAAACCATCTCCTCGGGGCTTGAATTAACTCAGACAGACAATATGCGGTCGCCGCTGTGTTCACTTCATTTATTGCACATTACAGATTCTCTTACTTACACTGTTCCAACATCCCAACATGCCGTCGATGGCACATGGGGAAATGCAACAATTTACTTTGAGGTCTACTTCAATTTGTGACAAAGCAGATCACGGGGGACGAGATGTGAGACGTTTAGACAGTGGAGGCTAGTGGGCTCGGATCTGACAGGACTGAGAAAGCATTGAATTAATGATGCCACGTTTGAGAAACTCATTTTTATACAAATAAACAGTGTGAAATGATGAAATCCAATTAGAGCAATGAGGGACACTGAGGCAGGATCCAAGAGTATTAAGCCATCTGCCAGTGAGTAAAGATTGCTGCAGGGCTGCTTAATTGAATTTTATCCTCTTGACTGTAAATCTTACGAGTGACCCAAATCAAAAGAAAGTTTGCCTGAACGTGCGATGCAAAACCGGCAAGCCCTTGCAAAACTGTCATATAATCTTAAGATTGTGTGCAGTGGAACAAGGTGAGAATTTGCTCATACACAAAGCCCTGCCAGGAGAAGACTGAAGCAGGAAATGTAACAGGAGACAAGCTTGATTTTTTTATTATTACTCAGACAGAACAAGAAAAGATGATGATGATGATGACAGTGTCAGAGATGTAGTGACATTTAGATTTGAAAAAATGTGAATAAATGCCAATAGAGTGATCATAACGATCACCGCAAAACAAGCAGCTATTCTCATAAAAGCACACCCTGTCATCAATTCAACCACCTGTTTTTGCTGGGCACTATGAATTTATGAGATGATACAGACATTGTATAATGTGTTTGGGGCTGTGTGGACTGGATGTTGCATCCTGGAGTGTGTAAGCAGCCAGAGTATTTGTGCAGCCACTGAAAGCCCTGTGATGCATCTTTGATCAGCCTCAGTCTCATTTACATGAAAATACCAAAACAGTGCACTTACAGAGAGACACCCATGTAGCCTCTACAGGTGCAACAGCCTTTCCCTGCAGGTTTGAACAATCTGCCTCAAGCTCATTTGCATATAACAGCGTTTGTGATAGATGCGATTACATTTCCACGCAAGCATGGTGCCTTTGCTGTTTTTCTGAGTGAGTGAAATCTTCATTAATTACGCCAATTCCAATAGAACACACAGCAAAGTAAGTTGACGTGAAACCTGAGCAAACGATCAAATTGACACATGCACAAATACACAAAAAATACAAAAAGCCGCATCCCCGCTGAAACAGCAACAGTGGTATCATTTCACCTGTGATCCTCGGAGTCTGTCCTTTATCCGTCTGTGCGCCGGGGTCGAAACGCAGCAACAACTGATGTATGGTGAAGCGATTGGAAACTGACGCTCGTTAATAAGCCAGAGTCAAATGCACAGCTTGCTCCGGAGGATGCTCGCAGGTCGTCCGCGCGTCGCGCTCAACTTTCATCGCCACAGTGAGTGGAAGCGCTCCGTCTCCTGCGATCCGCCGCTGCGTGTGCCGCGCAGGCAGCTACTGACGTCCCCGCTGCACACTGGCACTTTATTTCTCACGGTGACAAAAAAGAAAAGAAATAATTTAATAAATGGGGCCGAGCGGCCGCTAGATGGGGCCGTTTGTAATGAGCGAGGAACAACGGGCAGTCAATTAGAGAAGGTTCACGAGGTTCACGCACTGCTGTGATTAACGACTTTACTTAATTATCTGGAATTAGGAAGTCGTTTCCCTGAGTTTGGTCACTAAGTCATTTGTTGCCGGCGGAGAAAAGACTAAAGCACATTAGCCTACTACAAAAAGGGGGAGTAAAACTGTAGTGTATGAAACAGAGAAGGCTGTAGCCTGGATTAACAAGAATTGAAGAAATAAAATGGACAGAATGATCAGGGTGACAGATCATCAATCTAAATCCAAATCCACGCAATGGCCCTGAACGATTAAAGCTTTCAAAGCCTTCTCTACACTGCCAAGAATAAAACTTGAATATGGTAGTTAAGTTAAATATATTACATCTAAAAATAGACCCACTGGAATCCATTTACAAGGCAGCCTACTCATTGAGGTACTACAAGCCATAGAGGCTGAGCCTACTTCAAGTTTGCTGATTTTCTGCAAGGCTACTTTATACCGCTGCTCTACTGGGTTTAATGGGGAAATGGTGTCCTTCTTGCTTCGCTACATTTATCTGACGGCAGCAGCTACAGGTTACTTTTCAGATAAAGATAAAGAAAGCGTTAACATGCCAGCGGCTCTCTGAAGCTGTACTTAGAATACATCCTCTGAAGACCAATGTCTTTACAAAATGTCATGTTAAACCATCCGTTGTTGTTGAGTCAGACATTTTAGAAAAATAATATGATGATAATATGATGAACCACCCAATAGTAATAAGATAACAGTAGAATGAAGTCACCCATGGCCAGCTATGACATTATAAAGCAAGTAGGAAGAATCAGTAACAATTATCCAACATTATGATATAAATGATGACTCTGACAGAGACCAGTTTACCTGCATACCTGTAGTGGCTATTTTACTCTTACTTTAGCTACATTTTGCCTACTGAGGTAACATTATGAATGCATGACTCCTACTTGTAATGTAATGGGGTATATTTGTAGGCCTACTGCTTCCATCACTGGGTGAAGGTTAACTGCTAAACTCCCCAAATAAATAAAAAGTACTGAGGACATGACCTTGGTCTACAGGCCTGCAGCACAACTTATTAAGTTGCCTGCTAGCAAAGAAACGTAGCCCATAGATACTATAAGAATCAAATATAAGAAGAGGGCTTCAAGTCTTCAAAACTATCCACTATCATAGTAATAGTGTAGATTTCAAAAACAATAAACCACCATTTTACCATAACAGTCACTAAACATTCTATATTTACTCTAGATCAGGGGTGTCAAACTCATCTTCACTCTGGGCCACATCAGCATCATGGTCGCCCTCAAAGGGCTGGTTGTAACTGTAAGGCTGTATAACTGTAACTAATCCTAACATATTGTCTCTGCATTTGATTATTGTTTATTCAAGTGTAAAAAGATTGTACATGCAGTTATATAAATGTAAAATTATATTTAAGCACATTTCTGTTATTATAACATAAATCATTTTAATTTAGGGTTAAGAAACCCACATTACTCTATCAAAGATCAAACTTTTAAAGAAAATAACAAAGACAAATATCATCAAACACAAGTTATTACATTAACTTTGTTCAAAGCTATTTTTGTCACCTCTCTGCATCACTAATGTTCCCGCCGCCGTCCCGTGCATGGCAGCTACATCCAAGAGCTCCTCACTGACGGTCAAGTCTGCCTTCAGCCTCTGATGAACACTGATAGATGCGCTGTGTCCGTGTTGTCTGTGCTTTCATCAACAGCTAATGAAAAAGACAAGTGCCTGCTCGTCTCTTCGGCTAGCTGTGTTGTTAGATTCCCTGCTAGTTCCTGAACTCCGTCTGCGATGGTGTTTCTTCACAAACTGACATTTGTAAAAGTCTGTATCTGGTCGGAGCTCACCTGCTCACATACCTTTAAGCATGCACTGGGCTGTGACTTTTGTAAATGTATTCTGCTGCGATTGCAGTCTGCCTTTTAATTCTTGGACAATTTTGTGTTTTTCTTGGAGGCTAAATTTAGCTCCGTGTTTGGTGTCAAAATGCCGAAGTAAATTGTATTCCTTCATCACCGACACTGCCTCATAACACAGAAGACAGACCGTTTTTCTCCTTGAAGCACAAACATGTATTCGCTTTCCCATCTTTCATTACATTTTATTCCCTCTGCATCAATTTCTCTATTCGTGGACATGTTGGGATTATTTGTCGATCATTTTCAACTCAATCACTCGTTGGAAAACCGCTTTACGGGCTGTTGCCTCTCCTGTCCACCTGTTGTGATAGTTTTAATGTCGGCACACAGACAACATGCTATCTCATAATTTCGACTTTCTATCTCATAATTTCGGCCATGGAGATATTTTTATTTTCAAGTCTAACTTTAAATTTCTTTTTTTTAAATAAAAAAAAAAAAAATGTAATTTTTTTTTTGTTTTGTTGGCGGATTCGCGGGCCACATAAAATGACGTGGCGGGCCGGATTCGGCCCGCGGGCCTTGAGTTTGACATGTCTGCTCTAGATTGTATAGAAAGTAGCATTTAAAGTATAATGCGATATGACAACACTGGCCTGTAGTGAACAACTACTGAAGGAATACCATATAGGCCTACAAAGTAACAGAAAATACAATTAAACACCACATACATGCTAGTCTATTTTTAGAGTACTGCAGTCATTTTTCATCAGGGATTGAGTGTCAGCTCTGCCTACCAATTTGCCACAAACTTTCAAGCTATTTTGCGCAAAAAATATATTTATTTACTTATTTTCCTCTAAATTGCTTTTTCAAAACAGCGTGATGGCAGCAAGCTCCAAAAAAACCGGCCCCCTCACTCCTGCCTGTGTCAGGTTGAAAAAAGGAAATCATTAATATGGCATTAGAAGCTGGCTGTGAACTCATAACTGCCCTGGGCACCCATCAGCATACATGCAGCACTGTTCTCTGCTGCTACACCTTCCCCCAGGTTCAAATGTCATCCTTCACTGTCATTACATTTTCTGCTCCCATTAACTATTGATTATCTCCACTTCAGCATTCCGAGCCCTCCTGTGGAAGTGGCCCACATGGCTCGCTACCCGTACTCCACGGGTCAGGCAGAGAAGAAGTGCCTACCTCCTTGTTGTTCCAGTAAAAGAGGTGGGGGGGGGGGGGGGTCAGATTCACAGAGGGACAGACCTACTTACCCATTAGCAGTGGGCTTGAGCGGACAACTGGAGGTTAAGTTGTTCTTTTCCGGGACCCGTGAGAACAACTTGTGTGTTGAATATTTACTGTGAGGTCAGTCCAAGTTTGCTTCTGTTTTTCAGGAGAGTGCGGGTCGAAAAGTTTGTTTGGGCAGGAGCCCTCTCAACAAACTGCATCCATAATACCATGAAAGTTGCTAGGGCAGCTTTGTGTGTATACCTGCCAAAAAACTCTAAATGTCAGTGTGTTGCCAACTGCTAATGGCCGTTACTGCTCTCTGTTGTTTTCCATATTTCACTATCACTGCTGTTTAATGTTTTACATGTCCAGGCAGTAGATGCACATTTCCTCTTTGTAGAAAAGTATCTGTTTGTTGTATGAGTCATGTTATTGTGGCTGTCTGGTCTTTGGTTTTATACGGGTCAGACAGAAACACAGGGGAAATATAACCTTAATTGTGTCGATTTGTTTATAGGTTCACTTATATGTCAAGGGCTTGCATCAATGAAATGTGAAAATCATATCAGAGTAGGTGCTCAAATATCTTATCCACTATCAGTATATAAAGTCTAACTAAGTAGATATTTACAAAAATAAAACATACGAAATGCTCTCTGAGTTATTAACTGTAATGTGTTGTCCTGATTTATATACAATTAAAGTTCAAAGCCACTTAAAAGTAAACAATGCATAAATCATCAGAGTAGATGTTTGTATTTAGGAGTCAGAGTAATCAACGCAAATGTAAAAGGTTTTCTTCACCAACAAAATTAGAACAAAACAACCAATCTGTATTCATAAAAAGTCACATTTATTCCAAAGTCATTTCAAATATTACAGCTCTGCATCGTTTGGGGGCGGACCCACACCAGAAACACATGAATAAGACATTTATCACAATAATTGCTCAGCGTCCATTTCAGATGCTGAAAGTCGAAGCATTCCAGTCGTTCAGGTTGGAAAACAAACAGGAAAGAAGCTGGCGTACAAAAACAATAAATGAGTTAGTTCAGCCAGTCCCGCTCTACGGGATTACTGCGCAGAGTGAAATCCACTAGAATCCAATGTGGCTTTAGGATAATCCCATCAGAACTGCAACAGCACAACGCTACTACAGAACACCCATGCCTGTTAGCACTGAGGAGAGCCTATAGTGAAGGAAAGGTTAAGTTGACAATCCTTGTTGAAAAATACTTAACACACCAACTTCTACTGTACAAGACAAAAATTTCAACAGCCTGCTGCCAACAAAACACCACGTCTTATGATGCTCCATTGCATTATCTAACAAAAAATACGATTGTAAACTAGTAACAGAGATAGAAAACTAAGTCAATATTTGCATTATGGAAAATACCTCTCCTGGAGTAAGTCTTCATATAAAGCTCTGTAAAATGAATCCATTTGAAAAGAAATAGCTTTTTCTAGGATACTAATTCAAGCCTGAGTTACCCACATTAATTGTTAAGCATGTCTGCAAGATAATACTGAGTTAATGTGCACCTCTGCTGCCTGTTTTAATTATTGAGGACATGTTTTGATACTACCATGCTTTCAGTCTGTTTCTAATATTCTCCCAATTTATGGAAGACAAGTGCTACACTGGCAAAACTCACACACTGGTGTAAGCTATTTGTAAGCCTATGTACACCCAATTTCAAATTATTTTTTTAATCATTTAACGATGTCTTACCAGTCAGCTACTCTGACGCAACTTAAAAAGCAGACATCAATAGGGAGCGAACTTCTGCCGATCTGATTTTTTGATGCAGGAGGTCATTTTTGTAGTGTAAGGGCATAAACCATGAGTTAGGCTGGAAGCGGCTGCTGGGTGGACAGCCAGGAGAGTTTTCATGCCAAGCAGGCTGGAAATGGGGACGGCGTAATGTGGGCTTTGCATGGTTTGTAGGGTGGAGGGAGAGTGGACGTTAATGGTGGGGGCTTGGGTGGAGGCCGCCAGGACGGCCATAGTGGTAGCAGCGGTGGAGGCAGTGGGAGCAGACTGAGAGAAGCCCATGTTGAGGTCAACTGGGGTCACAGAGGAAGCGGCCTGCATGGTGTATTTAGCCATCTCTAAGCTGCAGGTGGTGACGTTTGAAGGGGGAGTTGAGATGGTGAAGGGGTTAAGAGGAGACAGTGGAAAATGAAAAGGGGGAGAATGGGTGAGACAAAGGAGAAGGGAGGTGAGAGAGAGGAGAAAACATAAGTATCAAAGAAGGAACGTGTTAAAAAGCAGAGTCAACAGAGAACGGAGCAGTGAGATGGAACAAATACGGCCTCACTCTGAGCACAATGACTCTGGTCTGTCTCATCATCAAGCCGCAATATGATGCCCTGCTTGACGTGGGCGCCCCGTGTAATGTCTTACCTGGCGTTGATGAGGTACTGGGCGACACTGATGCTGGCCGGCGAGCCTGTGATCGTGACTTGGCGCATGGCTGAGCCATCAGTGGCACTGGCAATTTTGATGTGAGCTCCAGAGACCTGCCGAATCTCATTGATCTTGCTGCCTTGTCTTCCAATTATGCAGCCAATAAACTAGAGAGAGAGAGAGAGAGTGGAAACATGTAAATGGCAGGACAGGTCATGTTTTCAATTTTTTCAGGAATTAGATTTCAAAACAGCATGTGGAAGCAACTGCCATGGCGATAGTAGCGCCACACACTGCCAGTTGTTTTCTACAGAGGAAAACCACATTTCTAGCTGTGTTAATGTAACATATTACTAACACAGCATACTGTAATTGTGTGATTACATGAAATGTTAGCTAACAATACTGTGAATCCTGTCACTGTAACACTAGCTACTTTAACATTATGATATATAAATGTATTCACTTTGTTAAATATTGACACCACTGTCATATCTGTACGGTAAATACGAAGCTACCGCAGTTAGCTTAGCTTAGCTCAAAGACTGGAAACAGGGGGGAACAGCTAGCCTCGCTCTGTCTAGCCGTAGCTCTAAAGCTTACTTATTAGCATGTTATATCGTGCTTGTTTAATCCATACCAAAGTGCATAAATGACTATTCTAGGTACTTGAGTCTACACTAGTTGCCTTGCAATCTCAAGGTGTCAACAAGCCTTAGATTTATTTCTTAACATGTCACTGTGGTTGCTCATAGAAAACAAATGAACATTCCCACAGACAAAATGTACCTCTGCATCGCCTTTTGATTATTTTATCAAGACACTTCTCATAGTACACCTACACACACAAATACAGTACATATGGCAACAACAGAGGTGAATGAAGATGAATCTTAATTTGTTTTCTGTTGGTGTTTTTATAGGAACGTGGATCTTTCAGATTCATTTGAGTAGTTTTGCATGTTCCACATTTTATTGTAAGTATGTCATGCGGTGTGGGAATCACACTGGTCTGGTCTTGGTCTTGAATTGGCCTTAACCCCTCAAAGTCTTGGTCTTGTCTTGGTCTCAACCCCTCAAAGTCTTGGTCTTGTCTTGGTCTCAACCCCTCAAAGTCTTGGTCTTGTCTTGGTCTCAACCCCTCAAAGTCTTGGTCTTGTCTTGGTCTCAACCCCTCAAAGTCTTGGTCTTGTCTTGGTCTCAACCCCTCAAAGTCTTGGTCTTGTCTTGGTCTCGATGTAGGTGGTCCTGACTACATTGTCATTATAGCTGTCCTCCTAGAAAGTATTAATAAATTAAACAGCATGAGGGTTATCTGTGCGAGTTTTTGTGCTGGGAGAACACAAACAATGTGGCACTTACATCATTAGGTATTGCCAGCTCTTGTGAACTTGTGGGGACAGATATATCCAATCCTGCAAAGTAGGACAAGAAATGCGAACAACAGTATGGCACTAATGGCTTCCACATTCATTGCATGACAAGTTAACCTACTTTATCACTGGTACACTGCTCAAATAGGAACATGAAAATGGCAAATGGCAAGAAAATCTTTCCTGACAGTAACATATACTGTATATACATATACATTCTATGCACATATTTTGCATTGCTACAATAAGATAAGCATTTAAATTAAAATACGAGTCACTCATGAGCTCTAACACACCAGTCCTGCGTACATAATCACAGTGTTGTAATGTTTTGTCCTCAGTTTAGTTGTGGCAGAGTAAATGAGTACGTGGGGTGGCTGAGGTTAGGGATGGACTGGCCAAGAAGACAATGTTAGATTTGGAGGAGAAATGTTGCAGAGGTGGAGGATGGGATTCGAGAGATTAGGATTTGTTTTCGGAGAGGGAAACTGGACAAATGGAGCTGAAATTTTTGGGAGGATATGAGAAATCGTGAGAAATGGTTAAATATTTACTAAACTGTAAATATTTCTGACATTTTTCACATTCCCCTCTCAGAGAACTCTGCTGTTTTACTTTTGTATTTCAATCTGTCTGCTTCAATCCGTCACACACTGTAAATATTTCAGTGACTAACTTTCAAGATTGTTTATAATAAACTAGTTTGGTGGCTTAACCTTAAAAAGTCACTGTCCTACTCACTATTCTGTTCCTTTCATCCTATTTTCTTAAACCTAACAGCTCGTTTCAGTGATATGCACGTCTCTGTAAAGCCACCTTCTACAAACAAAAAAAACCTGTGAGAGAGTCTGTAAACTCTGAGAGAATGGAGACATCCTTGTTCCTCTCTGAAGTGACAGGGGTGTTGATGATGTGATTCGAAGAGGAGTGAAGACAGAGGGATAGATGGACTTCCCCGGGGAGCCGTGGGTACGTACCAGGGAAGGTAGGGTGGCTCTGCCCAAGGGAAGGGAGGGGGATATGCTGCATAGCCAACTGGTGAAGCTTGGTCAACTGCAGGGTAGGAAGGAAGTTAGAGCTAACCAATCAAACTGGATTATTATCAGAGGAGCTGACAACTGCAATACAGAGCCAATCTGAAGTTCACAAACAGCACAGATAGTGAAGAGATCCATTCCCTTCAGAGAGCATGCTGGCTTCTCACTGGCAGTCATCAGAAAGTACAGTCACATCTCTGGCTACGAAGCTATCACTGATCAAGAACTCTTAAGATTTTCACTTTCATTTCAATCAATGCATGCTGCTACAACAACAACAACAACGTGTTAGCGTTAGTAATGTCAACAGATCAGGGTTATTGAATTTCATCTTTGCAGAGTAGGGTACACAGAGGGCGGAGTGGTGGCTTGGAAGGAGTGGGCAGGGGAAGGTCAACGGGGCGGGCGTCGGCAACTCAAATGAGCATACTTACATCTTGGTGCGCAAAAGCATACTGCCCTGGAATCGCAAAGGCCTAAGAGGAATAAAAGAGAGGAGACGTGGTTGTATGACTGAGAGGTGGACGTGTACGAACATGACACTTGAAAAGTGAATTTGTCACAAACTACAGCGTGTGAACTCAGTGCAGTGAGTGCATCTCTGAAAATCCATTCTCTTCCACTTTTCCATAGCTCTAATGTGTATGGATTTGATGGAATTTCATCTAAATGTCATCTGCTGTCGTGTACCGCCCCCCCCCCCACCTCTTTGAACATGCCCAGAAATCCAATAACATAAACAGATGTCTGATAGGTCAGAGCACACTGTGCCAAAATCAGGACAGCAACCGGCCAGCTCAGGGAAAGCACAAGCTTTAGTCACGACATCTTTCAGGTGTCCCACTGCAGGGGAATTATTTTATGTAAATGACTGTCATTCATATCTCTGACACATTACAGCTTGCCTGAATACTTTGTAATGTGATCATTACCTCATCCTACCGCTCAGAGCGTTACAATATGAAAAGCTCACTGCTGTATAATTACACAGATGTGTCCCTCTAGTGGCAAGATGTGTTTAATGATCAGCGTGACTCTGAGCTCCCACAAAATAAGAAAGCATATTAAATTGTTGTGCTTTTAACAGAGCCGTTTAAAACCACGGTTAAATAACTCCCATATTGCTACTTACTTGTGCAGAGTGTTGTGGTGCTAATACTGCATGGGCTCCAGCAGACATGGCCTTGGGTCGGTAGGGAATGGTCGCTCCTTTTGGTGGAGACTAGAGACACAGACATGCAACCAGAATTTATACAGCTACAAATGAGAAGAGGGCTCTTACTGCCACTGGTGCATTTTATATCCCCTTTTTAAATTGCGTGCTGAATATTTTTATTCCCCTTTCATCGGTTGAGAAAATTACATAAGACCTTGGACCAAAACAACTTATGATACAGCTGTGAACAGAACAGAAAATAAGGAGTTGGTTAGATTTTTTGCTGAACTTAAAAATAGTTTTAGTTCAGTTCAGGCGATTCCTATTCCCCCTTGCAGTTACAGCAGTATGTCGAGAACTCAACTAACTTAACTAGAAATTTAAAACAGAAATTATCATTTGATTAAAAAAATATGCATCGACAATTTTTGTGTTAAGGAGGACTGACATTCCTCTGACAGGATTTTCAATTCATTGAACATCTTCACAAACATGAGGATGACCAACCACTCCAACCTGAACACAAAGCTTTAGCCTTGCAGGAGTTAAACATATTCAATATCGGGAATTTTCTATACCTTTTACCAGCTCCTAAACAAATGTGACATTTAACGCCTAAATAGAGTTGCTGAACGTGTGGATCATCTGCTGTCTGACAGTCCTTACCTCCAGCATGACAGAGCAGATGTGTCGTACACACTGAGTGATGGCCTGTGGAGTGCCTGAGATTGTGACAGCCCTCTCTGTAGAGTCCGGCAGCATGTCTCCTGCCACCTGAACCTGAGCGCCTGTGGTCTTGACGTCGCCAGACAACAGAAGAAAAAAAGGCTATTTATTGCTGAAAAGAGCCCACCATCACCCAAATTGAAATGCTGTTTTAAGCACCCGCAAATTACCCCAAACACATTTTGACATGCAGGGAATAGCTGCAAGCCAAATAGCAATGTGTGCTCCAATATTTGAAGAGGCGCACACAAATTTTGTCCATTCAGAACGAGTTTTCACCCTCCACCGATCTTTACAGGCATAATCAGAGGGATTTTCATGAGCAGCAGACGAAGAAGAAAAAAAATACACACATTTTAAGGCAGAGAAAAACAAGTGAGATGGAACAAACAAGTTTGACTGGAGTGCTTGATACTTGAGGTGTCGAAGCAGCAGGGAGGAGGGTTTCTGATCCCTTTTGGGTGCTGAGAAACAACTTCCCGACAGAAAAGTAAAAAAGAAAAGGACTTCTGCCCTACCTCTCTGATCTCTTTAATCTTCGAGCCTCCTTTGCCAATCAGCGAGCCACACTGGCTCCCTGGGAAAACCAGGCGAAGTGTCACAGGTGGCTTGCTTGTCACGGTGCTGTTTGTCATTGCTGCGGTGATATCCTGAGGGAGGATTTAAAAATACTTTTTCAGCACAGACTGTGAGAACGTCAGTTTTATTTGACACGTCTCTATTTTCATTTGGCAAGGAAAAGGTGCATTCACTGTCCTTTGGACTTCAGACAAAACCTTCAAAGAATGGTTCTTAAATGTTTGCGTTAAACTGAATTTTAATGAAGATATGTGAGAAATGTGAAACGTTGCAGTGGAGTTTGCTGCACATTTGCTTTGCTGTACCTCCTCAAACTTCTGAGCGATCATGGAGAAGGCTTTGAAGATGCCCTCTGTCGGTCCTGTGATGGTGACTATCCTCTCGGGAGACGATCCCTCCGATATGTTGATACGAGCGCCACTCTGGAAAACACAAATCCCCAATTATTCCAGCCTCAATTTATTGTAATTGGTCTGCCAGAACACATTAAAGTATACGTGCTTTCACATTAGGGGTGTCAGAGTGAATGCTCACCTCCTCCCTCATTTTCTTGACTGTTTCTCCTTTCTTGTGTCATGTAGGGGAATATAAAACAGTAAACTTGATTAGTTTGATAAATAGAAGAAAACAAGGCAATCAGGAAGAAATCAGTGTGATGCTGATGGATTGTAAAAAAAAATAAAAAGATCTACCTTCCCGATGATGCTGCCAACTTCCTGTGAATGAAAAGACAAAAACACTTAACAAGCAAGTGGCAACACACAAGATTTTCTCTTAACAGCTTTATACATTTAGAGCAGGACGTAATTATTTTAACAACAATGGCATGCTATGACCAGACTATTAGGATAAGATGACATAAATACACTCAATTATTTGAACTGTTTTCACATCTGTCTATTACCTTTCCATGCATCAGCAGCCTCAGCGTCAGCGTTACGTTCAGACCCCCATCTGAAGCCATTTCTTCCTTATCAGACATTGTCTGTGTTTTCCTTGAATGTAAACCTTCTGCAAAAAGAGGGACATTGTTTAAGACCGCTCCTGTGCATAACAAAGGAGCTCTGGTGTTTCAGGTGGCTCAGGAGATTATCCGTTTAAATAAAGGGATCCTAATTTCATTCCAAAGTCAAACTGTGTGGAGAGTATTATATGAGTTCCACGTTTCAATGAATTTCCAGCCGTCTTTGTCTGTTAAATCATTCTGGTTGTTATCACTGCTAGTGCTAACTACCCTGGTCTTCTTCTATTTATTACTGTCAAACTGCTGCAGCTGCAGGAAATGTGAAATGTATCATTTCCTGTGCTCAACAGGATTTTTCTGGGGAAGAGCTACCAGACACAGCAAATGTAAAAGCTATCATGAACTGGGTGTAAGCTGCATCATCAGTCTGCAGAGATGAAATAGATCTCTATTTGAGAATGTTATGGATCATTAGCTTAACTATGGGGAATGCAGAGTGACCGGAAAATGCTTCAAAGAAGCAGACCTTGTTACGCTGTTAAAAGGAGATAACTTTCCTCTTTTTAAGGTTTCATCATGGGACTTGTGCTCTCTGAAGAGTTGTGGATCACTGTTGTTCTTCTGACTGTGTACTTGTGAGCGGGTGGGGTGGAAGATAAGCCTATCACTAGGTGCAATCTTCACTTGGGACCGCATCTTTAGTTCCGGCTAAAAACAAGTTGTGTGTCCCTCGGATAAGATAAGATACAAAGGAAGCCACTTGTGGAGGCCTGAGGATCAAGTGATGTGTGTGTGACCGGTTAGTCTTTTAATATCCTACCACACAATGTCGGCTCTGTTGTGGCCGCGTATCCAATATGTTGTATTTGCAGAACAAAGAAAGAATGTCTTGATGCAGTGTAGGAAGGGTAGCTTATCGCATCATAACTGACAGAGAGAAGACTTTAAGTCTACCAAGGACCAAGGTCACCTTATATTTATTGGACCATCATGGTTCTGAGCAATGCTTTAGACCTTTACTTTGAACACTGGGCTTAGTAAAGCTCAGTGTTTGAGAGACATTCTGCACAAAGGATTGACTCAGATAAAGAACTTATAACTAATAAACCAAATGATCTAAATGAAAAAGGGTCATTTAAGAAGGGAATGTTTATGTGGACAGAGTAAGCGTGTTTTAAATGTGAAACCTGTTGGTTAAATGCAAATGTTGGATCTAGGTTCCTTTCTGAGACCTTGGTGATAAAGAGGAAGGAACATGGCGGCACGCTATTGGTGAGTGACTGCGCATGTGGTGTTCCCAGTTTAATCCACAGTTTAATTCAATCCTACTCCGATACCACTCTCATGTCTGTGCAGTAAATCTTAAACTGTAGCCAAAAGCCAGTTCCCTTAGCTTAGCATAAAGACTGGAAACAGCTAGCCTGGCTCTGTCCGAAGGTTATCCGTCTACCAGCACGTCTAAAGTGCACTAGTTAACTAGTTCTATCTCATGTCCATATAAACAAAGTGTAGAAACGGTGTTTACATTTCGTGGCTCTAAACAGCATCCAAGCAAACAAGATATAGTCTGGAACATAACCAACATGAAACAGCAAATTGTCACTGTCTTTTCCATCATACTACACAAACAAGATATAATGTGTTAATTGGTGAGCTTTAGAGGGGCTGGATTTTGTTACCAGCACTAGGCTAGCTGTTGCCAGTCTTTGTGCTAAGCTAAGCTAACCGGCTGCTGCCTGTAGCTTCATATTTAACAGACAACTAAGCAAGTAAGCATATTCCTCAAAATATCAACCTATCTGTCCTCCCACAGACCCCTGTGTAGATACACACACAAACCAATAAATACAGAACTCTGTCGCCATTCCACACCTAAAAAAAAGACCAAAAATGAGAGTGGGTTTGACTCAACCACGCTAACTCTGAGGATATCATGACGAAATGTGGCAATAGCAGTAACTAACAAGTAAATAAATAAAAAATAGTTTTCCAGGGGCAGAGACAGGTTTACAATAAGATATAGTTCTAGCACATTCCAGTGTTGATAATACCGGTCCGAGCTGAAGGATGAGCGAAGGGTGTCTTACTGCTAACAAGACTCACAGCCATTCTTCCCGCCATGTATCATTATAAAGTTAGAGTGAATACATCAAATAAACAGCAACATCTCTGTCTAATCCTATAGGCCGGGATTTGTTTAGTTAATGCTAAGACCCCTCTGACCCATTTCTGTCACCTCTAGCACGTCAGCGCCCACTCAAGACTTCCGAACAAAACACTGGTGCACAACAGCACCCACAGAGTATACATGATAAAACAGATAATCTACAGGAACCTAGCTCCCAGAGCACTGCAGGCAGAAATGGGCTTCAGACAATAAAAAAAAAAAAAAAAACCAGGGCATTAATCCTTGAGGGAAATGGAGAACAATGTCTAAGTGGATTACTTGAGGGGTTTCATGTACTCGAAATTTGAGGGTTAAACAAAGCATATTTTTACATTCTGAAGATTGTAATGCAAAGATTATTGTATTTTACAATATTATTACAAACAATAGTGCTCCAGTTTAGGGAACAAAGCTCCTAAATAAACAATAATTCAAACAATGTTCTATACATTTTGAAACAACGTGTTAAATTACATATCTTTATCACAATTTAAATAACCCACGACTAATCATTTCTTAAAGATCTACAGTAACATTCTATTTATAACGATCACATATCAGACTATAAGCACGGGGCCCGGCGGCATGGCATTCCTCCCTCAACACAAAGGTTACACTATCAGAGATTCATGTCTGCTTTAATGTGATAATCCATTGTAGCACAAACTATCTCTGCCGTCAAGAGTGCAACAAAATGCATTTACCACACAGCAGAGTACTGAAAAACAACCAGCACAAATCAACTAATGGGAGTCAGGAGACGTGCATTATAATGAAGACACGCATGCTTAGCTCCCTGTAAGTGAAGAGAACAAAAAAGGAGGGCTGAATTCAAAGTTACTTAAACTTAAAACTTAAACTTTGCATCTGGTTGAACCCCCAACATTACTGTAGTCTGCCACATTGTTACCAGTAGAAACTTTAGCTGTGAAGGAGTCTGACCCTTGTGGCTCAGTAAAAGGGCCTGTATTCAAGAATGATAAGTGTGGAGTACTGACCTTATATACAAAATATTCCTCTTCTGTATTTCTGGTATCTCCTAAATGAACGGCCTTTTAGTCTGCAGTCCGTGATCAATGTTTGCGCCCTTTGTTTGTTGTCAGTTATCCACAGAATGGACAGATGGTTCCCTGTGCCCTCAGACCGGCTGGAGCGGAGGCTGGCTTTGCTATTAGTCCCTCAGCTTAGCCCAAGATAAGCCCCTACGCAGGGCAAGTGAACCTGCATCTCTTGCCTAATTCTCCCTGTCACAGCCACCAAAGAGGCGTTCCTCCGCACGGAGATCCACAAGCTGAAGGGGCCTGAGGGCAGGGCAAAGAGGCTCTTTGGCTGGACACTGTCCAGCGCAGATAGAGCAGGCTACAGTTACAGCCACCACAACAAACAAAATCAGAGAGCTCTAGCCTTTTTCAGTCATAGAAAACACACATAGAGACACTGAAGGGAGGCTTTGTTAACCAGTTTTGCTCTGAGACTAACAACTCTGCATGACTGCTGTGCTCCTCATTAGATTTTCAGAGAGCTTCCTCTCACAGGGCCGGATTTTTCTCTAAAAATAAATCACCCTGTATGAAATCGGTGCTTTGTACAAGGACCCCCACTAATTGAGGGCTGGGAAGGACAATGTGGCGTTTGAGGTATTTAGTGATGTTAAGCACAATGTCTTCATGGGGTGCTTCTTGCCCCCCCCCCCCCCCCCATCACTGCCTCTGCCCTCCCCCACACCAAGCCCTTCTGCCCTTGTAATGAGGCCATACTCGATACAATACAGCCCCGCACAGAAAAAAAATGTATTCAGCTGAGCTTCAAAATTGTGAAGGAAATGAATCAGTGAAGCATAAGTGGCATATTTAATTACTACTCACTGCGTTGCACGGGGACAATGACGGCTGCTGTGAGCCTCATGGCAGTCTGTCAGACATCTAGGCAGGCCACGTTACATTCACTTCTCAACTACAATTTCAATACAACTAAGTTTTATTTCTGTTTAAGAGGATTCAATGTCCACAAAGATGAATACTATTAAAGCAAAGTTGTTTTGCTCTTCTTCTCTTTTTAAGGGACTTTTTCACGGTGAGGCTCAGTTAGGTTACGATTAGGGGTGAAGCAAAGGTCAAAAAAAGTCCAGGACAGTAGACTAAAACTGTGTGTCTTTCTGTTTCCAGACTGCAAACAGAGTCAGAACCACAACAGAGCTATCAAAGCTGTCAAGGGCATGGCGTCTGACAAAGTATGTGACAGTTATTTCTATCCTTTCAGAGACCGTGAGATGATCGGGCATTTCATGCCAATCACTTGTGACTAATTTCCCCTCCTTCGTGTACCTTGTGTGTCAATGAGATTAAGGAGTCGGGGATTATATGTAAAGGGATTGCTGTGAAGCGATTACTGAGACTTGTTGGTGTAATCAGTTACAGTTACTGACAGCAGCGTATAGATGAAATAAAGAATAAACTGAAAATGAAAGAAAAGGGGGTCCTAGCTGCACTAAGTTTACCTAAACTGAAAAAATGGCTAAAGGATAAATATAATATATACATGGTTCTTTCATCATTAGCTTTAATAACACACAACCGCTCTAGTAGCCTGACATCAAGTAATCATTACACTGGAATAATATGCACTAATTCATATTTTTTAAAACTATTTTGAATGTCAAGCACTTTGAACTAATTTACTCCTTCATGCACTGTTCAATCAAATAAGAGTCGGGGGTTTGATATTACTGTGAAGTGATTACGGACAAGCTGTAAAAAACAGTACAATTTCTGTGATTAAAAGACACAAATGATTATGAGAACTGAAAGATGAAGTAATCTTTTAAAGTGAGAGTGTTAGAGAGTATTTTTATAAAAAAAAAAATGCTTTTTCAGGTTAGGGATTGGTCTTAGGTTATGAGTAAGGGTTAAACAATGAAGATCAATAAACGTTGACCCTGAAGACAATGAGGGGGGAAGGGTACATTGAATACATAAAGGATGAATATAATACTTACATGGTTCTTTCATCATCATTTGTGCTTAGTTATAATAAAACTTGTTCAGGCCTGGTAGCCTGACATAACGTAAAAATCGGATGTATCACCATGAAAGTAACTTATATAGCGTATTTGTCAATGTATGGCTCTCAATATCCAAAGCATATAAGTCATATAT
This sequence comes from Leptoclinus maculatus, assembly GCA_032191485.1. Taxonomy (NCBI): domain Eukaryota; kingdom Metazoa; phylum Chordata; class Actinopteri; order Perciformes; family Stichaeidae; genus Leptoclinus; species Leptoclinus maculatus. The sequence goes on from JAVDOI010000016.1 coordinate 15,648,589, forward strand.
GTATGTGTACATGCATATACCACAAATATCTAAAAATGTCAATTGTCTTTCAAAGTTTCATGTATGCATGTGTCTTATCATAAGGAGACAAATATTCCAAATTATGGAAAACTGTATATATGAAATGTATTTTGTGTGTATGAATTATATTGTCTTTATGTTTTGGAGTAAAGAAAGAAGATCATGTGACAGAACATTTTTCATACCTCACTTTTTGGTTGAAATCCTGCAGCATCCTTTACCCGCCTGTGTATATAACATTACCATATTACACATTAGAACAAACACAGTAGATACTTTGTCTTTTCAAACATTTTGCAAAACAAATTGACAATTGCGTATGACTTCATTATCCCTATTCATGTTAAAGTGATGCATGGCTACATTTTCATATTACATTATGTCAAATAGATGTTGAATATATATGTTGCACAGTTGGCCTATAATCAGGTATATTAGGAATATAGATATATGCCTACATAGTTGGTAAATATGGTTGAAAAACATGTTTATCAAATACTAAATGCCCATATGTAAATATATAAAGTGCATTTGATAAGATATTAATTTAATATAACGTTACACTAGAATCATGTGAAATAATCACTAATCACTAACATTTTGAAAACGACTGTCGTGCCCTGCTTCATGTGTTCGTAGTCCAGCTAACGTTAGCTGAACATTAGTTAACGTGAGAGCCAAAAGCAGTGTGTGTGTGTGTGTGTGTGGGGGGGGGGGGGGGGGGGTAGTCCAAAACTCGCTTGTCACATGATTGCATTGCAAAGCAGTTACTAACACCAGTTTCTATTTCAACGGCACCGAGTTCTGCCTAATCGTCCTGGTTTCTTACCAGCGGTGTCCACTTCCACAAAAACAAATCAACTTTGTGAGAGTTCGTGACTATAACTCATGTGACCTTCCTGCAGGACTGGTAAATAGTCTCGAGACGGTTTGTGCGAGGGGGCGCAAAGGGGAGGAGGACTTTACAGCTCTGCCGCTGATGACTTGGACTTGGACCGCAAAACATGTCAATAATTAGAAAAAAAAAGCCGAGTGTTGACGCGTCTGTAACCACAGCCGCCCTGCTCTGTAGCTCTCTGCACAAAGCGGTCGATGGATTTCCAAACACTGTGCACTTTTGACACCTTTAAGTCGCTGTGGAGTCACTACGGTTATGGGGGGAACCTCCGGGACGTGATTGAGCAGGAGTTCACACGGATTAAAGGTAATGGTCGCGTTCGATCATGACATGCGCAGTGGCGTCGCTTGGTTGACCGCTTACACAAACACACACGGCTGCTCTCTCGTTGTAAACAGGAATGACGTATCTGGATCATGCAGCGACTACTCTGTACCCAGAGTCTCTGATCAGGGACTACTTCCAGGACATTTCAAGGAACGTGTACGGTGAGAGAAGTCACATGAAACGTGTTTATGTGTTCTTTATTCAGCCATAAAACTCAGAGCATTTAAGTTGTTGTCATATGTCCCAATAGGAAACCCTCACAGCCACAACCCCAGCAGCAGATTGACACAAGACACAGTGGACAGGGTCAGATACAGGTAAAGGCTGTTCAAGCCCTCAGAGGCATTCATATTGGGCCCCTGTGACTCCTTTTGAATGGCACTTTCCTGGATGAGATGAGTAAAAAACCAGAACATTTTCTTACAGGGTATTGCAGCATTTTAACGCCACCCCTGAGGAGTACTCTGTGATTTTCACTTCTGGTTGTACAGCCGCACTCAAATTAGTGGCTGAGAGCTTTCCCTGGAGGCCGCAGGCCGAGAGCGAGGCGGGAAGCCACTTCTGCTACCTCACCGACAGCCACACCTCTGTAGTTGGCATAAGAGGGCTGGTTTGTGGCCGGGGGGTGGTTGCCCTGCCCGTCTCCCCGCAGGAAGTGGAGAACAGGGCAAGGACGAAAGGTGAAGATGATACTTGCCAGACGCCGCACCTCTTCAGCTACCCGGCGCAGAGCAACTTCTCGGGGAGGAAGTACCCCCTTGGCCTCGTGAGAGGCATCCAGACGAGACGCCTTTACCCAGCGTGTGACCACCAGGGCCGCTGGTTTGTGCTGCTCGATGCAGCCTCTCATGTCAGCTGTTCCCCTCTGAACCTGCAGGAGTGCCCCGCTGACTTCGTTCCCGTCTCCTTTTATAAGATGTTTGGCTTCCCCACAGGTCTGGGGGCCCTTCTTGTCCGTAACGACGCAGCGGGCATACTTAAGAAGACTTACTTTGGAGGAGGCACAGCAGCAGCTTACCTTTCTGGAGAAGATTATTATGTGCAGGCGGCCAACATTTGTGACAGGTAAAGCACTGTACGAGCCTGTCAAATCCGAGATATTCTCTGAAAGCTCACAGTTGTTCTGGTAGCTGCTGCATCCTTATTCTAAGACGCAATGTTTCCTTTCTCCCCGATAAAGATTTGAAGATGGGACTATTTCTTTCTTAGACATCATTGCTGTAAATCACGGTTTTGAAGCTCTTTACAGGATCACAGGTACTGTAACAGACATGTTAATAGAAAAACAACAACATTAAAGCATTAATTTGATAACAGAATAATGATACATATGTAAGTTATTCACGATTTGCTGAAGGTTAATGTGAACAGCGTCCCTGTCTTCATCTCTTGTTGCCTTCAGGGGGCATGCACAACATCCAACAGCACACCTACGGCTTGGCACGCCACACTTACATGCTGCTGTCAAGCCTTTGCCATGGCAACGGGCGACCGGTGGCTCAGATATACACAGAAGGCCAGTTTGAGAGTCCAAGCACACAGGGCGCAATCCTAAACTTCAACCTCAAGGATTCTCACGGGCAGATAATTGGGTATTCTCAGGTGCATTCGATACATTTCAGTTCCACAACAGCTTGATTACCGCATGTTTTATGCATAGGCAGCGCTGGTGCATATTAAAACAGCTCCTCTGTTGTTCCTCAGGTGGACAGAATGGCCAGTCTGTACAATATCCATGTGCGCACGGGTTGCTTCTGCAACACCGGAGCCTGTCAGTCCTTCCTCGGGATCACCAATCAGCAGATGCGTAGAAACCTGCAGGTGAGAGATATACAGTAGTAGGAGAAATGTCAAAGTCTGTTCAGGGCATGTGCAGGTGGAATAAAAAGGCTGTGTTTTTCTCCTCCAGGCCGGCCACGTCTGCGGAGACAGCACCGACCTGGTGGACGGCCAGCCGACCGGATCTGTGCGCGTGTCCTTTGGCTACATGTCGACATTTGAAGACTGTCAAAAGTTCCTGAACTTTGTTGCCGAGTGCTTCGTGGAGAAGCCGGTCACAGTGGACCAAGTGAGACTACAGGAGCTAATAACAGCCACAGCGGCATCCGGAGGCTTACACGAAGAGCCCCCAATCAACAACACTAATGGAGGTGCAGTTAGAGCAAATGAGAGGGCGAAGCCGACAGAAGCATCACTGAGAGGATTTGGACACAGAGACTCAAACAGCCACCAGGAGGCTTATACTCTGACCAACATCTACATATATCCCATCAAATCATGTGGAGCCTATGAGGTTTGATCATCTTTTTCTTTCACTTTATTCTGTCCCCGTCTGTCCAGTTTCTTTCCCTTCTCTCTTGCTTGGATTTGACTCGGTGCTGTTCTTCATGCAGGTCCACGACTGGCCGGTGGGACCGCTGGGTTTGCTGTATGACAGAAGCTGGATGGTGGTGAATGGAAACGGCGTGTGCCTGAGCCAGAACAGGGAGCCGCGCTTGTGCCTCGTTCGCCCACAAGTCCACCTGCCCTCAAACAAATTGCTCCTGCAGGCTTCAGGTCAGGCAGTATGTCAGCAGCTCGCTGGGATAAAAAAATCAAACTGCCTAACCAAAAGAAATTTCAGTCAGTCGGATGTTCTGCTATAAATTAGCTTTGTTCGAGGATTTATATATTTTTTCCACTGCCCTGCAGGCATGGATACCATTTCGGTTCCCCTGGAAAACAAAACTCAAATGCACGCAAGCTATCGAGTGTGTCAGAGTAAAGTTTGTGGTGACAGGTGAGCTGGCAATATTAAAACATCTGAATGCAGCAGCTGCAGGAAATACTGTGACACGTATTATTTGTGCCGCGCTTTTTGGCTCGTATCAGTGCAGTCTCTCGCTCCACTGTTCTTGACGCTATCTTTCTACAGGCATCTGAAGGTCTCCTTGCTCTCAATAGCATCTGAAACTACACGTATTTACCACTTTTAATGGAAAAACAAACAGTGAGCATGAGATGATATTGATCTCCTTAGATCGCCTCATGACAAGTCACAAGTTAAACAAAAATAAATCTATTTATCCACTGATTCTTGGATTACTGTCGATGTTGCCCCAAATGACAAGCAGCATCAAACTCTGCAGATTTCCCTCAGGGCCTCCAGAATGTAATCCGCCTCCTTCTCCCCAGGGTGGAGGCTGTCGACTGTGGGGATGAGGCTGCATCATGGCTCTCAGACTTCCTCGGACAGCCATGCCGCCTGATAAAACAAAGTCCTGATTTTACCCGTGACATGAAGAAGAGGCCGAGTGGAGGTACCTATTTAAGCATTCTAACCTGTTCCGGACCTGGCTCTTATTTCGTTACGCTGGATTTAACTGCAAAAGTCTCCATGTGCAACCCAGGGTCACATATCCTGCTAATACCACCTGGTTGTGGCTGTGACCTTGCATTACCTTCAGCCGGTCACATGGAATTAAAAAAAAAAAAACATCATCCTTTTCTGCTTTTGCAAGTTACTCTGTTTAAAAGCTTCAGTTTATTACGTAACACTTTTATGTGTAAATGAATAGCTGAATAATATGTTGGTACCTCATCAGTTTTATGGTTTGTAGTATTCAGCCTGTGAAGGAGCTCTGTGTCGAGTCTGGGAAAATTACCCCGATGATGTCTAAGCTTGGGCTTTTCAACAGAAAGCCTGCGTTACAATCTGGCTGTTTGAAAGACGTGGGTATTTACCAGCCAGGGAGGATCTAACAGTTGCATTATGGGAAGTGTGGGCTCCGGTGTTTTTGGAGCTTGACTCAAACTAAGGAATAGAAATTTGGATACAACGGCCTTTGTTGCACAGATTTTGTCTTTTTTATAACTCTGCCTCTCGGGAGTCTCACCAGATATAAATCCCGACTTTTAGTCTCTGGTATGAGTCAAGCTGCAAAAATACTGCATCCCACCTTTCCCATAATGCAGCTGATTCATCTTTTCAATGCCCATATCTTTCGGCGTTTGTAATGCAGACTTTCTGTTAAATATCTGCAGACTCTGATGACCCCGATGGCATCATCAAGATTCATCTCTCAGCCTTTAGGAAACTCCCTCCAGAGCCACAGAAGACACTATGCAACTATTTTCACAGTCTGAGTAGTAGTAGTAGTGCTCATGACAAATATACCAACCCTCGTGTAAATGTGAGGCTTTTTGCTGGTAATGTTGCGTCAGTGAGCCACCCTGCTTTATGGCATTGTTTAATTCATTTTTGCATTAATATGATGAATTATCTTAGTTGTTCAGGTCTTTCATTCACTGGATGAGTCAATTCCCATTTGACTTTTTAATCTATTAACAACTTCTCAATTGAATTTCTTACATCACGATATGTATTGCTATTTGAAAAAAACAATCTTATCACAAGGTCCATGTAGTAGCTGTTCTGGGGCTTTTGATCGTATCACACAATCTTTGTCAGCAGATGGAGTTTGCCCCGTTGTCATTGAATTGCAGATATTAAAATTTACATTTTCAGAGCATTTCAAGGACGTCTTGTTGGCTTTAAAGTTGAGATTGATGTTGCTGTATAAAATTACACTCGCAGTGATGGAATATGTTATAAAAAATCACCAAAATGTAATTAGTAGTGCACTTTTCGATTAGTGTTGACAAATTTACTTACACTTCTTTCACCCTCTGTATTACAGCAGAACCTCCGTTTTCAGGCTCTGTCAGGATGCGGGCTGCACAAACCAGAGATCAGAATGTTTTCTTCGTATTGAATAAGTCACTCGGGTAACATAAAGTCTTTCCCTTCTAGCTGCCGCCGCCACGTCCCTCTCCCTGGTGAATGAAGCTCAGTATCTCATGATCAACCGTGCCAGCGCGGAGCTCATTCAGAAGCTAATGAGCAGCAGGTTGGAACACATGATGTGTTATTCAAAATACGTGACGCTCTGGTGAAAAACATCAGGATGCGTGGACGCCTGTACATTTACATGACAGTGGCTGATTTTCAAAAATGACATGCAATTTCCACATTTCCCTTTCGCAGGCAGGACGACGCCGAGGGCGATCAGCTCCTTGACACACAGAACGTCATTAGCCGCTTCCGAGCCAATTTAGTCATCGCTGGAGTAGAACCATTTGAGGAGGATAATTGGCCACACTTGATTATTGGCAACACTCGATTCGTGGTGAGCTGACACTTTGAGATACATGATGAAATGTTCAAAGGCTTTGAGAGCGGATCCCTCAAATATGAATGTGCTCCCTTCGTGATTAACCCAAAGGTCGCAGGTCAGTGTGGGAGGTGCCAGATGATTGGAGTAGACCAGGAGACTGGGACCAAAACAAAAGAGCCGCTAATGTCTCTGTCGGCCTACCGCAATGGGAAGGTCAGTCAAAGACAATTACTGCTCGTTCATGTGTGTGTGTGTGTGTGTGTGTGTGTGTGTGTGTGTGTGTGTGTGTATGAGAGTTTTGTAAAATGCATGTGCATAAAAAAGATCTCTTTCATGTTCATAATACATTTTTAGGTCACTTTTGGAGTGTACCTGACCCATCAGCTCCCAGAGGGCTCCAGTAAAGTCAGTGTCCTCTCTGCTGGTTCCATGATACAGCCAGAGCCACACAGTTCCTGAAGTAGTCATCTGCATCATCCTCTTTATTTATTTTGATGACATCTTTGGTCCTGAGCGGTCATTTCGGCGCTGCACGTTCCTAAAAATCACATGTCAAACACTGCGGGGAGTTTGATGCTGCACTTTTTCCTTTGTCTCTGTTGCCATGGTGCCTTTTGTCCTCTCAAGTGTCCATTTCATACCAGGGCATTCTATCCAAGTCTGCTTTGATGGAAAATGATTGAGAATTCTTCTCCTATGATTGCATTCTTAAAATGCGTGCAGTAAAGTGGATGTGAAATAATAATTGCATGACAAAATCCTACTTTGAATGTATTACTGTTATCTGAACCAGAACATGTCAGGCTTGATGTAATAACCGCTGCTCATCATGTTAACCTCCCAGACATGTCTTTTTCTGTTTAGTCCCATGGAGCAGGGATTCGCGCGAGCTGCCGGGGTGCGCGAGAGGAAAAATGTAATGGTGGTCTAATGGTGTAATAATTAATATTAAATATAATTTTTTTAATTAAGTGGGATTTTTCACAAAATAAAAACATGAATTATAAAAATTCCCTTCGTAAGATTTAAATTTAAAATTAAAAACGTACAATTTAATAAATAAATGCACTTCAGCTCCTGCCGCCAGACTGTCTTTTACGTACACACTAGCTAGCCTAGCTTGTGCAGCTAACGTCAGCTAACAGCTAACTTCATTCATTCAGCAACTTTCATGCAAATATGCTAAACTGGCTGAAATCGGGGAAACTGTCAGATGGGACATCTGAAGCTATCAGTCATAAAAGAGGAGAGGGACAGAGAGAGAGTGAGGAATCGGAGGCGAGAGAAACGGTGAGGTGCGTTGGGGAGAGACCGGGAGAAGAAATCGTGCGGGAGTCAGAGAAAGATGAGACGGAGGAGACCGAAAAGGAGGAAGGGATAGCACAGACAAACCGGGAGCACATAGGCCCATCGCGGAGTCAAGGTGGAAAAAGAGGAAACGAGAGTGAGCATCAGACTGGGAACAAAAAGAGGAAATATGATGAAAATGATCTGGGTCTGGGCTTCACTTGGATTGGCAATGCAGATTGCCCAAAGCCACAGTGCGTGGTGTGCAGTGAGGTTCTGGCCAGTGGCGGCTGGTGGAAAATTTTCTTGGTAGGGCTGTGCCACATCCAATCAATTTCAGCAAACATCCCAGAATGATTTAATGCAAACTAATTAAGGTATCAAACACGCATTACTACTTTGTAGTTAAAAAAATTGTCATTTCCAATTTCTGGTTTCAACCGGAAGTGATCCTCGCTTGAACTTCCGGTTAGCCGATTCAACCGGAATCGAGCAAATGACAATTAAGAGACTTGAGAAGTACTGGTACCAGTACTTCTCAAGTCTCTTGATTGTCATTTCCTCGCTCCTCGAACCGGTGCGCCGGTGCGCCGGTGCACCGCCATATTGACAGCCGTCCCAAAGCTCTAATGTAGCTCTGAGGAGCGAGGATCGAGGAGGGAGGAGGGACCTCGGAGGAGCCATGAGCGAGGACCCACGAGAACAGACTTCCAGGAAGTGTTTTAACGGCCGACACGCCCCCTCATTGTTCATCTGTTATGTGATTGGACGCTGCAGCCGATCGGACTGATGAGATTGTTTTCAACATGTAAACAGTGAAGACAGATCACAGAATAAACTCTAGTTTATATTTGATTAGTTTTCTGATTCAACATCTGGTTCTGGCTAACAGCTGTCTGAAGCCCTCATATTTATGTCGCCACCTGAACACCAAGCATGCCAGTGCAAGTCAAAAGCCCCTTACATTTTTTATATCGAAATTGGAGGAGTTACAAAACAGCCAAAAACAACTGCAGTCTCATTCATGTGTTGGGTCTACAAAAAACGCACTACGGGCTTCATATCTGGACAGTTACAGAATAGCAAGAAAGGGGCTACCTCACACAATCGCTGAAGACGTGTATGGTTAATTGTAAATTAAATGTGATGCAATCTGCCTCTGAGCCTGTGCGTGTGTCCTCACCATCCGTATTGCTCTTTAAAAGTGACGCTTTGTGTAACTGAAATGTATTGAAACTTTGTTGCAGTGTTTCAGGGCGTTTTCACACCTGTAGTTCGTTTGCTTTGTTCCGATTCGGGGATTAATATGATACAATGTTGCAGTTGCCCCTTTGTTCGGTTTGTGTTCACACTGCAACATTTAACAGCGGACTAAATATTGTAAACAAACGCCACGCGCGAGCAAACTGTTCTCTCATTGGTCCGATTTTTAGGCTCCTGTTGCTTTTTTTTTAAGGTGTGGGGGATTGGGGGTGCGTGAACCCGGTCGGGATGTAGAAGGGGGTGCGTTGCCTAAAAAGTTTGGGAACCGCTGCCATGGATTGGTATATATTCCAAACACACCACTTCTGTTAGTGCGGCCACAAATCTATAAAACATTGCTCCCTGAAATGATAAAAACGTACCAAACACTCAAAAAGTATATGCTCTGAACGTGGTGCTGACTTGGACAGCTATGCCAGAAAAAGTAATAATATCTTGGACACCAGAAATGATATGCTCAGAGTAACATGCTTGTACATAAAGAACACATGTTACATCAAGGTTTGGAAGTAAAATTGTCCCTGTTTATTGCTCACTTATGCTGTAGTTATAGAGAGCTGCATGAGGTGGCTGCAAGGTTTTGTACTACTTGTCCCATGTTTCCAATATGTATGTGCCCACATGTCAACTTGCACAGTGCATATAAATTACATGTCGATTGGATAGGATGGAGAATGGTACCGGCAATATCAAACAAAAAACATGTATAAATGGATGACAATAAAGAAAGTGCCTACATAAAATGTCCTAATACACCTTTGTTTATTTTTTACAAATACTAATTCATTTTGTTTCATTAAATAAAATGTATTTAACTTAAAGCAGACAACAGCACCATAACGAGGGTATATATGCTTTCATATGTAATTAACATCTGTTTTAGTTGCATTGAAAGAGTCTTTTTGTAAAATGACAGAAAACAATGGATGGTTAACAGCATTCAGTTTACTGTGTGCTGCGTTTAAGGTGGTCATGTGTAACGTAATGTGCTTTGTGATGACCTAAACCAATATATAAAGCAGTTCTACCTTAACAACCCCAGGTTCCTCCCCTTTCGCTTGATTAGATTGTACTTTGGTCAAACTTTTTGATAGCCGATGACAAAGTGATAAAAAAAACCATTGCGTAACTGGGTCCTAGGTTAGCATTTATATATATATATATTTAAGTGAATTTACTTGAATAATACTGACGTTATGACGAGGAAGAGGGTCGTCAAACGTGATGGTTCATCCTCCGCTGCCAGCAAAGTTCAGGGGTCTACCAAAGTCCAGAAGGAGGCGAGACCGTGAGTTTGCTAACGTTATCTTAACCTATAGCCTTACTTCACTTCTGTATTAACAGCTTTCAGTTGCTAATGGTTTGTGCTGTTATTAATGTTGCATAAACGTGTTATCATGTGAAAGCCCGTCTCTGCATCTGGTAGCCTATCGTCGAAACCACTAACTTCCTGGTCAACAGAGACATTTTTTGAGATGGTTTCTGATTGCATCTCTGTTATAGTGATCACAACCCTCTAGCTGTATGTAAAGAGGGCATTTACCAGGCGTCGACATGTGCGACACCCTCCTGCGACAAGACGTGTGTGTGTTTATGATTATGTAGATGAACGGATTGACATATAGATGCGTTTACTGCTCTAGGGCTGTACTGACATGAAGCATGTAGCAGCACCTTGAATAGAATGACAGAGCTGTATCAAATACATAGTAATAATACATAGGAAACAATGTCAGAAATGTGTTAAACAGGTTGAAAGGACACTTAAAAGGACAGGCAAGGAAGTGTTTCCTGGTTCAAGGACTGGATTGTGAATGTCTCTATACTTCAGTAAAACCCATGACTTATTATCTTCATATTCAGAGTTTTGGTAGTACACTTAAAAGATAACAGATCCGTGAAGTGTTTGCAAAATACTACAAAACGGAGTAGAAAAAATGGTTGTACAGTAAAACAAAGGTTGCGTTTTATGACATTGCCGTTCATCAACATGGCATGAGGCTTTGGATATGTTCCAGAAAGATTCAGAAGTGAAGAGTAAAGTAAAGGCCTTAGATCAGGACAGATGAGGAGATAGTTTGATGGCTGTTAAAAAATAAATCACCTCCTATATGTTCCCCTCGAGCAGTGTGGAGGAATCAGTCCTCGACTAAGAGGGCTCTTCTGGCTGATTAGAGTGTTAATGGAGGGGGTGGGAAGGATTGTCCATTAATTGGCAATAGTCTGAACAGCATCCTCTTTTCTGCTGTTGCCTCAAGGGAGTAAAGCCTGACTCCAATGACAGCCTGCCCTCTCGATTAGACCATCCAGTTCTTCTCTCCCACATTAATGCTGCAACCACAGACTGGTTGGACATGTGCGGACCGGCTCTGTACATGCCAACTGGCTTGAGCGCACATTCCCGTGTACATCTGTTGTTTTGAGCGGTGCTGTGTTCACCCACTGGTGAACACACTGAAGCGCAACAGTGAGGGAACTGCAGTCAGTCAGTCAGGGACTATGACTCTGAGACTGAATTCTTGTTCGAATCGGTAAAGCGATTCGGGAATTCCACCTCCAGCACCTCACAGCTTTCCTCGATGGAGCAGAGTTGCAGCTCAAGCCAGGTGTAAAGTGGATGAAGAGGAGAGTGAAGCTGATTCGGTGTTGTGACACTTGTTCAGACTGGACGTGTGTTGATCAGGGAGTGGGAGCTGATCTGTCTTCAAGGAGGGAATTCAAAATCACCAATAATAATGTCAAATTATAATTTGGCTACAGTACAATAAGTATTTGAGTTAGTTGGAGACAACCTGGAGGGTCATCTGCCTTTACTGACACAGAGTATGTGAGATAATGGTCAGATGTTCAGTAGTCACATTGATGTTATTTCTCTCTCTCTGTTCTCAGCTCCGGCAGCTCCGGGTGGTGGCTGAAAAGAGGAGTATTGGCCATCGTCGTTGTCTTATTTCTGGTGCCATTCTTGCAGAAGAAACTCCCAGAATTGATCCAGCACCTTGTTTACTCTCACAGAAGTAAGTGAATTCCCTCTCTGCCTCTGGGAAGTTCTCTAAATCTTCAAGTTGCTCACACAAACGGGGCCCACCTCTCTTCTTTCCCTGTTGGTAGTCAGGGTACCTTTCTTTGTTGACCTGAGCCGACCTGCTGATCTCTCCCTTAATCACACCATCAACATGTACTTAACATCAGAGGAAGGAATCTCTCTTGGGGTGTGGTGAGTATAAGCCACGTTTTTTTCTTTCTTTTTCTAAAGTCGATATATAAAAAAGCGAAGACTTTTTATGTAATGATCCAGCGATCGGTTGTGTAAGCGGATGTACTGTTCTGAACTGTTCAAGGCACACCGTTCCTGACAGACAGCGGAAAGAGGCTCAGGGGAAGGACTTGACATGGTACCAGAACACCTTGAGGGATGGAAGTCCAGTCTTCATATATCTTCATGGGAACACAGGCACACGGTATGATAAATAATGCAAAAATACATTTGTATTATACTTTGCTCCCCGAAGAAGCAGAGTGTACAAGTTCCACGCAGCTCGACATATCTGGGTTTGCTATTTTAAGACACCTGTGTTACCTTGAATCATTTTAACAGGGCAGAAACTCATCGGGTGGGAGTGGCAAAAGTAAGTGATCACCACCACAAGCATATTCATCTTTTGAAGGTCTAATAAAGATATGCAAGTCTCAATAGCCACTCTGATGACAGAAAAGCATTGTGTGTCAACAGGTATTGAGTGCACTGGGTTACCACGTGCTGGTGCCTGACTACAGAGGTTGGTGAAAATTAAGATTTATGTCTCCTCTTCTAAACGTATTATTCCATCGCTACGCTTCTTTGCCTTCTTATTGATTGTGATACACGACCTTCTCTCATTGATTTTATATAATCTGGAGGCATAAGCTCCGTGTAGAGTAATGCACTTGTGCTTAATGAGTGGTTTGTTGTAAGGCGGGTCAAAAGATGGCGGTTCAATTTAAGGTCAGTGTCTAGAGTGCAGGTTTTTACCTCTGAGTGGCTGCCACCTGGTGGCCATGAAGAGGATCTCTATGATCTGTTAGTCAGCGGTACCTGATGGCGAGAAACTCTGGCAGGGTTTGGAGATTCCACCGGGGAGCCGACTGAAGCCGGTCTGACGACTGATGCCCTCTACTTATACAACTGGGTCAAAGCACGCAGCGGAAGCAGCCTGGTCATCATCTGGGGACACTCTCTTGGCACCGGGTGAGTAACGAAAGAAGTAGAAATGATTCATGTCCCTGTTGTAATATCTGCTTTGGATGTGCATTGCATGCTCCCCGGAAATATGAAGCTTTGAACCTTGATGTAATAGCCTGCAACACTTACACTTTTGCCGGAGCAAGAGCTCCAAACTCAGGAACACAAAATGCATCAACAGGAAATCAGCGCAGTGCTAAATACATAACCATTTATTTAGTTGACATGGCAGGCCTACGTTTATGACAGAGATGATTGAAATTAGCCCACAGCTACAATAAACCCGTTACCTTCAGGAATAGGTAAAGAGGAAACTGTTAATTCAAAATATGCTTTTCTGTGCAGAGTGGGCACGAACACTGCAGTCAAACTGAGTGAGCGAGGTAGGTTTTGCTACCAGTACATTTTGGCAAATAGAAATAAGAGGAAAGAATTGCAACTTCTCAGTAGGATGACTATTTTCTCTTGTTTTCAGGTGAGCTTGTTGATGGTGTGATGCTGGAGGGTGCATTCAATAGTGCTCGACAGCAGATACCAGACCATACTTTTAGCTGGGTAATCTAAGTTGTCACTTTTGATATTTGGTTTATTCATTTCATGTGGCTGCTACTTCATTACTCAGAACCTTTCGATGTTTTATTTCCTTTCTGTTGAAAGTATTACTGGAAGTTCCCGGGCGTTGGGTACTTTTTCCCAGAGCCATGGGCAGAAAACAAGGTTGTCTTTCCTACTGAAGAAAAGTAAGTTTTCATGAAACTCTTAACATGCTGCTTGTACAAAACAGTTTAATATTTAATGATTCATCAAACATTAACCAGCTTTTCATTTTGTTTTTACCCGACTAGAAGACAACTTTTAAAGTTAATCAACAGCTTCTTTATCGATGGCAGCCATTGTTCACAACACATTTCGTGCACTGCAAAAACAAAAACATTTCCTGTTTCTTTCACAATAAGAGCCCTACTTCCTTCCAATGTGTAAAATCTCATAATATATATATATATATATATATATATACACAGTTATATTTAGTCACTTGAATATAATGCAGCCAGTATGAAAATATAAGCATGTTAACAGTTATTACTAGTAAAATGCGATGACTTATGTGTTTTTCTTATTCTGCAGTTTAAAGAAAATGAAATGTCCAATCCTGTTCCTTCATGCAGAGGACGATCACTTAGTTCCCATTGTGTTTGCTCAGCAGGTATTACTGGCACAGAAAGCTACTTTTCATCTGATGCAATGTACACTGAGGTGGTATTTTTCTGTATAAATGTTTTTGCTTTTCTCTCCCAGATGCATGAGGTAGCAGTGAGTGCCCAGAATGCCGAGCGAGTCAAGCTGGTGTCATTTGACGGTTCTCTGGGGTATCTGCACAACGGCTTATATCGTGACTCCCATCTGCCTGACATCGTAAAGTGAGAAAACATTACACTTATAACGCTTAAAGCGATTATATGCTTGGCAAAACACGTATCTATTTTATTTCTACAGCGTGTATGTCTCATGTCTCCTCTGCAGGAAGTTTGTGCTGTCCTTATAATGTTGGAAAGACGACTGACGAAAAACCATGCCAGACTTCATCATTTGGTTTCATTTCATCACACGCTACATTTAAATGTTTTGCTTTGTCTTTACGACTGCATATATGTTGCTTAAATGTGTGATTTACTCTAAATACAAATATTTTTATGAATCAAAAATCTTTGTGTCTAACCATGTTATGTTTGGAGCACAGCGGTAGCCGAATGGTTACAGTGCATGCCCTGTGGCTGCAATGTCGCACTGTTATCAGTCTGTCTTTACGCTGTCATCTGTCTGAGAAAATGTAAAAACGCCATCATTTACGAATCAATGCAAAAGTTGATCAGGCAAACTGATTGTAAAATGATTTATGCTTTATTCTCAATTATCAGAACAAGAAATAGCAATTCCCTTTGGAAATGTGATTTGAGTGAGCCATTGTTGCAGTAGGTGCCCTCTACTGGGCTTTGTTGTGTGGTGATAATGCTCATCTATAATACTGAATAATGAGTTTGGTAATCCAAGGTTTAAGATGTCTCTGTGTCAGCAGCTGGGAAATATCTGTGATTTTAGAAGTATATAGCGCTGCATTGTGCATTCAGATGTGTGTAGGAATCTCAGTTCAAGTGTCATTGCTGTTAAATTTCAATAAATTTGGTATAAATAAATTTGACTTCCTGTGTCAACCATCACAGGAAGTGTTGGTCTGTCGTTCTTTCACTTTTGTTCCAAGATAACACACATTAATATACTGGTCTCATTAGAAAGAACTGCAGAGTTGGTGTAACTCATCTTTACCTTTCATAAATTCACAATGCATTGACAAGGATTAATTCAGGTACACGCAGCACCGTTTACAGTTGCCTTGAAGAAACTGTTCAACCGCTAGGCTTATTCTACAACCAAGGAAGCCATAGTGACTAAAGAGTAGTTACAAATGTCCCTGTTCTTCTAAATGTACTTGATTATTTGACTGATATTATATAGATTTTCTTTTCTTTGATGAAGTCAAATCTCTTTAGAAATAAAATTTCAGTTATATATCACATTTGTTTAGATGTTAAGTGACATTTTTAAAACTCAAGAGCATGTGTAAACAGTCAAGGAAGCTGTATCTGTCTCTTTTTGAAGACATGGTTTGACCACAGTTGTCCCACATTCACAGAATGTTATCTTGATAGATGTTAGAAACATATTACTCGAGACCTGATGAAAATCATTAAACAGGACATTTATTCTTGCAAGAAGGAAACAGAGTTGAAACACAAACAGGTTATGCACCAAGGCTGCTCAAAGGTCTGTCTCTGAGTCTCTGACATATATACTGAGGATAACAGACAAGTGCATTGGAACAGAATGATTTGCATAAAGTCTGGACATCGCTTGGACCCCGTTTCTTTGTTAATTCGTTCTGTCGAGGGTAATTTTATCCTAATCTCGGAAAACGTCATGGTACTGAGGTGAACACAACAGATTTACTATCAACCCTTGATGCCCGCTCACAAGTAAACAAACAGATGAGATAGCCATTAAGAAAGACAACTAAGACACTTAATGAAGAACACAGCTGAGAAAGCTTGTGTGAAGATTGGTTCATACAAGGACACAGACTTTATGGAACCAGCTGCTTCCATAAACCACTGTTTGTTTACAGTGGCTGTAAGCAAACAGTGGTTTACAGTGGCTAAACAAAAACATTATTTAAGTTTTTTTAAGTTTATACTTTGGTGTTGTGGTTCTGATAAGAGAAGTACAACCAACTTTATTAATGACTTACAAGGTGAAGCCTGCAAATGTTCCCATGGTAGATATTTATATGATGTGTTGTCAATAATCCATTCATTAATGTGAAGGTCTTAACCTGTGGTATCAAGTTATCTGCACTATCCTCAGAGGAGCATGGACATGCAATCTAAACAGATGTGAATGCTTTAAACTGCACGTCAATTAATGAAAAGTGAGATATTGTTCAGACAACTTCAGGCCCATTACGAGGCCTCATCAGTGAATAGACCTGTTTGTTGTGCGCGCGATCATGTTGCATCCACCAGGTTTGTCAAAGGTGAGCTGAAGCTCCAGTCTTGGCAGTCGGATGACGTGGCTGAAGGTTGCGGACGATGCGCCGACAGAGTTTCTTTATTCACCGTCTGATCCATCGCGTTCCCCTGTGACTGGAGGATGGGAGTCATGTGACTCGAGTCGGCCAATCCAATGTGCGTGCGATGTGCGCTCGTGAAGCGCTTACGCCATATGCGTACGAGAGCATCCCTAAAATTGCCTCTGTCATACAACCAGGAAGAAGGTGGGATAGCCGTACAAAGCTAACATCCCCAATCTTTCTGTATACTTTCTCCGAAAAATAATGGGATCTTCCAGGTGGAAGGTAGCAGTGGCTGCTTTTCTCGTTCTAGTGGGCTCTTTATTACCTGTCGACGCAGATGAGCATGAACACACGGTAAGACGGCGCTTTGAGAGGCCGATTGAAAAGAGGGAGCCTTGAAAATAATGGACGTTTGTGCTCGGTGTGACATGCTAGCTGTAGCTGCGACGGCTAGCTGCACTCAAGAAAACAGCATTACAGACACGACATAGTGCATGGCTCGGTCCGTTGGGTTGTGTATCGATACTTGGTGAACTATTTAACAGATAAGCATTCATTTGGCGTGCTAACTTGTCACCACTTATCGGCCTAAGTGCTTATGGCTAACGTTGTTAGCTTGTTAGCACGTCTTCCACACTGGTCTTCACAAGCTTTCCTTGAGCACCAGCGGAAACTACTGCGCTCAAGTTAGGCTGGCTAGCTAGCTAGCGTTAGTTAGTTCGTTAGTTAACGCTAGCTAGTTAGTTAGTTGTTCAACACAATAAAAACTACTTTCGTAATGAATTTGTAGTCAATCCAGACAAACAGGATGTTCTTGAAGTGATGACTGCGGTGGTGGTTAACGTCACACCAGCCAACGTTACATTATGCAGAAACACTGGTTAAACGTCGGGGCCTCTCGGTATTTCGTATGTCTTCTCGATTTGATCAGACTCAGGTGCCCAAGTTACAGATGATTAACAAGTTAATAAGGTGTATTACATTGTCTTCTTCGCATAGTGCAGCTGACTCAGGCGTGAACGCTGTTAACTTAGTGGAAAAGGATATCTCATTCGATTGAACTTCTTTGCATGTAAGCAAACATGGTTTACGTTGGTTACACCACATTTTACAGTGTGATAGCGTACATTTTTTGTCTTTGCATTGATTTGAATGCAGTGGCTGGTTAGTTTCAGTGTAAATGTGATGATAGCGTTACTTCAGACAAGTAATCTTCTTTTAACCCCAGTGTCTGAATCAAATGCATCTGTAATGTTAGCTGTTCAGTTAGTAATAGGAGGGTATTGCCAGTTATTGCAAAATGTCCAATGGCTAGAATATGAACCCAGCAGGACTAGAATAACTGGTTTTGCTTTCCCGGATTTCACATTCTTTTTCCCCCCCCACTTGCAGTACATAGATAAGGAGGAGGTAGTATTATGGATGAACACAGTGGGGCCTTACCACAACCGACAGGAGACGTACAAGTACTTCTCTTTGCCCTTCTGCGCGGGCTCCAAGAAGACCATCAGTCATTACCATGAAACACTAGGAGAGGCTCTGCAGGGAGTGGAGCTTGAATTCAGCGGCCTCGACATCAAGTTCAAAGGTAATCTTCTGTTCGGATTTTCACTTGTTGAGTACATGTGAGCTGATGTCACTCGTCTCTGCATCTGTAGGTCTTATTCTTTTCCCACACCTCACTTTCTAACATAAAAATAACGTGTTTATTTATGATCCCTGCAGATGAAGTCATGCAGACAACATACTGTGAAATTGACCTGGATAAAGCCAAACGGGATGCCTTTGTCTATGCCATAAAGAATCACTACTGGTACCAGATGTACATAGACGACCTGCCCATCTGGGGTAAGTGATGCTTTATTTATTTAAAACAGACCTTGAGAGACCTCTAAGCAATTGGGGGGTACTGAATGCCTGTGTTCTGAGTTGTCCTGTGAATTGGAGTATTACTGCAGTGTTTTGTGATTCAGTCCATCTGTGTCTTCCTTTCTGTCCTTTCCTTTCTATGTGCCTATTAGCTGTGCCACTGTTTCTTTTGCTTATCAGTGTGTTTATCTTGGCACTAGAGAAGTTATTATGCAGGGTTGGTACTGTCAATTCATCCCTGGTCAATTTTCTAGGGGTGTAACAATACACTGATATAATGTATGAGATGGCTTACCGGAAGGCACTCAACTCCGTATGTGTGGTGACTCTTTAGGAGTTCAGCATGTTCAGCGGTCTTGTTGATTAGCTGCTGTCTTCAGTTACTGTCATTATCAGTGTGTGTGTTCACTGACATACGTGGTACAGTGGGGACACTCCTACAGTTGCTCAAACATAATGTTGTTGGTAGTGGGTGGGGCACCGGCATTTGCTTAGACAATTCTCCATGTTTGTATCGTACATACTCATGCCTTAATCACAATGAATAAATATAGACTTTAACCTCATGTCCGGTTTGCCGGCGTGGTTACGGATCTGGTGTGCTTATCATGTCTGAAACAATGATGTTTGGTCGGGGTTATTCCACACAAAGCCTGGAGCAGCAGATCTGTAGTTAATCACATGAACCACAGTGTCTCAAGTTCGATTCAGCTCACCTGCCCAAGTTTGGTAAACTAGACTTTAAAGAAAACTTTCTCATAAGTGTGACATGTTGCCACAAGGGAATAGCATTGACCATCTAGATTAATATTTAAATTATTTGTTGTGTTTCCATGCAGTGGAGAAACCGAAGGATAAATGTGCGGTACGCAGTGTGCAGACCTTGAATAACGGGCAGCCCGTTGGGAGTATATTCAGAGCGACTGCATCAAAGTGATTAGCTCGGAGTCGGAGATTGTTTACGGTGGCCAGCAGGGACAAACTTTGATAACAGCTGAAGCCTAAAGACTGAATGCTACAGATGATTGTTACAAAGTTAATGAGCAGTGTAGCAACTAGCAAGTGACCTTTCTTTGGCATTTACACAGCCTGGTTATTAGTTTTCTATAACCAGAGGCTCATTGTTTACACCTTTCTGTTTGACCACCACAGTTCTCTGATTCAATGTTTGTCAATTTCTCAAAGGTATCGTTGGTGAGGCGGATGAAAACGGAGAAGATCATTACCTGTGGACGTACAAGAAACTGGAGATCGGCTTCAACGGCAACCGAATCGTTGACGTTAATCTGACCAGTGAAGGCAAAGTCCGACTTGTGCCAAACACAAGAATTGCAATGTCCTACTCTGTGAGTACCGAATGATCCACTCGTTGGTGCTTTGTATGTGCTCATGCCTCGTAGTCTCATGGGGTTCTGCTCATGTAAACATGTAAACCTTTCCCACCACAGGTGAAGTGGAAGAAGTCAGATGTGAAGTTTGAAGACCGATTTGACAAGTACCTTGATCCGTCCTTCTTTCAGCACAGGGTGAGCTGAATATTATACGTCTGGTGTTCAGAGGTTTGTGCCAGTGGCTTGTTGTAACGGCACAGTTGCGTATGACCTTTCAGAAGGTACGAGTTGAGCCTCGTATTTTGGTAAATAAGATGTAATTGACCGGTCTGGTGACTTTTGGCTGACTATTTGACTGTACCTGTCCAGCTGGGCTCTCTTTTAAAAGGAAGTTTGTAATCCACACCAGCTGCTACAGCCAGAGGATGAAACGGTGTGTTTCCTGCCCCGACTTGTACAGTCCATCTGAGGGCATGGATGTTACAAACCAGCGTTTATGTGATTTAAATACTTTGAAATATCCTTAGTAATGCATTTAGCAAGTTTTTACTCCAAATGTTTTCACACCACTCAATAGTTAATTTGGTTTTTAAGGATTTTAATATTTGATATATTCTGTTTTGATAAAATAACTTTATGACATGGTTACTAGCTAGAATAACTCTGGATTTTATTCATTCTACTTTTAGATTCACTGGTTCTCCATCTTCAACTCCTTCATGATGGTCATTTTCTTGGTGGGTCTGGTGTCCATGATTCTGATGCGAACACTCAGAAAGGATTACGCCAGATACAGCAAAGAGGAGGAAATGGATGACATGGTACGTTTTCTATTGACTCAGCAGTTTGCGCTCATTATTTTCTTAACATTTTAGTGAATGGAGGGTTTTGCCTTTTTAATTCTGTTTCAAGTCTTTTCCCCTCTTCTTTGTACTTGAGTTCCAGTGATGGACGGTGTGAGTTTACGGTGTGCAAGAACTTTTTTGAAATGTCTTCTCGTTTTTTTCTTTCCTCGCTGTGCACCATCAGGACAGAGACCTGGGAGATGAATACGGGTGGAAGCAGGTACACGGTGATGTGTTTCGGCCGTCAAGCCATCCGCTGATCTTCTCTTCGCTCATCGGCTCCGGCTGCCAGATCTTCTCCGTCTCCTTCATCGTCATCGTCGTTGCTATGGTCGAGGATCTGTACACAGAGTGAGTGGTTGGCGTTTAACTGCCTGATTTTAACTTATTGTTGTAACTGTGGGTTTGGGGTCAGCTACCAGCTTTCATTTCCAATCCAAATTGTAAAACACAGAATTATTGGGTCCTTTTTTATAGGTAATGCTTTTATGACGCCTAAGTGTATGAAGAGTCCTGTTCATGTGTTGTTCTTTGGGTTATGTCTGGTGAAGTCTAAGTTCTCTATTGAATTGTAGCGTAAAACATATGATTAGACGTCGGTGTAGGAAAACACGATGACTATGAAATAACAGTTTCAGGGGAAAAAAGCCCAAACACCGACGGTGTACCGGACATCACAGGGCTCTACTCATATCATTTTTCTCTGCAGGAGAGGATCCATGCTGAGCACAGCCATTTTCGTGTACGCTGCCACCTCCCCTGTCAATGGCTACTTCGGGGGAAGCTTGTATGCAAAACAAGGAGGTAATAAAAAAAATATACAGTCCATATATCTCATTCTCTCTTCTCTGTATATGGGCGACTGGCTTTATTTCCTTTCAAAATCGTAAATGTCTCACACGATGCTGTTTGATTTGTCTGAATATTACAGGCAGAAGATGGATCAAGCAAATGTTCATCGGGGCCTTCCTGATCCCAGCCATGGTGTGCGGGACTGCCTTCTTCATCAACTTCATCGCTATGTACTACCACGCCTCCAGAGCCATTCCATTTGGCACCATGGTGGGTTTGACACAGTCGCACGGCCCTATAAACCACAGAGTTATGAAGAACAGTCAACAGCGGTGTGGCTGCGCTGCACTGTGGTGGAAGTTATGTGATGTAGAGTTTATCAGTCGTGGAGCTGATGGACGGCTGAAGTAATGAGAATAGTGTAGAAAGTATTCAGTCACGCGTGTTTACGCTGCATCTCACATGTTGCAGGTTCTTGAAAAATAGTTTTTATGGTTCAGGCCAGAAAACTATGCTACGCCTCATCTGAAGACTATTAAAACCAGATCACAGCCTACAAAACACATTCCACATGACGCTGACTCAATGCACTTTCTCAGTTCTGATGAGTTTATTTCTGCATTAAGTGCCAACATTTCCAAACGGAACAGTAAAAAGGAAAAAAACGTGAATGCTTTCCAGAGAAACTCGTCAGTTACTTAATTGCAAACGGCTGTTTTGGGGCTCGACACAACACTCAACAGTTGTGTGTCTGTCAGTGCAACAGAACATCAATCTTAAGTGTTGCGTAACCATCTTGAAGTCAAATCACGAAAAAGCCAAATTCAAACTGCATCAGTCAAACGTGTTATTATAACAGACGGGAAAAGACCTGGGGCAGTTGTAGATTTTTCTGATAAAACCTAAAAATCTTCTTTTAATAACCACAAGCCTGGATATATTTGTTATTCATCTGATTCTATGAGCACTAGTGTTTGGGCATTTGTATCTCTGGATCAGGTTTTGGAGATTATCTGTCAATCTTACCTTACATGACAGCTGGATTCTCTGGAAGTCAAGAAATCAAGCGACAATCGCAGGATCACATATCGCACAAAATCCACCATGTCTGGTGTCCAGTAATGCGTTTCAGCGTCCTGTGAGCAGCTACTTGCGTCTATGGGCACAACAATGGCGCCTCCAAAAGAGGTTAGCATAGATGCTGCTATAGCATCATTTATATCAGAAGTGGAGAGTATTTCTTCATTGAAGGAAGAGCAAAGATCGCCACTGATGGCTTTTCTCGATGGAAAATATGTTTGATTGACAGCGAGAGTTTGATTGACAGGCGGTTCATCCCATCACCTGCTAACTATTTTTTTAAAGTGCCCGCCCTTTTCCAAGAGGTTTCCAATGGCGGCTTCTCAGATGGTTCTGTGTAACAAACCATCTGGCGGGTCAGGTTAGAGAGCCAGCATCTCTTAAAACGATTCCAACAGTGTATTAAATGCCATTGAGCTAAAAGGAAACCTTCACCGGGACATGGTCAAAGGACAATTGAGATAAATGAGGGGGGGCTCTGAAATCGCCCTGGAAGTTGAACCACCCAATAGCATATTAATCCTGTTTGTTTTGTGCAGGTTGCCGTCTGCAGTATCTGCTTCTTTGTCATTCTGCCGCTGAACCTCGTGGGAACAATTCTCGGGAGGAATCTGTCTGGCCAGCCAAACTTCCCCTGCCGAGTGAACGCCGTGCCGAGACCCATCCCCGAGAAGAAATGGTAAGTGTGGCTCGACACAGGCAGGGGCAGTTTAGTCTCCGAGCGTGGTACATGTTTAGCAATTTGTCTGGAGCAGAGTCGGAGACAGTTGAAGTCCTCATAGTACATGTACAGTGTACACAAATGTCACAGATATACCTATCGCGAATATAACGTCTTAAAGTTGCTTATTTTCTTTTATCAAAAGGATATTAATTCACAATGACGTGGAACAGAGAAAAACCCAGAAATAACCAGCTAATTTAGGTGCTTTTTACGAGATTAATAAATTAAATACGTACTTAATGTGTATTTAGTAATCTAAGCATCTGGCGTGCATCCAAACATGGCATCCAGTGTGTTTATCGTCGTGGAAACCATGTAATGACTGATGGAAGTTGTTCTTAAAGCATGAAACGAAGTGTTGTAGGGCCTGTCTTCCAGTGTTGCACAAGTGGAAAATGGCATTGCTGTCTACACAAACTCTTTGGGGAATGAAAAACATCAAAGCAATAGACTGAGTGTGTTAACATTTGCCAAGCTGCCAAGCTCTGTGGGCAGCTGCCAACAGGAAATGGTAGATGTGACTTGAGGCCATCGTCAGACTTTGCTAGAATTTCCGATCGGTCTCCTTTTTCCTTTTTCATTCTTCCTTCTCATAACGCAATAAGTCATGTACACTGTCCCTGCAGGGGGCGGTGGATGTGACCAGTTGTGTACAGAGTTCAGTGTGTACAGTCACATTCATATGTTGAACCTTGTGTGTGTCAGGTTCATGGAGCCAGCCGTCATCGTCTGCCTCGGAGGAATCCTTCCATTCGGCTCCATCTTCATTGAAATGTAAGTCCGGGCTGTAATACTGAGAGGTTTGTTCGCTGTGAGAGGATCTTTACAGCCGCTGACACGTTTTATGTCCTCGTTGGTCTTCAGGTACTTCATCTTCACGTCCTTTTGGGCCTACAAAATCTACTATGTGTACGGCTTCATGATGCTGGTCCTGGTTATCCTGTGCATCGTGACCGTGTGTGTGACCATCGTGTGTACGTACTTCCTGCTCAACGCTGAGGACTACAGATGGTGAGTGTGTTCACGTTTTGTCCTTATTCTTGACACTGACTTTTCCAGCACAGTGAAGGCAACGTACAAGTATAACCTGGGGACCTTTAGTGATTTGTAATAATTACGGAGGACGTCTGTGATATTACTTCCGTTTCCAATCTGCTCTGTCAAACACGGAGGTCATGTGACGATATTAGTTCCGTGGGAATCAGCATCTCTGTGATTTGATTTTTATTTATTTATTTTGTTTGTCTGCCTCTCTCCCAGTCGAGAATTATGAAGGCTGTGTTGGAAATTATAGATTTAATTTTGGATTCAAATTCAGGAGGCTCATCTCGCTACACAGCATAGAGCAGGGGTCCCTAATAGGCAGACCGCGGTCCGGATCCGGACCCAGACGCCGTTGTATCCGGACCCAGGACCTAAAACCAATAGATAATTGAGAATTATTACATTTTGACGGAGCGCTTCTATTTTAACCGGCGCAGCTTTTTCAGCCTTTACGGCACTTGTTCAGCGGTTCAAATCACATCACGTGATGCAGCTCAGCCAATCAAATATGGGTATTCTGACAAGTTTCCTGACTCGAGTGAGATGTACCCACACCGTGACACACGGGGGAGAGACGAGGAAAGAGAAGGAAGAGCAGGACAGGTACGCGAGTCAGAGAAGTAATTTCACATGACGTTCTCCAAAAAGAGAAAAGTGGTCAGAGACCAGTGTCTTTCACCATTAATGCACAGACTCTTATAGGTTAATTCTTCCCACGAACAGTTTAAAACCAGTAGGTCTCGCATGACAAAGCACAGCTCTTTTGAGCAAATGTACCCACTCACATCTGACATTAAGTCACAGAAAATAAACCTAAGAGCCCAATACGATCAGAATCCTAACGCATGAATTCACTGACCAACAATGATGTGAACAGAGAGAATAGAGCTGAAACAACAGATGGAGTCCCTGCACACAAATTTCTCTTATTACAAGATGAGAAAAATATAATATCGTGGCTTTTTATTGACATCACTTCACACCTGAATGAACTGAATTTAAAGCTGCAGGACAATTCAGTGAAATAGATTTTTCTAAAATGAATTACTTTATTTCTGTTATGTCAGTTATTCTTTAATCCAGCCCTCATTTTACTTGAAATGAGAAGAACATTTATTTATGTATTATTTATAATCCATCCAGTTCAATTTGAAAATAATTGATGTGTACTTTCTTTATTTGATTTGACAGTTGTTGACTACACAGAGACGTTACTACTACTAGGCTTCTTGAATATATATATATATATATATATATATATATATATATATATATATATATATATATATACATATATAAAAATAGCGCAAGTTAGATATTATTGTAATGTTCTGGACCTTTGCCCGAGGAGATTTTCTCAATCTGGACCTTTTGGAATTTTAATTGAAGACCCCTGGCATAGAGAGTAGGGCTGTATCCAATGTCCTTTTTAAAATACATTAAAAGCTTCTATTGAGGTGTTTGAATGAAGTTTTGTCTGTTGTCTCTAAAAAATGGGGAAAATAAGATTTTTCTTTATTGAGGTTGTAGAAATGTAATTTATGGTTCTGTTTCTGTAAGTAATCAATATTTCCAATGTGGGGGGGGGGGGGGTCATTTCTGAATCACATGGTCCCCTGGGAATACTTCCCGTATAGCTTAGTGGTGTAAAAGAGTCTCTATGTCTCTGTTCACCTGCCTCAGTCCCTAAACATTCAGAGAGTTATTAATGATTCAAAAAGTGACTTATGCTTCTGGTTGCGTCTCTAACTGTTGATTCACCTTCTCTGTTCTAGGCAATGGACCAGCTTCCTCTCTGCAGCATCCACTGCTGTTTATGTTTACATGTACTCCTTTTACTACTACTTCTTCAAAACTAAGTAAGTTGTTAGACTTCGTTAACCACATAATACCTACACAAGTCTCATAATGGGCAAAGAATATAGAACTCTATTGCTTTGCTGACATGCTGCGTTCTCCCTGTTGTATTTCAGGATGTACGGCCTGTTCCAAACGTCCTTCTACTTTGGCTACATGGCCGTGTTCAGCACTGCCCTAGGAATCATGTGTGGTGAGTCCCACTTCTGCTTGTTTAAATGCTGTATGCAGGCAGAGCTCTTGAATAAGTTGTTGCCGGTTCCTAAAGAGTGGGCCTCATGCAAAGGCGTTTAAGTATCCATATCTCTCAGGACCAGTGTGTACGATGGAGTGCTATCTGGCGCTGAAGTTGCAGATTGCAACCAACTGAAAACCTGTCCCTTTCAAAGAGTACAGAAGAGCCTACGGTGGCCTTAGTGTGTATTCACCAAAGTGATAAATACAACTGTTGGGCTCCGTTTATGGAAGGTTAAAAAGAAGAGCTTCACACGGCAGGGCTTCAAGTCAGACGTCAACAGACGGAACAAAAGTAACCGTTAATAGTCACGGAGTACCCGAAACAACGATGTGTCTTTAGAGCAGCGTCCTGCTGGGAGAGAGATCAAGGTAATCAAAGGGACCGTCGTGGAGAAAGATGTAAGAATATTACACAGCAGGTGGTGTTAACCTGTCAGAAGCAATGCAGGCTCATCCCCCGGACAGCAACTTGCATTAAGACCCAAACACTGAACAGAATATTCATTTTCTTCTAGTTTATTTCAGTGACATATTCCAACTCACAGAAATTCATTCAGATTAAGATGTATTAAGACTTCATTACTCCTGCAACCGGCCACAGACGCAAGTTCTAAATAGGAATGAATAACACAAGTTCACGTAGGAACAAATCTGTGCGAGGAAAAACACTTATTTTTCCACACTGGTTCTTCTGCTCCAAGTGCAGTGAAGCAGCGTTCCCTCGGCAGCTGACAGCCAAACTAATCCTTCAGCGTGAAGAGTAATAAGTCGAGGCTGGAACCTCGCTCCTTTTGTGGAGCTTCCTCTATCCGCACTAGCTCCTACAGGATGCCTTCTGGGTCGGGTGTCTGGTGCTCATCTTGTGTACAAAGGATGTGCTTTCTCTTGCTCACCTTCACCAGTAATCATTTTACCCTGTGATGGATTCACCTGCAACATGAGAGTAGAGGGATAACTTGCAGCCACCTAAAAGAAACTGACCGATCACATGTTGTTTTCCAGGTGCCGTGGGATACGTGGGAACAAGTGCCTTTGTGAGGAAGATCTACACAAATGTGAAAATTGACTAAAAGGCAAAGTAGCAACACGGGGATCTAAATGGATTTGCCTACGAGTATCCTGAAGGACGGCAGGCACAAGTCATTCTTTATTACTTTTCTTTCCTGCGAAGAGATTGTGAGAATCTCACTTTGTACAATGTAGTTTTTTCCGTTTTTTCCGAATGAATTTCAACGCAGCGTCTAAGAACAAGAGCAAATCTGCGGAAGAGATATCAAACACAAGGTTCTGTTTTTATCAGTTGCTTTCAGACAGACATTAGGGCAACGTTTAAAAGGCTGACGTGGCTTCTCTTTTCCGACCCAGTCCCACCTGAGACCAGAGAACATAAATGTTTATCGATGGAATAGTGTAGCTCTCTTCAGTGAAGAGGCCTAAGTGTATTGAAAGCCTTTGTTCTACTGGGTCAGAATATTGGAGAGTTGGGTTCATGCCCACGTTCTGACCTGATTTCTACTTTGTATTCTTGAACTCACTCGAAGTATCGTTAATCCACAGTACAGTCGTTTTGTTTCTGATTTACTTCCACTGCAAAACGATGATATAGAAAGCTCACGCAAGAACCATTCCCCCCCGTTTTGACAATTCTAAATTCCCTATTACAGTAGCAATCCATCCAGATGTTGAGAGAGATTTTAGTCCTGCTGTAGTTTACTGTACAGACAAGAACAGGGGGACTGATCAATGGTTGAGGTACAGTAAGAACCGATTTTTAAATGGAAGTTGGATGTGATCCAATTTCCCCGTTTAGTTGGGGTTTTCTTAATGTTTGGGTTTGAATGAAGTCTACTTGTAAAGATAATATATGGATGGGTGGGAGTGTATATAACCTTAATGTACCTTTAGATGTAGATCCCAAATGTATTTTCATTGTACAGATTTACTACAGGGTGTTTTTTTTTTTTTTTAATGAATCATTTAGTTCTAAACAAACAAAAAATATGTTTTTTTTTTCTTTTCTTTGTTTGGTGCTTGGGATGGGGCTGGTGGCGCTGTTACATCTTGCCTGAAATTGCATGAAGTTCTCACCAAACCATCTGCTCATCAAATTCCACTTCAGTCAGCGCTGTCAGGTTTTTTCTTTTTTTCTCCAGTCTCAAAATGTAAAGGTACATTTTTGAGGACTAGTAAGCCTGCTTATGGACACTCTTATTTTGATTTTATATATTATTTAAAGCTTTAAAAGGCTCTACATCTTCTGGTAAGCCATTTTCCTCATGTTCTTTCAGTTGCCTAACCTAAAACATAATTTGTGAATGTCAGAAGGAATGAGGCGATTGCGTTGTTTCCTCAAACATACTGTACAAAGTGAAGTTTATGTCCACTTAAAAACTAGATGTTTTCATAACCACACAGTGCTGCGGAGTGTTTCAAACGCTTTTCTCCATTTTGTGTAAATACAGTATGTACCCTACTTGTATGAGAAGTGGCAATGCCTTTTTTTTTTTCCTTCTAATTTCTAGTTTCCCCCCCACTGAAGTTGATTTTGGCACCTCATGTTGTGTACCAATGTCTGATTAGACATTTTGAACCTGCATAATAACTTGCTGTAAAAAGAGAAAATAAACATGTTTATGTACAGGGGTTATTAAGTGTGGTTTTGATCTTGAAGATAAATATTTTGAACTGAATTATTACATCATGTTCTGTGTACGTGGGCAGAATGTGATGTCAAAGGGGGGGTGGGGGCATTGTTATTGATACAGGCACAAATCCTCACCTGCAGTAGAACAAAACACAATTAATTTTGATGATGATGGTTGCAATAAAAAAATATTGAATGCAGCAAAATACAGCAGATGGTATTTAATAGTTCAGAACAAAAGCACTCGAGAGATGATGCCACTTAATTTCATGTCATGTTTAACCCTTTTGCTCAGATTTTGTTCAAATATGCACCAATAGTGTCCTGCTAGCTGCCCTACACCAAAGCAAAATCTATGCTTTAAAAGAAAGTTACATCACTTAAGGTAGTATGTGATGGTATGTTGGCACAGTTCAGGCCATCACATAAAGAAACTTTGTACAAAAACATTAACGGGGATGCAGTAAAGCAGTAAAATGTATTTCTTTCATGTTAAGATATAAAAGATTATGCAAAAACAAACTCATGACTTTCATACTTTTGGAGATATAACAGTAAAATTGTAACTACAATACTAACCAAGTGCGCAAAGGGTAATCTACACGTGTATTACACTCGCACGATACTCTACTCATTACTTTGGTTGCTGTCCAAACAGCACAGATCTCCATCATACTAGAATGGGGTAAATGTCACGATATTGAATTGTGCGTGGCCTCAGAGATCAGCGACACCATTTATGAGCAACACGTAGACAGAGCTAACGGCTAACAACACGGGTGAATGGATAGCTAACATCGAAGACATTCATTGTTTGATTTGTTGAAAATAAGCTCCAACGGCAATTTAAAGTGAGTTTCTACACCGCAGTGTTAGTAATTCTAAGAAATAGTAATAATGTACGTTGATATCATCGCTGACCTCTGAGCCACAGCCTCTCATACATTATTGCTTCATTTTAATTCACTCCTCTCTCTCTAAGGTTAAATGCCGTCCCTGCTCATCATGCAAGCTAACAAACACGTGGTCGCGGTATCAGTATCCCAATGTCAGTACAGCTAGTTAGCATCTGTTTGGGGTGAATAATCAAACAACCCAGGGGCAAAAATTCACCGGAGTGATGCAAGGCGCAAACTATAGATTATTGTATTAAGGAACATGGCGTTCTGTTTTGATTTTGTTACACATTTCCGACTGTTTCGTCAAAGGAAATTAACACTTGTGGATGAGAACTTAGCGACAGCTAAGCACGCAGGCTCTCGATCATCATCGGGGACCTGTTCTACGAAGCAGGATTTGGGTTTAGCGAGAGAACTTGAGTTAAACTGGGTTTTCAGCCCGACTGCGGAGGTTCACTTCTTACCTTGGTAGGCATCACCATGGAACAGGTCATGTTCGAGAGAAGAGCACCACCCACCGACCAATCAAAGCGAAGTGCACGGTCGTTATAATCGTTGCATAATATTACACAAATATGAAGAAGATGGTCATAATCCGGGCTAAAAGCAACACTCTGAACTGTTTATTACAGAAAAGGACAGTTGGTAAAGAATCACGGAGAAAAAGACGTTTAAATGAGTAAATTAACAGACTTGTAATATTAATGCCCCATCTAGGTCAGTAGTAGCTCGGACTATAATTATGTGTGTATTCCGTTAAATTAATGTGTTGCAGATTTATTCTTGTGCCATGTGTGAAGATATTTAGGTCTTATTCCTTCAGCTGTAACCTGGCGGTTTGAAACGGATTTAGGAGCAAATAAAGAATATAGGGTATAATTAACAGCGGCAAGAACTTTTATGTCTTATAATAAGTAGGGCTTTACGGAATAGTTTCAAACTTCATTCATAACGTTGGCATTTGATAAAGGGTACACTTATATTAGTATTTACTATTTGAAGAATTAGATTACAGTGGTGGCCAAATACAGGATTGTTTGACTTGACGATAACTCTGGAGCAGTACGAGATTTTCCAAAATTCACGACATGTTTCTGCTTCAATGCACAATGCTTTCAAAATGTTTCGTACCTGTATTGACAGGCGGTCTAGCAGCACCATCAATTACATTTATACAACCACAGCACCATAACCGGTATATATTCACATCATGTCAGCTTGTTGAAGGCGATGTTGGAGTCGTGCGCTTATCCCACAGACTATTGCCTTGCATTGCTCCGGCTCCTTTTATGTATGCTGTGGGTGATTAAAAGATAAAGTAATCCTTCTGAACACTTTGAATTATATCTTTATCATATCCCAAATATATGCAGGTTGATTTCAGTGATTGATGCAAATAAAAGCCTGGGCTATTAATTGCAGTTTTATGGTAGTCGTGAAAATCTCATTTAAAAATATCATAGTGTAGTATGACATACAAATGTCTTAACAATATCGTACTATTCCATATAAATATTTTAAAAAAAAATCTTTAAAAGAATAAAAATGACGCCCTTTCACGTGTTTTACAGTCACATTGACCATACAGTTCATCCATTATCTGGATCAATCAAAACAAAGGGCTGCCATTTACAAAGAACTGATTTATTAGTGCATTCAGCTGTAAATGAGTAAATACAATGTATAAACTATACACTAATAGTGTAAATATGTTTCTAGATGTACGAGTTGTGAACTTCTTCTTCAGTTGACTTTTTCAAAGTACTCCTTGGATCCTTCTGGGGTTGGTTTGATCTGAAAAGCAAACAGTTAGACAGAATAAACTACTAAAACTACTTCCACTTCCAGAATACTGAACAGGAACACTTCATTCTCAGTACTGAACTGGTTGAAAAGGATATGAACAGTTACAGATCAGAGGTTGAAAGAACTCACCGTTGGGGACTCGGGGGTCCAGCTGGCCGGACACACCTCACCGTGGGTCTCCACAAACTGGAACGCCTTAACCAAACGAAGCGTCTCTTCAACACAACGACCGACTGGAAGGTCGTTCACACTCATGTGTCTCACCACACCGGTTGGATCAATGAGAAACAGGCCCCTGAAGGACAATAACGTGTGAAAAGCACAGTTATGAAGTTATCTACAATAAATAAATAAAGGTAAAACAAACCAAAAAATGTAGTAAAGACCGTCAATAAGAAAATGAAAGTAACACAAAATCAGTACCATAGGAAATATACGTAGGATAGAAATAGCAACAGTAACAGTGGTATAAATAGCAGCAACTCTAGGTTCTCCATGTGCTTCGATGAGGTCATATAATCTACTATTATTCAGTAGACATTTGTACCGGCTTGATCTTCTGTATTTCAGTATCAATGGCATGGATGTCAGTATGTGATTATTACACTGAGACATTGTGCAAAGTCGGTAAGTATACGTGGCCACAGTCCTGATACAACAGTTATGATACCATATAAGTACATACCAAGACTATCTAAAGGTCTATCTAAAGCAGATGAAAGTGCGTTAAGTATGAAGGCAAATCAACGTCAAAATCTGCAGGTGTGTAGAGGTCCCGCACGTGGATCTCATTTGTGCTCGAGGATTTTGACAGATTGGCCTTCATAGTAAACCACGATAATCCACAGACTATACAAGAAGTGGACGTAGTCATCGTGACGTCTCACATTGGTTTGTGGACTGCTGTTTTGAAGCCTCGAGATTGGCAATTTCGCTGTCGCCATCTTGGATTACGGCTGTTGCCATATTGTTACCATATCTGGAATGCAGAGGAGTAATACAGATGCCGTATACGGCTCTGGTAGCGGCAGCAGTGAGCCCGCCCTGAAGCATACTCCGCATTATGGTCTATTTTACTCTGAATGGACCATAATGTACTAAATGAACATCATGCTGTATTGAAGAAGACTTAAAACGAGAGATTGAGACCATAAACTCATGTTCACAATGTTTACTGAGGTAATAAAACAAGTGAGAAGTAGAGTCATTTTCTCATAGACTCCCATACAAATCGGACTTCTGTTTGTAAAATAGTGCCGTTTCCATGTCCTGTAATGTTAGTTAATGAATAGCTCACGTAGAGCACATCATGAACGTACCTAAGTGCAATGCCTGGACCCTCCAGCAGCACCCCATAGTCTCTAGAGATCTGTTTGTTGAGGTCAGACAGGAGGGGGATGTGGATGTGGCCCAAGCCTCCAGTCTGAGAAAACACCATGAAACAACACCTGTTAGATCAACACTGACACTGCTGCTGCTCATACTGTTCATCATAATGCGTTTCAGATAATACAGTATCTGCAGCCCAGTCATTTACTAAAGACTCCTTTATAGCCCACATCAAAGGATGAATTAAAAAAAAAAGTCAGAGTTGAACTTTGCACTGTGGGTTTGTTACTGAGTAAATATTTAAATGAGGTAGAGAACCTTGCGAGGCGTGTTGATCCATGCCAGGTGGGTGAAGTGAGAGTCCACAGACACGCCCACCACCTCACAGTTTATGTCGTGGAACTCACTGGCCTTGTCGCTGAATGAGATGATCTCCGTTGGACACACAAAGGTGCTGCAATAAACAAGAGGAAAATAAAAGGCTCTGTGAGTGAAACATTTACCGACCCGATCGCAATCTGTTCATCCGCAGAGGACCGATGAGCATTTTAATTATTTTCCATTCAACAGAGACCGGAGGGCAAGGGCCTGTGTCACCAGACCAAAACTCTACTGGTCATCATTTTAAATTACTCAATGTGCATTTCAATCAGAGGTAGGGAGAGCAGTCATGTTGTTGTCTTTGTGCATGTCACAAATACTCACAAATCCAGTGGATAGAAGAAGAGGACCAGGTATTTGCCCTTGAAATCAGCGAGGCTCATCTCCTTGAACTCCCCATTGTGGACAGCTGTGGCCTTGAAGGCCGGAGCAGGCTGAGTGACAGCAGGGCTCCACCAGGAAGGGCCTGATATAGTGAAGACAAACACCATTCATGCATGCATACGACCAAGGCTACTCTAGACCTCTATGTACGGTCTCAAATACCATAGAACAAGACTTGTGTTGTATATATATAGTTTTTTCAGTTCATTGCCCTAAACATCAATTTGAATATTTTATATGTGATGTTGTTGCTTGATTGTAACACAAAAAATATGTATAATATTGTGATGTCATTGATCAGCTATATCTATATATAGAGGTTGAACTTTTATAACCACATCCAGATCTGCCAACTATTTTCTCAGTTAACAAATAATCACATGGTCTATTAAATGCCATTATCAAAATTGTTACAGATTAATATCCAAGTCAACTAATTAATTGTTTATGCGCAAGCCATGTTAACAAAATTCAACTGTATATTGTCTGACTTTGGTTTTGTACGTACTGGTAGAGAAACAGGTGCTCTGGAGTGACGGAGCGGCGAGGATTCTTCCATGTTGACCGGAGGCTGTGACTTTTAATCCTCCTGCTGCAACCTTTGCCTTCAAAATAAAAGACACCAATTCAACATAAATAATCTACATATACACTGAGAAAAAAAGACATTAATTCAACATAAATAATCTACATATACACTGAGAAAAAAAGACATCAATTCAACATAAATAATCTACATATACACTGAGAAAAAAAGACATTAATTCAACATAAATAATCTACATATACACTGAGAAAAAAAGACATCAATTCAACATAAATAATCTACATATACACTGAGAAAAAAAGACATTAATTCAACATAAATAATCTACATATACACTGAGAAAAAAAGACATTAATTCAACATAAATAATCTACATATACACTGAGAAAAAAAGACATTAATTCAACATAAATAATCTACATATACACTGAGAAAAAAAGACATTAATTCAACATAAATAATCTACATATACACTGAGAAAAAAAAGACATTAATTCAACATAAATAATCTACATATACACTGAGAAAAAAAGACATCAATTCAACATAAATAATCTACATATACACTGACGTGGTAAAGTTTTATTCACGTTACATAATTTCATTCTAATGTAACGTTAGCTAACGCAATGTTAACTTACTAACTAAAACCTCATTGATCCTAGTGCAGAGCACACAACAGTTTTACTTTCTGACTGTCAAGCCAACGTGAACTAACTTCAGGCAAAAAAAAAGTCATACGTTTATTTTTAAACTAGTATAAGACTGAAGCTCTGCACTGGGTTTAAAAGTCCCCCTTGGAGCGCTTGTGACCTCCACCCAAAACGTTACATCACAGCAGGTGGTTTTCCATCTGCTGTGCAGAATACCTGCTGTGACTAATTACTGTTACTAACAGCAGTGAAGACAAGCTCACTACTAGTAGGTCTGCAAGTGTGATGTGGCTTTCATGTTGTAGAGTAAAAGATAAAGGCCGTGGGTGTGAGGACAATACATAAAAAGACACGTTTCTGTTGAGGGTTGACAGGTCAACTAGTGTGCTCTCTTTCTAGAAGTAAATTATGATTCCTTTCATTTAAAGAAAATCATTTTAGTTCATCATTGAGCTAACATTGTGTTTTAAAAAGACCACTTATTAAAACACATAAAGCACAGGTGTTAAGAGCAACAGAGCCAACCTGACAAAAAGACATGCCTACTAAAGGATGCCATCAAGACTTTATTTCACAGTATATTTTCACATGTTAAAGCAGAAATGGTACAGTTATAATTAAAACTATTACTCATGGTGGCATTCCATTTAGGTGTGTAATTTCAAGGATATATTTAAACATAAAAGCATCAACAGAAACATACTAGATGCATGTGTGCTCACTACCCGGCATGGCTTGCTGTAACGTTTCAATAGAACCAAACCTGCCATTTGTGGAGGGTAACAGTGCCATCTACTGGCCGTTTAGTGGAAGTGTTCAAAAGAAGTGCTAAACCTGCACAGAACACTACACAGTGAATAAGATTCAGAACACAAAAAGCAGTACATGTCAGACACAAAGGTAGTAGGCACTAACACCAAACACCAGATGTGTGTCAACATCAGTGACGTTCGTGGGTGGCAGGCTGTAAAGGTTCTCCTAATTTATAAGGATCATTAACTTCACTTTTATAATATATCACTCCTCGAAAGCTTCTCTTTATATGGGCATTTGTCTTTGGCGTGTACTTTATACATTTCTGACGATGAGCGATTGACAGATAAATAGACCAAAGCTAACGTAGCTAAGTGGGCTATCCTCCAGAAAAGGTGATGCAGCCCCCAGAATGCTCCGTGGTTGCCATTATGCGAGAAGTATTGCATTTTTATGTTTTAATTTTTTTAATGTTTAATTGTTAACTATAAAGTGTTGCCTTTAATCCTTTCTTAAATCCTTTCTTTTTTTCAATTCTATTTTATATAATGCCGTATGTTGTATTTGGGGAGAGCTCTTATATGTATGCATCGTTTGTTAAAAGTATAAAATCAATAAACAAGAATAGAAACAGCAGTAATTAATGTCATTAATTAACTGGTGCTTTGCCCACTAGGACAGTACAATGTGCAGTGAGGTCCATTGTATGGAACGATAACAATGTAACTTGAAACAGCAGATTTAAAAAAATCCTAAAACTACAGGTATTTTACACTGTTATGGATTAATAACATTCATTTACCATTAGTGAGTAAGCTACTTTTTGTTGTTTTGTTAGCAGTTTAGACGGAAACCCTTACAAATAGCCTGAATTACTAATGAATGATAACCCGTATTGGTCCAAAACAGCGGCCGCGGACCAGAGGTTTGTCACCACAGTGCCAGTTGGTCCTGTGTATTAAATGTGCGACACACAGGACGCGACAGCGCCTCGGTGCAGAGGTGGATTATTCATCATTGCCTGCTATCGACACGAGTTAATTACTGATAACGAAACACCAAGTTAAGGAGAAAGCGTGTGGGTGTCAAACGTTATGTGCATGAAGTTACACTTACAGAGGTCCTGAGTAGTCTTCCGATGGTGGCAGCCATGTTGGATTGTGTCAGAGGGGGCAGATTTACCAGGTCGTTGCGTCATTTACGCACGAGCTCGACGCAAACCTGTCCTCTGGAAAAAAATATATATTTTAGTATTTACTAGCAAAGTGTAAAATGACTGGCGTGTGTGATATTCCGCACCAAAACAGTAGTCAAAGACGGTTACTGGTACAAATGTTGCCTTAAAAACTAAATAAACGAAGTTATCATGCTGCCTTCAGGTGCTTGGGAGCTCCTCAGGTGATAAGACATATGTTTTAATCGAGATTGAAGTATGAAGAAAAAAAACATGAAAAAATGACATGCTGACAATTATATCTCGAACATCTCGAGTCTTTTGTTTTGTTAATTATTTTTCTCTAAATTTCCTAAAAGCTAACCATAGACTGTATCCAAACGCTGAGCATCAACTACAGTCTACGCCGTGAACGCGGCCCTTGTGCTCTCCGTCCAATCAACAACGACAACTTGATCATAGGATTTATAAATTCCTATATTTCCGATACCCCTGAATGTAGCACACACCCGCCCACTGCTGAACACGTGGTTGAAGGCGGAAGCAGTTTGTAAATAGAACTTGACCTCAAAAGCACGCAAAACATGCTGGTAAAATGTGTACTGTGGTAGTGTTATTGTAAATTACTTAATGTATGAGAAGTAAGTGTACTCGTTGTTCTAATGGATCCCAATCTGTTGTATTGGAAAAGCCAGGGACAGGTATGTGTGCACACAGCAGTGTCTTAACATGCAGAGCATCACCAGTGATGAGGATTTATTATATTCAACCAGTTACAATGAAATTGTGTTTATATCTTGTAGATATTTTTAATATGTGGTCAAGTGTTCCTTTGCTCCTTTGCAGTCTCTCCTCAGTCGACTACAGATCTGGGTTAATCTCCTTGATCCAACTTCCCTGCTTTCCTCTGATGTGAGTAGCACTCCAGTGATCTTATGCTGAGCTGAGTAGAAGATATATGTGATGTTTAATCAGTTAACTGGTGACACTGCTCTCCTCAGGCTGAAATACAAAACGCCCACAGTCTTCTTGGAAGTGGACAGAAACCAAATGAAAAGGTGGGATTATGTTTAAGAATCGTAATCAGTCAGTCATGTTGATGAACCTGCCACAGCTTTATTTAAAGCCGTTTGTTCTGTCTCTTGCTCTAGGATGGACACGCACTGACCCTTTCACTTGTAAGTCTTGCAGGAAGTCCAGATGTTGTGATGTGAGGAGTTTAATGTGCTGCTTGTTGTGAGAAGGCTTGATGTCTGCTCTGTGTTTACAGTCATCTGTCCACGCCGACTCTGGCGCTGTTCTTCCACTAGTTTTCCGCCCTGCAGGTACAATCAAATCTAGGCTTTTACAAATTTCTAAAAAGTTTCCATCCATTATTAAAGTTAACTTAGGAAGTAGTGCATTCCTATCATGTAACATCAAGTATTGAAACTGTTCGTATAGAAATTATAATGGCAGTAAATCAAGTCTTTAAACATGTGAAATAGTTATTGTAAATTGTGCATATACAGTGTACCACCATGTATAATATTACTATGCAATCGTATCACAAAAATGCTGATGCCGTCACTTCTGTCATTTTCTTTGCAGCACTGTTTCCGATATCAGCACCTCTGGTACGTTCATCATCCTGTAAATCTAAACTGACGCTTGGTTCTTCATGATGTTGTGAAACAAAAAACAAACGTCTTTTTCAGGTGGTTGCCAGCTTTTTGCCACACAGCAGCGTCAAACCCGCTCTGTTTTGGCAGGTATGACGATATGTTCATCGTATTTTAAAATAAATAAATGTGGCTGTAACAGTTTACATTAATGATTAAAAAAAATGCATTATTTCAGTTTTTGCTGCAAAGTTACAGTGCTGGGTTCAACTATGCAAACAGAAATTCTTCATCAGAGCAGGTAATATATATGTAAATACAGTAAATGTGTATATATATATATACTGTATATCTCCTTGATTCCCCCTCAGTCCGTCCTCCCTCTGTTTCTGCTTCTCTTCATTGTCTTTATCTCTCACCACCAGAGGAAGACGACGTCGTTGAAACAGCTTCTGTTGATCGCTGGAACAGTTTCCTATGCAACATGTGGAGGGGTGTGTAAACCTGATTGAGCTAGTGTGCCATGTTGATTGTTGTACTGACTTTAACAAATATCCATTTTATATCTTAAAGTCACAGGGGGGCGAACGGGAGAACTTATTCGGACGCGTGTTCCACAAACATTTCACTGTCCAATGCGCTGTCTTTCTTTCGATCCGTTGATCCATTTATTCTGTTTACACATTGACACCATAACAGAACACCATAGGATACTTGACAGGTTAATATATCACCTTGGAACTCTACGCTGACATGACACATTGACACGGTCAACAACTGTTAGCTTCCCGTCCACACACACCTGATTCTCATTACCAGGCCCTTACCTATATGCACCTTTAGGTCAATGTGCCACCCACTGTTCAATGTCAGAACTGCATGTTTCCCTCAAAGACAAAAGAAAACAACAAAACCACATTATGGCTCCAACAATTGTAATGTTTCAAGTAAACTTAAAAAAGTTGCTTCTAAATTTCCTGTATCTTGCATTTCAGGCCCTTCCTCAAATTTTCATTAACCGACTTGGCGTAAGAAGCGCACCGATCCAGACTTTCTTTAGGTCGATACTACCAATCCCACTCTCGGGTAAGTATTTCTCTCTAAATTTAAATACTGCATCATAAGCAGTATTACAGTATATCATACATCAAAATACTTGATCTTCATCTGAATGTCAGATGTCACACCAAGCTGGACACAAAATGCTACATTGTTTGCTTATTTTCTTTTGATGTAGTAGTGAGTCAGCTGGTGTGGATCCAGTAATAACAGGTAGGACTCTTTATTTATTTATTTATTTTAACTTACATGTTGTGTGACTCTCTCCAGCTGCTCTGGCCTTCTTCAATGTGTTTACGGTCAGAAGTGAGGAGTCAGAAACTGGGATCCAACTGTTCGATTCCAATGGAAACCCTGTCGGCCTCTCTAAAGCAGCGGGAGACAAGGTACAAGAGCAAATGGACAGAAATAAGTCTTCTCATTGAAAACCAGCAGTGTGTTACACATCGTTTTATTCTTTTTGTTCAGGCTGTGAGGGAAACTGCATTGTCGAGAGCGGTTCTGTTTGGTACAACCGCTGCTGTTCCTAATCTCCTGGTTTTGCTCTTACAGAGGTCGGTCACTTTAACATGTAGCTCTACTTACGCGGTCAAATCGTCAGACTTCACCAAATAGATTTTTCCTTTTCAGAACAAGACTTTTCCAGAGGAACTCTCTGCTGACCGCTCCAGTCCGTCACATAGGCGTCGCCTTTGTTCTGGGCTTGATGATCCCCGTCTCGTTCAGTCTCTTCCCACAGCTGGGAACGGTGAGATCCATGATCCTCCCGTGCTGCAATGTTTTCCTTGTGATGAACTCCGCTGACGCTGACCTTGTTTTACAGATAAGGAAGGAAAATGTGGAGGAGCAGCTGCAGGCGGCCGCGGACGGTGGACAGTTCTACTACCATAGAGGACTCTGAGGAGCAGCTTCACGTTTCTATCACTGGATATTAGGATGATAAACGGTCTTCTTTAAAGTCATGTTGCTGAAGATGTACCATACATGTAACAGAATGCAGCCTTTTCTCAGTTTTCACACAAAATATTTTGTTGTAAACACAGTTTGAGACATTAAAAACAGGAAGGAAGCTACTTTGATAGTACATTTAATTAGCTGGAATATTACGTGTTTTCATAGATACAAAATATTACATAAATTCATGAAAATACATTTAGTTTTCAAAGTTACATATTATATTACATCTGAAATCTCAAATACTGAGGCTCAAAACCATCCTTTTGGCAATGTGGTTGAAATGTACTCAGCTGTAAAACAGCGCTAATTACACATCAATTAATAAACAGTACGACAATAAAAATCTAAATCAATGTGGACATGGAAACACCGATTGTTATTTGATTAGATTGATGAGGAACAGCTTTTTTTCTATCCATCACCTTTTTATAAAACAGTTTGAAAAAGCCTCTTACAACTTACGTCCTTATATTTAAGTCTTTAGTAAAATACAAAATGAGACATTGTTAAAAAGATTTTTTTTAAATCACACCTTGTGTCTCTTGCAGTTGTGATCTGATAACCACGTATAATGCAGTTTCTATCATAATAACAGCTGCTCGTTACATCTGAGCCATTTCAGCTGCTGTTGCTGTGTATATATTGGACGTCTGTGTGTCTGATGTATGTGGAGTGGAGTGGAGTGGGAGCTCACATCTGGAAAGCACTATGAGATTTACCAGCTGAAAAAGTACCAGCTTATTTGTCTCCATTTCACAGTGAGAGACAAATACTGTAGCCTGACGTTAAAGGACAAGGCTCGCATCATCTAATATTTCTCCGACTGTCACCAAATCCAATGAAAAGACTCAAAACAACAGCAAGTTAGTCTGTCTGTCTGTCTGTCTGTCTGTGGCCCTGCTGGTTCCTGCTGAAGAAGCCAGACTTAAAAGACAAAACGCTTTAATTTCTAAAAACAGCTGGGCAGTCATTTTTAACAACTGTAATCTCAAACAGTGCATTTGCTGGGTACTATTTTCAGCTGCAGATTAATACACATTTGTTGCTGCTGTGAGGACCCACAGTGCCCATAGAATGAAGCAACATGTCAGCCGGTGC
Source organism: Leptoclinus maculatus (assembly GCA_032191485.1). Classification (NCBI taxonomy): domain Eukaryota; kingdom Metazoa; phylum Chordata; class Actinopteri; order Perciformes; family Stichaeidae; genus Leptoclinus; species Leptoclinus maculatus. The sequence goes on from JAVDOI010000016.1 coordinate 15,690,452, forward strand.
AGCAGTGTGGCTCATTGATGTGGGTTTTTTTAGACAAAAAATTGAGCTCAAATGGAGAACTAAGGAATAAGATTCCAACCCCACGTGAAGATTACCGTGAGAAAGTGCCTCGTGCACACTCTCATGAAAGCGGTGAGAGGGTGCACAAGCCTTCCAGACAACAGTAATCATCCCAACATACACAGAGCAACACAGCTGGAGTCCGTACAGTAACGTCCTCCTGCAGCACGGTGTCTGAAAACAGGTTCATATCCGTAAGAGCTGCTCGGCAGCTGCCAAATGAAAGAGGAAGTTCTCCGTTGCCGGAGGGAAATGATGCAGCTTTAAACCTTCCAGTGTGATTTTACAGTCTTCACATTTGTCAGCCAGGGCCACCAAGTTGGCAAGGATCTCTTTCGTCTTGACAGAAATATCCTGTGAATTGATGTGTGGTCGTCATGTTAGAGTCAGGGATACATTTTTTTTACAATTGGTGATTGAAAACTGTGCTCTACGGATGCTCTCACCTTAATGACCTGACTATCGGACCGCTCAGCATCCTCTGCAGACTGGACAATAAGGTGGCCGATGTCCTTGTGCAACTTCCCCATCGCCATGGACTCTGTGGTGCGATACTTAGCATGAGTCTGAGGGAAATGTTGTCCTACACACTCTCACAAATCAAAGCTCTCTTGGAAACATACTGCTCGCTCTTTGAACACACGGTACCTTTGGCACTCTGGGATACCGTGATGACGCCATCTGGGAGGTTCACATACACATCAAACAAATCCGATCTGTTGCTCACCTCCGGATCTACAAAACCTGCTACATAGCCTGCGGAGAGAACGAACATGTTGGTGCATGAATAATTAATTTCCCCACCATGAGATCACAGTGCAGACAGGTGGCTGAGGAGGAGACATCAGAGTAAACAAACCAGGAGGCAGCCTCACCGGGGCATTTCTTGAGATCCTCTACTTCAGTATCAGTCAGGTGCACGTACGGGTGCAGGATGGACCAGTCTTTCCTGTGCCACGTCAGAGTCGGCAGAACTCTGAGGGGAAACGGACAAAGAGTTGCCAACAGATGACAATATTCTCCACAACGGAGGGTTGAGTCAAGTTTCAAGGCAAATATTTGGAATTTTAAGTGTTCAATGCACCTCGTAAACTCCAGCAACGCTTCAATCCGAGGGTGATGGACAACGATTCTCTTCTTCAGCATGAGAGCGGTATACAGGATGATGGTCTCCATACCAAACTGGGACACCACATCTATAGGTAGAGATACATGGGAGTAAACTGGATGACCCACTTTTACTCTGAAGGAATCTAGATTGTGTTTCAAGTGAGTTTTTATGAACCACAATCAATTTCAGTTCAGTTTCTTCAGCATTAGATCGCGGTTAATCACTGTAAACAAGTGATAAAACATATACATATCTTTAATAACACCCTTGTAGGACTTGCTTATGTCACCAAAAGGACATATCTAACACAATGCGGGTCAGTATTGCTGTTTAACGACGTCTTACCTTTGACTGAACCAGCCAAGTACGCATTCCGAACATCATAATCCTTAATTAGAAACGAGCCGTTTTCATCACTCTGGCAAATTCCTTTAGTGAGGACAGTGACATACGCCTCCATCATCTTCACTGGACTGCCATGTTTGATGTACATCCTGGATAAAAACAAAAATACTCAAATAAAAAACCCTCTTAAAAGGAAAAGTGCACAAGCAGTTTCATTTGAGCTGAACACTGTACCTGCAGAGTATTCTACTGAGTGCAGCATACTTCTCAGGGTTGAAGTCTTTCGCTGTAACAACTATTGAAAAATGAGTGACCTTGAAGGGAGATAATAGAGACAAAAATAGAACTCATAAATTTGAATATTAGATAGAAATGCTGCACTCTCATTGTTCCTTGTCATAATAACAGCAGAGTCTCTGCACGCCGTACCTTGTTTAGTGCTGTAGGTTCCTGCACCTCCACGGTTGTGATGTAGTACCAGGTGCGACAGAACTGACCAAACACAAAGGTGTGGAAATCCCGGCCGTCCTGAGTCAGACAGCACTTGCTGAGCAGGACTTTCCTCAGGTCTGAGCCCACAGAGGGAAAGCACCACACCCACAGTGTGTCTCCATTCACATCTTTCTCTGGGCAGGGGGAATAAACCAAAAGTGGACATCATACATGATCACCTTTAGAAGATGGACAGACATATAACATCACATCGGACAGGGTTCTCTGGGGTTCTGTTAGGAACGCCTAAATGGCAGGAACCGTGAACCAAGGCGGGACCTGCTGATGAGACACTTTTGGGTCACACTGATATCACGTGATTCTCCTGCACGTACTGAGGCGTCAAAATCCCAACCGAGCGGCGAGAAACGACCTGTGACCTGAAACTTACCGATTAATCCGACGCTTAACATAAACTGCGTTTCAGTTGCTGCCATGTTCCATAACCTGAAAGAGTTCAGAGTCACAAATTAACTGCACATGACACGCCAGGCACCAACTATCTGTGGACGCTCATTTAACCGTAGAGTACCTTGAGAGCTCCCGCTCAGTCCAAATGTGACGCTAGACGGATTTAATAAGACAGAACATGTGTCAAAACTTTTCAGTGGCCTGGGTGTGATTTCTGCTGTCAACAGACTGTTTTCCCTTTTGAGAAACCTCTTCCTTTTTCCGGGACAGGAGGATTGTGGGGGAGGAGACACGCTGCTGACAACCAATCATATAGCTCGTGATACTTCAGACGTAATGGTGCGTTCAGGATTCTTGAAAGTATACGACTATACGAGACTTAAAGAAACTTCGCCAAATGAAAATAAATGGTGCTGCCTACACTTCTAATGTAAATCAACTGATACATGTGCGCTGGCTACAATGACATATTCATCTATCTATATGTTGGTAATGTTATAATCATTTATTATTTGAATGAAACAGACTCAGACAAAATCAGCAATGTCCTGATCATTTTATATTAAGTATCTATTGATACTGACTCTAATATGATGTTTAATATAAACCTTTTTATATACAGTTGAGTCTATGGTGTGAACCCTACTTAGTTTGACAAAAACCCTATTTAACGAGGGTTGCCTGAACACACCACTAGTGGAGCACATACGGGACCTTTATAAACCCAGAGCTGCCAGGTTTGTAGAAACCCCCCGTTTAGTAGGTTTTGTGAGGTTACAGTTCTCAATACCTTATTTAACACACTTTATTAATTTGAAACGTTTTAACAACACCCATGGCCACTTATCAGTGAGTTATGAGGCAGAAAAATTCATAATTATTGGTCAAATACAGCATACAGATAAATCGAGAGAACAATTTCAGAATACTCCAACATAACTTATAGCTATAGCTACAGAGGATCAGTGGCTCTTTTGCAACAATGTGTAAACATGTATAAAATATATGACAAATAATTATTGTTATTATCATTGTGATTTATCTGTATCAAATTGTTTAAAGTAACACTTATTTAAATAAACAAACAAACAAACAAACACATACATCATTACCCATAATAATAGATCATTATTAGTTAACAAAGTATACATATTATGATTTGATCAGAAATTAGAAATAACTACATCGACGCCCGAATACGAATAAATTAACCTTTAATATATATTGTAGTTTTTGGTTGAGACAAAACTGAATTTCTGAAGTGGACACTGCGAAAGGGGGATAGTGTTTGAGGCAACCCTAGCTAGGCCGCTCACGAGGTTCATCCTTTCTCAGCCAGCACCGTTGCAGCGGGTGAGTGCGTGGCGTGGATGGAGTGGTGAAATTGATCAAAATTCACTCAAGTCAGCCAATTTGAGTTTCACTAAAACGCCACCAACATGCCGGCGTATTTTCAAAGGCCAGAGAATGCTCTCAAACGAGCAAACGGTGAGTAGATATACAACTTCACGTTTCACAGATGTCAGACATTAGCTAACGTTAGCTAGTTAGCTCACTATGCCGCGGCGGAGTTAGCCAAGCTAACTGTTAGCTTGAATGGCGAGGAAGCCCTACCGCTTTCGTACTGCTACGTTCGTGTGAAGCTAACCAGCTGGGCCATTAGTGTGTGACTGACCATTGATTAAGCCAGTGCCATTTGATAAATGTATCGTAGGAGGTCTTTAGATGACCGTGATAACTTTGAAACGTCATTGGCAGTGACTCTTTGCTGACATTACTTTCAATTTGTTAGCCCTATCGGTTCTATTAGTGTAGCGTTGATGCTAATGTCCGATCATCAAGCACCCTGGGCCTAACACAGTCAGGCTGATTCAGCAATGTAGCTAACCACGGCTGTGGGACTGGTGCGAGATGTTAAGCTTCAGTGGTAACTGTATACGGTTAACGGTACCATCAACTTACGATGGAGCTTATGTTGGTCCATTTCTCTTTGTGTTTACACAGAGTTTCTTGAGGTCGATAAGAAGCAGCCAGCTTTGGATGTTTTGTACGATGTCATCAAAAGCAAGAAACATCGAACATGGCAGAAGATCCACGAGCCCATCATGCTCAAGTACCTGGAGCTGTGCGTGGATCTCCGCAAGAGCCACCTGGCTAAGGAGGGTCTCTACCAGTACAAGAACATCTGCCAGCAGGTGTGTGAGGAGAAACTGACGATGTTGCACAGATCGGCTAGTTGTTGTAGTTTTATGGAGTTCGTTCAATGTCTGTCGTTGCTTTCAGGTGAATATCAAATCCCTGGAGGATGTGGTTAGGGCTTACCTGAAGCTGGCGGAGGAGAAGACTGAGACCGCCAAGGGGGAGTCCCAACAGATGGTCCTGGACATCGAGGATCTGGATAACATCCAGACTCCTGAAAGGTGAGTGCGCTCAAATGTTAGATGCAGAAATATGTTTCTCTGAAGCATCTTGGATGGAGAATCTAAATTGATTTCTTATTGTAGTCAGGTGATTGTGTGTTATACAGTATACTGATGGTACAATAGGACTTGTCGTGATATGAGACTAGATATTGTCTTAATGTTCTAATATGGCACAATATTTGCACATTTTGTAATTTCATGGTTTTAAAAGCTGCATTACAGAAACGTGATGTAATTTACGAGACAGTTCTAGCTGTTTTATTATTTGCCTTTTCCCACTAAGTCATAATATCCACAGTAGTGAGGATTATTTATCATGACTCTCATTGTGTAAATATTTACTGAAAGCACCAATACTCAACCCTTAAATGTCTTCGCTATCCAGGTATTTGGTCAAAACGTGTCACTTGTTTTAGTCCATACTGCCCAGCCCTAGAGTATACGGTAATTAGCAAGTGCTTGATCGTTTTAAGATGGATTATTAACCTTGAGCCTGTTGTGACTTAAGTGTTCTCCTGAGTGCTGTGAGTGGAGAGGACACTCAGGATCGTACCGATCGCCTGCTTCTCACTCCCTGGGTGAAGTTCCTGTGGGAGTCCTACCGCCAGTGCCTGGACCTGCTGAGGAACAACTCCAAGGTGGAGCGCCTGTACCATGACATTGCTCAGCAAGGTAGAGACTCACTGAATACCGTGTTGAGAACATTTTGCAATCATTTAATCTCCAATTGTCTGAACCGAGTGTGATATTTGTCAAGGCTGTATTAAAGTTACTGTCAACAGAATGTTCTATACTTAATCTGTTTTCATTGCTGAATGACAACATGAACACTGTCATTTTTAACTAGTAATAATAAATGTTTTACTGGGTCCCAATATATATATTTTAATTCAAATGTAAATATTGCTTTCATCTTATCTAATTTCAATAAGATTATACTGTGTGGCTCATTACAGTTAGGGGTCATCCAAAGTTATCAACATTTTCACAGTAGTACAAAGAGTACTACTTTTCCAGTCGCCTTTGTGCGACCGTGAAAATGTTGAAAACTCTGGACGGCCCCTTACATAGAAAATAATTAAACCGTAAATGACATGTTGAATGTTACAAAATGCTGTAAATAATGTCTGATCATCTTTTCTGCAGCATTCAAGTTCTGCCTTCAGTACACCCGTAAAGCGGAATTTCGCAAGCTGTGCGACAATCTGCGTATGCATCTGGGTCAGATCCAGCGGCACCACAACCAGAGCACGGCCATCAACCTGAACAACCCTGAAAGTCAGTCTATGCACCTGGAGACACGTCTGGTGCAGCTGGACAGCGCCATCAGCATGGAGCTCTGGCAGGTCCGTCCACCCAACACTAAATCTCTAAGGACAATATTATCATGCATGCACGTTTAAACGCACTTCCTAAAACTTTAAATGTATAAAATATTTTGGAAAGTAGTCAACAGTATTGTACAATTTAGTGTATTACCTGTAGAAAGATGAAACACAAGTATTGTACTATATTGTTCAATAAAACTGTGACACATGGTCAAAGTGGAGATGATATCGTTACTAATGTCGCGTTGTTTGTCTTTTTCCAGGAAGCATTCAAGGCTGTTGAAGACATCCATGGCCTGTTTGCTCTTTCCAAGAAGCCTCCCAAACCCCAGTTGATGGCCAACTACTACAACAAGGTGTCTACTGTGTTCTGGAAATCTGGAAATGCTCTCTTCCATGCCTGCACGCTCCACCGGCTCTATCACCTTTCAAGGGAGATGCGTAAGAATTTGACCCAGGATGAGATGCAGAGGTATAGTATTCATTTATCCGTAGATAAGTGCACACATGTGTCTCTGGTGGTGACCAAACGGTTAATGATGCTTGCTTTCGATCTTCAGGATGTCCACCAGAGTCCTGCTGGCCACACTGTCCATTCCCATCACCCCCGAGCGCACCGACATTGCTCGGCTGCTGGACATGGACGGCATCATTGTAGAGAAGCACCGCAGGCTGGCCACCCTGCTGGGCCTGCAGTCTCCACCAACCCGGCAGAGTCTCATCAATGACATGGTACGTTATCTGCACAAGAAAGCGTTGTCAGGTGTTTCAGGGTTGAACAGTGCCCCTGAATACCTTTTTTAGTAAGTTAAAAAAAAAGCTAGAGTTTTTGAAATTTAGCTTTTAACCTGATCTTGTAAAATTGTTCATTAATATTTGCTTTAAGATGTTTTCAGAAATTGATATTTTTGTGTTTGCATTCCAGGTGAGGTTTAACTTGCTGCAGTATGTTGTACCGGACATAAAAGAACTTTACAACTGGCTTGAAGTCGAGTTTCATCCTCTGAAGTTGAGCGGACGAGTGACCAAGGTAAACAATCTGCCAGGGAAAATATACAATCCATCTTTATAGTGTGAATTGCAGTTTGTATAATATTCACTTGATTCATTAAATTGTTCAACCCAGCATATGCTAACAAACTTGCTCTCCTATCAGGTGCTGAACTGGGTGAAAGACCAGGCAGAGAAGGAATCTGATCTGCAGCACTACGTCCCTCACCTGCAGAGTAACACCATCCTGAGGCTCCTGCAACAGGTAACTCTCTCCAGTCTGTTTGATTCCCCTGCACTGCTGTCCTAAACCACACCTACAATGTAATGGTGGAGATCTCTCATCATTCTTCATCCGTTTCATTAGGTGGCACAGATCTATCAAAGCATCGAGTTCACCCGTCTGGCCTCCCTCGTTCCATTTGTGGACGCCTTCCAACTAGAGCGCTCCATTGTGGATGCGGCCCGGCACTGTGATCTGCAGGTGAGACCAAGATCAGAAGAGATTATGCATCAACTAATTGATCAAAATAACTACTTATAAACCAACAAAAGTGTTATTACAGTTAAGAGTGTTCACTTATCTGACATTTCTGTTTCCCCTGAAGGTCCGTATAGACCACACCTCTCGAACTCTGAGCTTTGGCTCCGACCTGAACTACTCGACCAAAGAGGACGCCCCTGTTGGTCCTTTCCTGCAGAACATGCCCTCAGAGCAGATCAGGAACCAGCTGACCGCCATGTCGGCTTCTTTGGCCAAAGCCATCCAGGTCATCAAGCCTGCCTCCATCCTGGTGAGTTTAAATAGACACACAGAGGCACCTGATCAGTGACATCAGTACCCACTCCCACATCATTCTAACAGACACATGCATGTAGTTCCATGTGGTATTAAACTCTAGTTCCTGATTAGTGTCTTCTGGCACCATGTTCTATTCTGCAACTCAAAGCTATATTTTGATGTTTTTGTCGTTTCTCAGCAAGAGCGCGAGGAGCAGAATCAGCTGGCCATTGCTGCCTATCTGAAAAATGCCCGCAAGGATCACCAGCGCATCCTGGCCCGCAGACAGACCATTGAAGAGCGCAAGGAGCGCCTGGAGAGCCTGAACATCCAGCGTGAGAAGGAGGAGCTGGAGCAGCGGGAGGCCGAGATGCAGAAGGTTCGCAAAGCCGAGGAGGAGCGTCTGCGCCAGGAGGCCAAAGAGAGGGAGAAGGAGCGCATCATGCAGGAGCACGAGCAGATCAAGAAGAAAACTGTCCGTGAGCGGCTGGAGCAGATCAAGAAGACTGAGCTCGGAGCCAAGGCCTTCAAGGATATTGATATTGAGGTAAACTGTAGATTGCTCTTTAGGTTGAATTCCATATTATATCATTGTAATATCAAGTCAAAAGGTGAGACTAACAAATGTGTTTTGTACAGGACCTTGAGGAGCTGGACCCTGACTTCATCATGGCCAAGCAGGTGGAGCAGCTGGAGAAGGAGAAGAGGGAACTCCAGGAGCGTCTGAAGAACCAGGAGAAGAAGGTAACCGAGTGATGCATCAGTGAAAATATCAGTGACCTCGGTGTGAATTGGACACTAATCGTTGTTTCTCTCTAGATTGACTACTTTGAGAGGGCGAAGCGTCTCGAGGAGATTCCTCTTATCAAACAGGCGTACGAAGAGCAGCGTATCAGGGACATGGAACTATGGGAGCTCCAGGAGGAAGAAAGGGTATTTAACAAAAATAAATAATAATACTGACTAAAAAATGACATGCATAGATCAAAGAAATTGAATACACCCAGGTGAGTATCTAGAATTTCATATTTTGTCTTTTCTTTGTCTTCTAGATCAGCAACATGAAAGTTGAACGGGAGAAGGCTCTGGAGCACAAGCAGCGCATGTCCAGGATGATGGAGGACAAAGAAAGCTTCTTGTCCAAAATAACTGCTGCCCGTAGCTTCATCTATGAGGTAAGAGCATCGGCATAGTACACGCTGCCTGAAGTCCGGTATGGTTACGTCCCCTCAAACATGCAGAGGAACCGGTCGTCATATACAGTCAGTGGATTCCAAAGGCGCTTCCATAGGCTCCGCCTTGCTCAGAGATACTACCTTGTGGTTGTTTGAGCACACAACAACTTAAGTGTCCCCTGCTGGTACCGCAGTAATGGCTTCTGCACGGAACCAGTACTGTTTCTAGAGCAGAGTGGCAGAATAACTGTATGACTGACGGTGGTTTCAAATTCTCCATTTTGTCTTTGAAGGAAAAATTGAATACTTTCGAGGAACGCTTGGTGGAGGAGAGGAAGAAGCGCCTGGAAGAAAGGAAGATCCAGCGCAAAGAGGACAGGCGTAACAACTTCTACCGCCAGAAAGAGGAAGATGCACAGCGTATCCACGAGGAGCAACTCAAGAAAGGTAATTCATTTCGGTTTGCACATGTGCACCGGGACGGTCACTAACGAGAGGCAGGAGGACCATGTGGCCGCTGTGGTTAAAGTGTTTGTTTTGAGAGTTGGCTCGTGACTTTTGGACGGAAGGTGATCATGACAAAGGAAATGTCAGGAACATGTTTTCTGATCGTGGCAGCCACTCGCAGTATGTCATGCCCTGCTTATTCTGTCAAAGTTTCAACATGTTATCTTCCGCTTTTGTTACAGAGCGCGAGGATCGTGACCGCGTGGAACTGGAGCAGCGAGAGGAGGAGGACAGGGAGTACCAGGAGCGTCTGCGCAAACTGGAGGAGCAGGAAAAGAAGCAGCGTGCTCGTCAACAGGAGATCGAGGAGCGAGAACACCGTCGTGAGGAGGAGAAAAGGGCCCCCCCTGAGGAGAAAGCCAAGGTACAAACTAGTTATTGAGCTTCACATTCAGTGGAATATTCATGCAAATATAAAGGGGTGGGAACTACAGGTAATTAACACCATGGTGCCTAGAATAGAAAAAATGACATGTAATTTATTTTACTGCATTGTGAAATGTATTTAAACCATTCAGATGTAAAATGAGTAAAGGTTACACTTAAATATACATATTGCAACTTAATGATGACATAATGCAAGACAATTGATCACAATAGTATTGTGTCATCCCTAATATGGCGGTGTGATGGAAGGGAGCCCAAATATATTGTCTCATAAGTTCACGGTCTGAGTGCAGAGTAATGGACTACGGGCTAAACCATTAAAGCCTTGTAGGGACCACAAGTCCACAGACCTTTGAGTGACACTGATCTAAAGCCACAGTGTGTCTTGACTGATATGTTTTGCTTACACAGGATTGGTCCGAGAAGGAGGACAAGGAGACTGAGAAGGAGGAAGGAGGAGGAGGAGGAGGAGGATGGAGGAAGCGCACGGAGGGGGATTCAGAGAGGCGTCGTCCTGTGCCTGACAGGTAGGTTTTGGTGACTCTATCTCATCCTACTTTTGTTATTGTTAAACCATGAGAGGCTCCTCTTAACCATGCCCGTGCTCTCTCCAGGGAATGGAGACAAGAGGGCCGTGAGGAGGAGAAGGAGGACAGAGAGGGGGGGGGCTTCAGACGAGAAGGTCTTCGCAGGGTCGGGGAAGACCGAGCCCCCCGCAGAGGCTTCGATGATGATGATAGAGGCCCACGCCGCGGCGCTGATGATGACCGTGCTCCACGCAGAGCTTTTGATGACGACCGTGGCAGTTTCAGGCGTGGCTTTGATGATGACAGAGCTCCCCGTAGGGCCATGGATGACTCCCGGGGTTCCCGGCGTGGGGCTGATGATGACTGGGGTCCCAGAAGAGGAGGAGATGACGAGAGAGGTGGAAGGAGAGCCATGGACGATGGGCCACGTCGTGGTGCCGATGTCGACGACGAGAAAGCCTGGAAGCCCCTGAGCCGAGCCGGTAAGCCGGTAGCCGTTCAGCTGCTAAGTGATGGGTGTCTTCTAATCTACCTGGAGACTGGGTTTATTCAATAAGCAGACTGCTGAGCAGCTCTGTGCTGAAATGTAATGTGATGTTTAGCAGGATGATGAGCAAATGCTTCAGTTACAGGTGGTGGTTGGCGTGAGCGGGAGAAGGCCCGAGAGGACAGCTGGGGTCCTCCCCGTAATGACGCCAGTGAGGACAGAGAGGATGATAAAGCAGAAGAAAAAACCAGCGACAACTTGAGAGACCGCCCAGTCAGGTGGGCCTGATAGACCTATGCCTTTGTAATAAATGGAGAGTATGTCATAGTCATGTTAATCGCTGAAACTATCTATTCACAGAGAGGAGAGTACTTGGAGGAGGGCAGGCGCAGAAGAAGGAGGAGGAAGCTGCTGGAGAGACTCTCGCAAAGAGGACACTGACCGTGAGGAGCCTCGCCGTGAGGAGCCTCGCCGTGTTGAGCCTCGCCGCGTTGAGCCTCGCCGTGAGGAGCCTCGTCGTGAGGAGCCTCGCCGTGAGGAGCCTCGCCGTGAGGAGCCTCGTCGTGAGGAGCCACGTGAGGAGCCACGTGAGGAGCCTCGCCGTGAGGAGCCACGTGAGGAGCCCTGTGAGGAGCCTCGCCGCGATGAGCCCCGTGAGGAGCCTCGCCGCGATGAGCCCCGTGAGGAGCCTCGCCGTGAGGAGCCTCGCCGTCTTGAGCCTCGCAGTGAGCGCCGCGATGTCGAGCACCGCGATGTCGAGCGCCGTGAAGTCAGAGGCCCACCCAAAGAGACAGAGGAGGGTAAGCAGAGCGGAATTTTTAGATATAACCATAACATTCATATCACGGATACACCGCAACAGTTTCCCTAAAATATGTGACATTATTAAAGGCTGTAGGACGTATATTTGTCACGTTCTTATTGAAATGTGGCTTATGGTTGAACAAAACTTTCAGCAACATCCAGGATACAGATCCAAACATTGTAGAAGTCATCAGGCACACTTGACACAACTTGAGTCTCCAAATAGTAACTAAATGGAACACGTCACTTTTAAGTAGGTGTGAACTTTATTTAGCACTATCTTGTCTAAAAAAACAACAATTGGGATACACTATGTGGGGGTGTTGTATTCAGCCAGCAGAGGTCGCTGTTCACCTTTATTACTGCTATGGCAAGTACCAGGGAGGATAAATCTATAAACTCCCAAACTAGAGTTGTAAAATAATGTTCTAATGAGCTCCATTGTTTCCTCAGGAGGAGGTTCTTGGCGTCGTGGCGGCGAGGAGAAGCGCGAGGAGCAGCCCAAAGAAGTGGAGCGTGAGACTGAAGGAGATAAGGCTTGGCGTGCTGACAAAGAAGCTCGTCGCCTCAAGAACGAGACGGATGATGACGGCTGGACCACTGTACGCCGCTGAGTAACAGCCAGTTAGCCACGGTGGTGAAGTAATGGCCACACGCTTCTGATACTCATGTGGATTATTCCTTTGTATGACATCTTTGTAGACAGTAGTTTTCCTGGGAATTATTTTCCATTAATCTTTAATTTGACTTCCAGCTGTTTTGAACCAGAGGCTCCTCACCACCCAAAACACCATCAACCAATAAACTTGTGTGCATTAGGACTCGTGCAAACTACCAATGTACACATGACTGCGCCCAGTGGTCAGGAGTGTTACTACCTTCCAATAAAAAAGTGAAATTGACTAAACTGAAAACCAATGTACCTGCTCAAACTTCCACTGCAAACTCAGTGCTTCACCAACGGCCTCTTTTAAATACATGCACTCTACATAGATGATGATATATTCTGCCACAGATCCACCACTCTTGTAATAGCAATGACATGGAATCTGTCATGTGCTGCAGTGATCTCTGCTCTTCATCGAACGTTTCAGACGCCTCTTAACCTGAACCAGTGGAAGTAACATTTTGATGTGCATGCTTAGAGTATTCAATTGGTCTCGCCTGATCTCCAGTGTGTGGTTCTATCTTGCTGCAATTACTGGTATCAAACCGGGTTGCATGTGTACAGATGAAGCCTTTATTAATAAAGATGTTTGTTCACCACCTATTGTTAATTTGGTCTCAAATGCTATAACACCATTGAAGATTGCAGCACACGTATTAGTTATAGTCTGGTATACAACACTAAGCCACTTAGCCCAACGTGGGGGTCAGAGGATAAACCGCCTGGGGCACACAATGGGGTCAATAGGTTGAAGCTTAGCTTAAAGAACAATTATAGGTCCTAACACTTGTAGTATTGGCTCTAACTACCTGAACTTTTACAAAGTGCAACACCAGTGAAACTCTTCATCTAGTGAGGGAGTTGCTGGATCTCTGCTTTCAAGGTTTAGATCCGTTTTTAATCACACTACCGCTATGTTACCACCAGAGGTCGGTGAAGCTCCGTGGAGAGGACACGCTTCACGTGGGAGAGCAGGAGGTGTGTTGGTTCATGATCAGCAGTGAACTCTGTCTAAAAGTCAGTGGTGAGAATCCAGTCAGTTATCAAAACCAGTAGCTTGATGTTAGAAAAAAAAAATCTCAACCATGATGAACTTTTCCTTTAAATATATGCTCGTTTGGTAACAACATATGGTTTTGAATTTGGCTGACCTGGACCGACATATAGCTACGATGTAGGTTACTGTCACAATGATGCTAATAATAATAGTAATACTGATAATATTAATGTGCGTCATGGGTAAAACATTTATATGTTTTAGGTGATATTACAGAGAAGGCTTTACCTTAATGAACTGACCAGGCGGCTTCAAATAAAACATCTAAAACAGCCAACTCCCAATGATTCGCGATAATAATGATCTAGATTGACACATTTTTATGTTAAATCAGGCGTGTTATGTGTAGTGGAGCTGTTGGTGCTCTGACAGCTTTGCGAACCGTTTTCAGTCTAATTTGTGTTTTATTCCAAACAGACCCTTAACCTGTAACACGCACAAATACACCTAAACCTGCCGAGAAGCTTTGCATGCACGTGGTATGCATCCTCGAAGTAAGCTACGATACTTTATAATAACAGCCTAATAATAATGAAAATAAAAATACATTTAATAATAATAATAATCTGACACAGTATGTTTACCATTCATCTCTATGTGGTCCCTTAAAAGGCGACTTCATTTTTTTCTGACGTCTGAAAAAGCATGCAAAAACAAAATATTAATAAAACATATTAAAATAAAATATAAAATAGCACATAGCATTGCTCATTTTCCGGGCTGCACCTATTCAGTTCAGCAGCCTCGTGACTGTAACTCCGCGTGCTATATCAGTGTGTGTTATTTCTTTCTGAAGGCCCTCGGTGCGGGGTGACAGCCTGCAGACCCAGGTAGCTGTACTCCAATTAACACCTGAGCATGTTTGCGTTGAATAACACTGATTGACACGCAGCGACTCATAAGTGGGGAGGTGTTGTTGAATGTTGAAGACTGTCAGTCCTCATGCAGTGTAGTATTTAAATATAAAGCCTGTTTGTGTCCCCGGTGTCTCCCAGACATCCCAGCCGGCAGAAATTAAGAGTCTTCAATTTGAAACTTATCCTAATAGAATCTGAAGAAAAATGAAGAAAAAAAACGAGAAGGGAGGAAACAAGAGCAGCTTCTCTACATAAATACAGTTGTGAAAAAAACAACTCACAACAGGAACAGAAATGGAGAAAGAAATGAAGGCCGACTGATAAAACTGAGGCTGAACATTTCCGCGTGCACAGCGTCGACAATAGACTTTAATAGAGCTGATTTGATGTTTGCACAACATTGTTGTGCATAATTAAAAATAATCACTTGCTAACACTAAATGCACCCCATTAAAAAAAACAGGTTGAAGCTGTCATAGCCCTTCAATGCAAAATAAGCAGGCTACCTTGAGCTTGGTTCAGACGAGTGTGTTAAATGTCCTGGAGATATGTGCGTGTGAGTATGTGTGCGCGCGCGTGTGTGTGTGTATGTGTGTGTGAGGGTGGGGGGGGGGGCTCCTCTCTGGACGAATCCGTTCCGTGTTGCGCGTTCGAGTCCGCCTCTCCGCGCCCCTGCTTCCCATTGACGCACTTTTTAAGCGTCTTCCCCTTCTCCACCTTAAGGCGAGCAGCAGCGGCGGCGACCAATCACCATGCCATTACAGCCTTCAGAGGAAGCTGTTTATGGGACTGCAGCGCTAATTAGGCTCATGAACTAACAAATCTGCCTGCACGAACCCGGGCGAGGAAAACGATCACATCCATGGATTAGTCTGGGAGTAGCCGAGCACTTTTTATTTGGGCTTTCCCGACACCGCCGCGTTTTTTCGCCCCCAACTTATTTACTGCACAGAAACTTTCCCCCTTTCTTTGAGTGTGGAGTATTTTTTAAGCTGAGAGCGCCATACGACTACTTTAAACCTAAACTGGGGAATCTGGACTATCAGACCATGTTTCAGCCTGCACCCAAGAGGTGTTTTACTATAGAGTCTTTAGTGGCGAAGGATAATCATGTACCGGCGTCCCGCACCGAGGAGCCCATCAGGCCAGCGGCTCTCAGCTATGCAAACTCCGGCCAGATGAACCCCTTCCTCAACGGCTTTCACTCCGGCGGCAGGGGCGTCTACTCTAACCCGGACTTGGTGTTCGCCGAGGCGGTCTCTCATCAGCAAAACTCCGCCATGCCGGTGCATTCGGTGGCCCCGCAGCACGCTATGGCTCACCCGCTTTCATCCTCACACAGTCCGCACCCTCTTTTTGCCAGCCAGCAAAGGGACCCGTCAACTTTCTACCCCTGGTTATTACACAGATATAGGTACTTGGGTCACAGATTTCAAGGTAAGTTATCAGAATGCTTCGTTTGGTTCTTTTACGCCGAGCGGCTGGATTGTTTTCTTTCTTTCTCTCTCTCTCTCTCTCTCTCTCTCTCGCTCTCTCTCAGTTCAGACAGCAGGATGTATAAGGAATATAAAAAAAAATATGCGAAACTGTAGCAGAGCCGTTTTAAAGGCAGTCATCTGAAATCCTCAGGCCACAACAGACACTTATGTAATGGATTGTTTCGTTCAAAAATACACCTGGAATGTATTTCCTAATTTGCAAGAAATAATAATATAAAAAAACACTGGAGTATAAAAAAAATATTGTTGACTTGGCTTCTGTGTCAGTCTGCTGCCTGTAATGTCTATCGGACACCAAAGAGCACTTGAAATGTTGACATGTTTGTACACTGTTGGTGCTGCAGCTTAAATGGATATATGAGCTGGATCCATGCGTAAAAAACAAACTAATGTATCTCGCTGCTTATTTCACAGACGTATTTCACATTTTAACTAAAATACACATTCTAGTTTTTAAGGGGAAAAATACCCCAAAAAATGGGTGGTTATTTGGCAGTCTTTTGATAATTTTGTAATGCTGACATGAGTCAAATGTCGGGTAATTTAAATTGTAATAACTAAGATGACTAAGTTTGACTAAGATAATTCGTTTGTATATATATTTTATTTTTGGTCTCTTATTTTGTTGTATTTATTATTGTGATTATTTGTTTTTTTTTCTGACAAATAAAAGCAAAATTAATACATTTTATATGAATCAATTCAAAAATAATTTCCCTACTTTTTTTTGGTTGCTGTTTATTTAAACGTCTTCATCCTATTTCATTTTACCTTTTGTTTACAAAGGCTGTTTTTTCACTAATTTAATTAGGCCCAGGATTATACCTTTGTGCTGGTTCCCTCTCTCCTTCACGCGGTGGTCACACAGATGTTAGATGGAGAAAGTCTACAATAGGCAGCTATTTAAAATGCATTGGTGTTCGGTAAATTACCAAATGATAGACTTGTGTCCGGCTTCTCCTCAGACATTATTATCATGCCGTATTTACAGTCGACTAATTGTTTCATAGCTGTGCGCAGGCCTGCTGGTGGTTATGGAAATGTTAATATCTTATAGAGTCAGAGAAAAGCTGCTGACGGATCCTCGTTTTCTGCTCGTTCCCAGGTAATGAAACGAGTCCAGAGAGCTTCCTTTTGCACAACGCGCTGGCCAGAAAGCCCAAAAGAATCCGGACAGCTTTTTCACCTTCGCAACTCCTGCGGCTCGAACACGCGTTTGACAAAAACCATTACGTGGTGGGAGCAGAAAGAAAACAGCTCGCCCACAGCCTTAGCCTCACAGAAACTCAGGTAAGAAACACTGTATTTTACTCAACATTAAAGTTCACATCCTGTCGTTTTCTATCAACGGGACAATGCGCTCATTTTATTTCACACTGCTCCTTGTGTGTTGAGTCATGCTCGATGAGAACAGACCGTTTTATTGTTATTATAAAAAAAGATATTCCTCACATTATGGCTGATGCAGTGGACTATATGTTGTATGTTTTCTTTAACGTGGCACTGTGCGTCATGGAGCCTTTTTTTTTTTTTAATCAGGCCGCTATATAAAATGAATGCCTCGTATGACAACAAAGAATATACATATAGTTAGCAGAGCAATCCTCTCAAATAATCAGCCACCGAATTGTTTCTACACAGCGGGGTCCACAAATGCACGTTGTCAATCGAAGACAGGGGCTTTCTGTTGGATCAAATCCACTGTCATTGTATAGGCCTAACCTCATTTCAGGAGGGGTTGAATTACTTTGTTTTGGGGGGGAGAATGTTGCCTTTCAAAATGGAGGGCAAATTAACCAGTTAACCATTTTATGGGATAGGCGATACAAAGAGCGAGGCGGGTTCAGTGAATTCCCCCTGCCATATTTAAGATGCTGTTTGAGCCCATCAGCCGCTGTCTTTTGTCCGCTGTGTCTCCTTTGGACGGCGGGGCCTTTGGAGGGACTGAAGGGAGAAATGAACCGTCACCTACTTTAATTAGCCCACTGAAGGCTTATTAAATGCACCTCAGTTGCCGTTTAAGAGCAAAAAAAGGGGGCTGCAGAGTGACAAAGCAGGAGCAGAGCCTTTATCGATTTAGATGTTGTTAATTCCCAACGGTGCCGTTTAACAGAGCTGAGTCCATTTAGAGGAGTGTGTGAAACTCTGTTTAAATAAGTGGCGTGGATGCGACTGCTTTATTTCTTTTAACGTCCGCGTGCTGGCAGAGATAATCACGTTGTGAATCAAAATGCTGACAAATTAAAAATACTTTATTGAATTTTATATTCATTTTTATTATTTCTAAGGGCGTTTGTGCGTTGAATGAATATTGGACTAACAATTGTAATTGGAGCATTTAAATGCATGGATTCATACTTTCATGAGAATATAATTGATCTTTGTATATCCCGGAGGTTGTTTGCTCTGTGATCACCGACTGCAGGTCACAGTTCACCTTCTTATTTCCACTGCAGCGCTGCCTGCTTGTACTGAGCCCTGCTACAAAAACAACGCGTCCCTTTTACGCACTGTGCCAATCGCGGTTTATCTCGTGACACTGATCCAGGTTTAGGCTTTTTTTGTTGTTTTTTTTAAAACCTTTTCTTTCTCTTTTTTCCCCGCCTCTGCAGGTAAAAGTGTGGTTTCAGAACCGGAGGACGAAGTTCAAGCGACAGAAGTTGGAGGAGGAGGGCTCGGAGTCTCAGCAGAAGAAGAAAGGATCGCATCACATAAACCGGTGGAGAATGGCGACTAAACAGGGGGCGGGGGGGAGCCCAGAGGAAATCGATGTCACATCGGACGATTAAAAAAAAGAAGAGAAAAAAAAGACTATATAAGCGTCTGAGCGAAGGAGGACATGGATAACGGATGCCGTGTAGAGACAGTGAGGGGGTAAAAAGCCAATGTCACATTTCAGATCTCCGGAGATCGGCAGCTGAGGGTGAGAGAAACCCGACCGGTGGCACTGCTGTCACCGCGTGGGTCTGTCAATCCAAAGGACCCAGGTTGAGTGTCTCAGTCCACCGACCTGAACCCTTCCACGCACCACCCACCACCACAATCTCCCATCTACCACCACCTCATTTTTTTTTCTCCAATTCATATTGGACGTTTGCACTTCAGAAGTTTTTTTGTTTTTTTTAAACAAAAAACGTTTCCACTCAAGATACCAAAACACCAACCTGCTTTTGTAAAACTTGGATTGCATGGTATAGTTTTTTTCCCCTGGTAGTTGTTTTTAATTTGACAAGTTTTTCTCAAAAAAAAAAAATGTTTTCAACTCTATTTTCAAACAGAGATGTCGTGCTTCTTCCTTTTTACAAAGTGTGCAGTCTTTAATTAATGATTCTCGTGTAAAAGTGATTGTGAAAACATATGAAGTAGCGATGCTGCGATAGTGTTTTTTTTTTAATTTATTTTTTTTTTGAGAAAAAAAGTACAAAAAATGACTTTCGATTTTAAACAAAAACCTTTCTAAAAAGTGAATCAGACTACAGATCCAGTACTTAAAGGGAAGGTATCAGGACATTCCTTTAACCTAAAGCTTTACAAATGTGTCGCTGTGGCCCCATGCAGCCTTCTGTCAGGACTGACCCTCCACTGAAAGTTGCCACGAAGGACTAAATGCAACAAATGAGAGTTAAAAAAAAAAGAAAAAACTCCAAGCACTGAGCGTATTCCATGTACAGAAATGCTAAAAGTTAATGTTTCTGTTAAACCCTCTTTTACAGAATGTAAATACTTTTTGTGTTTGTGTTAAGTTTGCTACAATTTTAACACAAAGTATACTTCCAAGAAGTATGTAATTGTCAATATTTTGTCAATAAAGTTTTATCAATATGTTGCGCGCAGTAAAAGTATAGACTTTTGATTATATAGAGCAGCTGAATGGAGGCCTCTTACGAAACGAGGCTTTTAAAGGCGATGATATTTATTCTTACTTTGTGCCATCAAGCGGAATCGTGTGGATGCAGTGTACAGTGAGGCTTTGCTGATGTGGCGTTAGGAGTTTTATTTCTCAAAGAGAGAAAAAAAAAATACCGCAGCCTGTAATTTGTTGTCCTCAGCTCTGCATTTGTTTCTCGGTCTGATGTAGTCGGCATTAGTTGTATTTCTGAGGGGCTGCAGCGTCTGCTCCGCTCCGGCTACAAAGAGTCCCTACAAGCTTTTGTGAAAGTGCAAATCAGTTTGGGCAATTATCATGCGAGTAATATGAGGGGGGGAAAGGGGATGCATTGCCCAGTGGTCCACTTTAATCTCTTAATCCACGGATCCAAGGGGCCTTGGTTGGACATAATTTAGTACAATCTGACTACCCCTCACGATGCGATAAGGGAAGGTTGCAATGTGCCGCAAAATGGGATCTTTGTTTAAAATCTTGTCTTGTGGGCTCCACCGTGCTGCAAGCTGCTGCTTTGGACTGAACGGGGACTTTAGGACCTCTTCAGGAGCCTGTAGGCTAAACTGTTATTTACAGCAGGAAGCTATTCTCTGTTTACACACAGTAAAACAATGCAGCCACTTACAAAAAAAATCGGACAAATTTAAAGTGGATTATGGTTTTTTCTTCTTCTTGTGAATACATAACAACCACAACCTCGGATTTTTATTTTCTGGTGCAATGTGCATGTGTTTGTTTAATTGTTTTAAACTAAAAGGAGCTGTTTTTGTGGTTTGGGTGGGGGTGTGGGGGGGGGGGGGGCATATAGGGAATTCTTAATCTTATAACTGCAATAAAAATCTTTAGAGAATACCATTAGCTTTGAAAAAAAAAAACTAAAAGCTTTATTACAAACCCAGCTTTGAAATAGGGGGGATTAGAGGACTGAAAGGGTCCCACAATAGTTAGAAGAAAAGGTTTCATGCTAATGAGGTTAATGCCCTTTGTATCTCCGGACTCCACAACTTCATTACTCCTATCTCGGGCAACACCGAGCGGCTCAGAGCTTCACAATCCACTCGAGCTTTTCCCTACCCGGCCTCTAAAGAAGGATTTGATAGCAGTCCTGTTCAAACTAGATAATTATATCTTTTCAAGTTGGAATTAAGATAAAGAAAGTGCAGTGGAGGCGGTGAGCCTTGATCCGCCGCAAACAAATTTGGCGCACTCTCCCCCCCTCTGTGCGCTTGTATGGACACAGGAGACAGGACAGGCTTCTCATTAGAGGCTGGCACAGTTTGATTAATTTAAAGGCGTTTGTTTTTAATCTGGGAATATCTATGGTTGTTTTTTAAATGTAGCGGCAGCTCTATTTATGGAAATACATTATTTTATTTGTTGCGGACATGATAATGAGAATTTAGCAGGTTGAGCAACACAATTCAAAACCCAAATTTACCAAAATATTCTAACGCTTAATGATTCCGTATTCTGAAGGCACCTGTCCAAATATTTAAATGAGAAAAAAAGATATATGAGTTGTAAAAAGCATTTTAGAAATTGGTCTCGGTCCAAATAATCCAAAATGCAAAATAATAATAATAATAATAATTGCGCATGTACGTTGCAAACCACAGAGCGTGGTTAATATAGATGCTTTCTCTGCGTTTTAAAAATTAAATGCGCCATTCTTTTACGATCTTGGCTCTTATAATAAAAGGACGATCAAGCGCAGTTTGAGACTAAGGTCACATGAATATTATCGTTCCAGGCAGAATTCAAACAGTGTGTGTGTGTGTGTGTGTGTGTGTGTGTGTATTATGATGTGAAGTGGGCCCTCGCACATCAGATCCCTCTCCCACACGCTCGTGCTGTGCGTTAAGGGCCGGCTGTGGGGACCTTTGGTGACCCGCTTATCTAAACTTAAGCTGCTGCGCTCTGTCCAGGGGCCAAACTCTCCATAAATCATCACAGCTCCTGAACAGTTGGATTATTCCTCAAATATTCACGGCCGAGACAGTTTGGGACGTTTTGGACCTATAAGCCCCGCGTGCATGAAACATTTAGTCTGCAACGTGAAATGATTATCCGTCATTGAAAAGAGTAGTCGGTCCTATCAAGTGACCCCACTGACCCAAAACCTCTAATCTGCAATTAGTAGGTATAATTACGTCCGTTGACACCGCTAATGTGGATAGCGGCGGTGGGAGGGAACCGGAGGAAGTCAGGCTTCGTGGTAGTGCTGGAAGTCAATAATTGATCGAGCTGAAATATCTTAAGCCGGGAGAAGTGGCTGTTGAAAAGGATGGATAGTTTGTCAACACGCTGCAGCTTTTCTAATTTCATTTCATCAGGGTAAAAGAAAATGCTCGTGAGCGGGCACCTGTAGGCCGGGCCTGTCACAGAGCCACGTCAGGACTAACTTGATCTGTCCCGTTTCTCAAATTGCCTCTGAAATTGATCCTTGAAACGAGAGAATGAAGCCCACACAATTCCCTTGGCCTTGACATAAGGTGCAGCGATAAATATACAAGACTAATGAGCAATTACTATACAATCACCCTTCAAATGGCTTACATAATAATAAATTAAACATCGGAGCCTCGGATTGGGTTTCTTTCTTTATTATTAATAACGAGGGAGGGTTGTTTGCAGCCACGATGTGCACTGATGATTATGTTTTCCAAACGCAGCAATTTTCCAATTCGCCATCGGGAGCAGTCAGCACTTATTGACTCGGACTGACTAATTAATTCACTGACCGTCTACTGGCATTAACGCAACTGCGCAGACGCAAAGATGAATATAGTTTAAAAAATGTCTTTATTGTTATCGATTCGCTATTATTTCTAATTTAGATTTTGAAGCAGATGATGCGTTCAAATGCATAATTAAAAACACAGACACTCACACGGTGATCTTAAACGCAGCGTTCATCCGCCTGCTGCGTTCAATGACATAAATCGTCGTCGTGAAAGCCTAAAATCTTAGCTTAATTGGGTTAGACAATGTATTGTAGTTAATGTTGCGTCTAAAAGAAACTAAATTCAAATTAAGGCAGTAATATGTAAATAATATATAATATACTTTTGAATATTATTTATTTTGCTGCCCCTGCACTGATTAGCTTGCTAAGTGTCCCTTTTTTTTCTAAAAATTCTCCATCACAATTAATGAATTCAGAGCAGGGTTCCAGCTTGTAGACACAAACACACACACACACACACACACACACACACACACACACACACACACACACACACACACACACACACACACACACACACACACACTAAGAGGCTAGCACCAAAATTAATGTGATTGTTAATAGATGAACGAAGCCTAAGAGCCACATTACAAGCTTCTCTGACAGACCTGTGCAGAGGCTCCATTGCCCACATTCACTGAGGTCACCACACAGACAACATACGACCAAGAGATGTCGCAGACCTACAAGTGATAAACGGCCATTTCGCAATGAAATATTCATCGAGAGCTGCAAATCAGGAAACACTAAACTTTTTCCACCTGCACAAGCGTCTCTTTCTCCTTCTGTCGGCCTTCTTCTCGGCCCCAGAACGCGCTCCGCAGTCTGCAGACGCCTCCAGCATCTGCCTGAACTCGGCCTGCACAGTCTAAGCTCAGTTTGGGAAGCCTCAGAAAGTTTAAGGCCTTCATTAGCTGTTTTTTCCTCTTATTATTTCCAACTGGCTGCAACAGTAAACATGCCTTTTTTTTAATGCATTCTTATTCTTATGACCTGCTGCTAGCCCACAGATTCCTAAGGTTTATTTTCTTTAATGACAGGGGGAATTTGGGCTGTAATGTGATGCAGTTTCATTTGCATATAAGTGCTTCCCACACATGCACCAGCTCTGAAGAGAGCAATTGTGGACCCCCCCCCTCCCTCCTCCTCTGAAGTTCCAAACATTTTATAGGTTGTATCTGCGACCAGCATTCCCCTCAGTGCACTAATGTATAACATATGGCGGACTGTACACCTGATAAAATACCTCAGGGGCCCTGCAGTTTGGAAAATCCTCAATTCGCTCCCTAAATAAAACAAACAATGGCCCCACTAAATATATCACATGTGCCTGCTGAGCTATTCTGTGTCTCTTGACCTGCGAGTCCCCTCCCACATCATCAGCACTGATACGGGTCTATCTGCTTGCTGGCCAGTGCCGTGGCTCAACCAGCAGGTCCTTTTGAGAACAATATCACCGATTTGAGAAGCTCCTGTCTTCACCTGCTGCAGGCTAAACTGGTTGCAGGAGCACGGCTTGCTCTCGTGTCTGGCTCTGCTAAACCCACGCGAAAGGCGTCCATGTTTTGTGTTGCTCCATGTCAGGATATGATCACATCCAATGGCATTAGCTCACATCTAAAACTGGAGCCTTAGTCCACTTCTCTCCTGCTCTTTCATCTCTGTGAAAGTGCAGTAAATGTGGCTACGATTAGAGCTGAAATGTAATATAGCTGCTAGTGTGTGGGTTATTGAACAGACAGGTGAAATTGTGGGCACCTGTTCCTCTGTCCCTGCTTTGCACCCCTCTGAGCTTCGCTGTGTCTCCCCCTCTTGGTAGCTGGGAGGGAGAAAAGTCAACCCCCCCCCAAAAAAAACATGGAATATCAAGTTTCTGTGGGCCGAGTCTGACGGCAGTTGAGTGCTTAGTGTCTGGAAAGTGAGGCTGCATAAAATACTAGTGGTGGAGTTCTTGGACAGGGGCTTGTGTGCACATGGATAGTGGACGGTGCATCGCTTTCCCTTATTGCTTTTCAACATTAGAATCATCTGAGCCTGTGACACATATTTAAATAGTCATTTTAGAGATTTGGATTTCTCATCAAGGGCTTTTCAATAGATTGGTGTTGACTAAGTGAAACATAAAACAAAAATAAACCCAGCACCAGTATATACTACTCATTATATAGCCATATATGTGTTCTAGTTATTTTGCTCTTGAAGTGCTTGTGATAAGTTATACACATGATTTTGCTGAAAACGTTTTGCTTATGGTTTAAATGATGCAATGCTAACTGATCTTCACTGTGATCTTGTTGATTAGTACATACATGTTTTTGTATAATTCATTATACAATATGTATTTGTATTAATTAAAAACAGCACTAAACTCTTGCAATATATCCATATATATTGCATATATATATTGATTTATCTTATTTTTAGGGACAAGTCGGGACCAATGACCCCATAGCCCAGCACTAGAGATAGAGTACAGCTGATCTATTCTAACATTTAGTTCATAAAAAGCAGTGGAATACACAAACAATACAATAAGACAACAATGATATGATGAAAATACCATAACAATTACTAAATACTTGCCTGACAACATGTACCAACATGTGGTGCTTTTTGCAATTATAACTTTCCGTAAACCCCAAAAATGTATCCAAAATACTGCGGATAAAGCCTTTTTTAATACGCATCATAATTCACTATGTTGTGACTGAAAACAAAATCAAAGACTGAGACAGTGCAGAAAAAGTCTAGCTTAAAAATATTTATTTTTTTGCGCAAATTAAAAATATTGACCAGTGATTTATATTATTTTCTATTTTGATGAAGACATTCTTCCCTGTATAAACTTGAGAATGACAAGTAACACTTACCAGAACACTTTATTCTCTCTGAAGCCTAATTTACAACAGACAGCATTCATAACACACAAGCGGGGGGGGTTTTATGACATGACATGATAATTCATGAAGTTTCAGCTTCGCCACAACTTCATGCAGCATCTTCATGAATGCTGACCCAACTCGTACGCCAACTCTCGTTAGCTCTCAATGTAACACTGAAGTTATTTGTGGCATCGAGGCAAAGCCGTGCCAATTCTCTGGTCAGTGCTGCCATAATACCCTCCTTCCCCTGCACAACATGCGCTTGAAGTAGACTAATATTCACAAACAGTATTTTCTGTGGGATGGGGGCTGCGTGGGCATCTCTTGTGCGTTTGTGGGTACCTCTGCATTCTCTGCTCGTGGCGTAAAAAATGCTGTTGGACAAAATAGTCAGTGGGTTTGTTTCAACAAATCGGAGGCCCTGGGTTTTGGCGACAAACATTTCGACTGTATGTTCAGCACACAAACACCTAACTAAAGAAGTGGTTTTGTCGTCATGACCCCGAGGACTGAAGGCCGCGACTCCAGCAAGAGATGAAGCACAAAGTTGGACACAAAACATGGAAGTAATACACAGAACGCGACGTTGGAAAAAACAAGAAAGAGTATGTAGCTTCTTTCCTTGGGCGGCAGATGTTCTTGAATTTCCTGTCATAAAAAAAGTGCAGCCATGTGTTCAAAATGTGTTGCAGTGCGCTGATGTGCCTGACATCTAAACACAGTGATGTGGAAAGAGAAGAAAAGCCATTTGGTTATTTGTTCTGAGCATAAACATGGGGTTTCAATATGGCTGCTCCACAGAGCTGGAGCATTGCTTGACAGGCGGGCGTAAATGATTGGTAGTAGTAATTCAGGTTGTGACATCTATTATGGGCCAGTGAACACCTTAACACCTCCACAGAGAAACTAACCCAAATTATACTTGCTAATCATTCACTCCCATTCACCCATAATGTTCTTCCTCCACGCTGCTGAGCTTAGCCATTGCAGGAGAAGGATGCTAACATTGTCTAACGATCTCAAGTGGAGTTTCCGAGAGCGGCCTTCTAATTAATAACAAGCATAACTTCTTGCGGAGGGTTTATGTAAGCTTAAGGTGAAATAATTACTCCTCCAGCGGGGGCAGCCGCACTCCTCGCACACCGGGGGACTTTGAAGTCGGAACCAGCGATGGTTGGGAGCTCTTCAACATCGGCGGTCGTGCAGCACTCCATTATGCATTAGCAGCAACTGAGATGTGCTCTGTGCCTCACCTGGCTCTAACTGCCGGTAATGCTCACTGGCTGAAGTGGCATCTGCCATACAATTGGATGCAGTGTGAACATATGAACTCCAAATGCATGTAAGCCCACAGAAATGACTGGCAGGTGACTTTGATGATGTGTGCATCACCTTCTCAGATTAACGATTCTGGACCAAAAGACAGCGGTAAGAAGACAGAAGTGTAGAACATATAAATAAGGTAATAGCAATATATATTTATTTTCAAGTCCCATCTCACTGTAGCTTTTGTCCT
Organism: Leptoclinus maculatus; assembly: GCA_032191485.1. Lineage (NCBI taxonomy): Eukaryota > Metazoa > Chordata > Actinopteri > Perciformes > Stichaeidae > Leptoclinus > Leptoclinus maculatus. The sequence goes on from JAVDOI010000016.1 coordinate 15,717,387, forward strand.
TCCCTCCCCCCCCCCCGGGCAGTCCTATGTGTTTATAAGCGAGGTATAATGGTAGCGGGGTGTGTAAGTGCTGCAGGTTATTTTGTATTTGGAGGTGAGGACATGGCAAATCAGACCACTTCACACATGAAAGGCAGTAGCAGGTCCATTTAATTCTCTCTTACCCTGGATCTCGCTGTCCTTTTAGGGGGACTCCAGAGGCTAGTTAAAAGGTGTCTGATTCTCACCATGAATCTAATTAGATCTCTGACTGAGGTCTTAACATCTCCTTTGAAAAGAAAAAAAAGAAAAAAAAGAGAAAAAAAGAAAGGCACGGAGGAGTAAGGTGCTAAAGCCCCTACCCCTCGCCTCCACTGCACCTTGGCCCGAGCCGTCCCCTGCTCCCTCCCTTTCTGGTGAAAAACAAAGTCCTGCAGGCTAATGAAGTTTGTAATTAGGAAGATTCTGTCAGGCTGAATGTGTAATTAGGACGCGGTCTCTCAGGGGTGTTAATGGTGGTCAGGCAGAGCACAGGCTGCATGTATGGCCTAAGAGAGCACCCTTTCGTACCTCACCGGGAAACGAAAGTGAAAGAGGAGGGCTCGTTTTCTGTCTGTTTTCTTTCAGAGAGAGGGTACACGGTGCCGGTGGTGCACTTGCTATATACAATAACATTTATGTTAAATATGTGCAATGTCATTTTAGATCGGAAACAAATGCTAGCAGGACTGCAGGAGATGGCTTTCTTGCTTATTGCTTCCAGATGATGGTGTTTACATCTGTCTATGGGAAACATGACTGCATTTGTTAACCCACTTAATTTGCTATGAATTTCTGACGCGTTGTGAAATCAGATATCATTTGAGGGAAACGGCTGCGGGACAGGACCACGCTCTGTTCTCGGTGAAGACATCTCCGTTCTAATTATCACATTTACTTCAGATTGGTTGACTGTGCTGCTGATAAAGAAAGTTCACCTGGCCTCAATTAACTATATTTATCTCAGATTATCCCTCCACGAGATTTCTGCTCTGGCGAAAAGATTAGCGTTATTAAGAGTCGCATATGCAGGATGAATACATTTTCAGACAAAGTGACATCTCTTAAGGATGAGAAATTAAATCAATGAAACGGGAATCAAAAGGAAGAAGCTGGGTGTTCTTGGGATTCTCCAGCAGCGCCCATTTTAAAAAAAAATTCTGCTGCAATATGACAGTTTACACCAACTGATATGCTCTTCATTTGGACAACAAATTGAAAATTACAGTTGATGATTGTTTAACTCTCATCTGAAGTTAGGTAGATTGCCTCAGCAAAACATGGTAGAACAGTGGTGAGATTTACTTAAATTTGCTATTTGGATTTGCAGTAATCTGATTGGTATGAAAATGCACAACGGGTGTGTTCAGACACTAAGATAGAGACCACTATCACCCCTAAAGTAAGGACACTAGATGAGCACAGACAGAACAGACAGGAGCAGATTAGTGTGTTTACAAACCGATGTTTTTGACAGATACAGTAGAAGGAGCCTCTTCTTCAGAGGTGGATCTCTGTGATCTCGGGTTAACCTCGACATTCTCTAAAATCATTTACACAGTTCAGACTGGGAAGTGTCCCGCTGCGAGGCACAACACCTGGGCTTTGAACCCATGACCTCACATCTGAGCGCTCTCGCTGAAGCCCCTGCTGCCTCCCGGTCAGCTGGAGGATCAGCGTGGACAGACAGGCCCAGAAGTCTTCATTTCCTGTTTCGCCTGCAACCAACCCTTCTCAAACTACAAAAAAAAAATAAAAAAATGCTACCTGTGTTTCAGGTAATATACATCAACATAACCAAGGTATGACCTCTGTGAGGACAAGTCATGTTTTCGCTGCAAACCAGTTTGAATTGACCAGCTGAATTGATAGCTTTTGATGCGATCATTCCAGATTCTGTGCTATATATTCAAACATGAGTGAGTTTGTTTTCCTCCCTTAGACACAAGACAGATCTGAGCTGCCGACTCATTACAGGTTAAGTAGAACAGGTGTTTGTCAGTTTCAGGCAGACCTACGTGGATGAGGCCTTTTCATGTCGGCTACTTCCTCACACATTAGTCTTCCGCCAAATTGCTCAGAGTGGAGGCTTTGCCCGGCCCATCCCTCACAGTCCACCCTGACCTCGCTCCCCTCCGCGCTGCAGGCAGGGCTGGAGATAAAAAAAAAAAAAAAAAGGCTGAAAAACGGCTCTAGGAATCCTAAATATTAGTGGTTGTAAATCAGCCCCCAGTGGCCTATGAATAGCAATTATCTTTTTTGCACTAATAAATCCCCCCAGTCACAGATAAGATGGTTTCCCTTCCTAACCTGCAGTAAAAAACAGCTAAGTATTGAGCAAGCAAAAATGGGAGGGGTGCAGCAAATAAATGAGGGCTCTTTAGCTGTGGATTACACTCAGTCATGAGAGGAAAATATGTAGTCTTTTGTGCTGGCGGTGCCACAACATGGTGTATAAACTGAGAGGGGAAACGGCGCATGATCACAGGACTTTGGGAATTCAGATGATATCAAGCTAGAGCTCTTATCAGCCTTATCAATACCTGCTAAACATGACTCACTTCAGTGCACAGTGACTTTCAGCTGGCGGAAGTGCTGAGATTTCCCGAAAATGTCACTGGAGGGGGGGGGGGTGAGTGGAGGCAAGGTGGTGAATGATGGCTATATTGATCTGATAGCAACATTCTTTGATTTCTATCTACAACAGGTCAACATGGACAAGGTTTAGCTATTGTGGAGCGCTATACTCTCAACCTATTGAACTGACCGTCCTTCAACCAGAACTACAAAACAACTCCCTTCTCTCCTCCGCTTGCTGTTACCACTGAGAATAGGTTCATCTGAACCTCTGCACTCCACTGGGATTTACGAGGCCACATGGTCATCATCTATATAGGAGAAAAACACGGCAATCAGCAGCGGTGGAGCTTTTTTTTCCTCTACGAGGTGACTGAACCCTTATTCCATGTAAAGACTTAAGTTAACCTCATTAAGCTCGCTCACACACAAGATACATAATTATCCCTGAGAGGATAGCTAGTGCTAATACAAATTAGAAAGATAATTAAGCCACTGAGACTGGCCATTGCATCTCCCAGAGCATTGGACCCATAGAACCATTATGGTGAATTAGAGCCTTTGTTTATAGTCACAACAACAGCCTTTTACCAGTGGCCATGTTTGTCAAAAGTCCCATATAACCTGGGTTCAAGTTTACCACGCTTCGTTTGGACACATGTGATGCTTCAGTTTCGGGAGCATACCTCGCACAGGTGTTTACGTTGCAGAGGAGACGCAAGATAATGTGAATTCCTTTCTCTCCAGTGTCAGGCAGGACGACGTCTCAACGCCCTATACCTCGCTGAAAACAAAGAACCCGGAGTCTGCTTGGGAGAAGTGCCTTTGGGGCGCTCATAAAAAAATCAATCTAAATGACAATTCACCTCTGTAGTGTGCAATGCATCTGGTGCTCTCCGTAACAAGACCGTTTAGTGCCCCGAGAAGCATTGCGGCTACTTCAAAGACGCCTTAAATGCCTCCTCAAGCTAGAGGAAACATTTCTCTCTTTGCCTTTTTTTGCGAACGCTCAGTCACACAGGAGCAATAAATCGGGATGATTTCGACATTCCTCCTCAGATCATATGATACTTGAACGGCGGAGTAAAAACTCGAACCTCTCCAGTCTGTGAGCAACAAACATATGTGTGAGCTGCTCGGTCTGGTCTCTCTTGCAGCGTCACGATTAGATCAGGGCTGGACGTTTTGCTGAAAAGTATGTTGAGAGAAAAAGTCAAGCGCACACAGCTGGATGCATTTTAGACCCCAATTCCCTCTTGTCATAGGAAGAGCCCACGCTGCGTAAGGCCTAAATGAAAACGCTGTTGCGTTTGAGTGCACGTTGGGAATTGGAGGGAAATTGTTGCACAGACTTCAGCTATGCTTTAAAAATAATACAAAAATGCAGCGATACAGCGTGATGTCGAAAAGTATTTTGGATGTCTACAGAGGAGAGTTTTTTTTCTTCTTTTTTTCCTATAGCCTTCATGGTGAGGGGAGTATGAAGTGGAGGAGCATGCTGCTGGGTGTGTGCCAGCTCTGCCTCCTGTGGTTTCACGCATAACAACCTTGCATGTGCACAGCTCTGAGTAAAGCATTGATTTAAGAGGGCACTTCTTCTTTCCACAGCTTTAGCAAAACAAGCCCCTATGTTTGGATAGACCCGGTAAGCAGCTCACTGACCTGAGCAATGGGTCAGATTAAGTTAGACCAGACCCCCCCCCCCCCCCCCCACCTCCAACCCTTCCTCCCTCCCTTCTTCCCTAACGGCCCAATGCAGAATGAGGAAAGGGAAAGTGCTCTTCAGGGCAGGGGGCCTGCCAGCCAGGTCAGGGGAGTTGCTCAGGAAAACAGGAAACTGACAACGGAGACAAATGATAGGTCTCACCCAAGCATTTTGCCACAAAGGTTGATCATCCATAATTGGTCTAAGGGTAGTACTTAAAAAGAAAAGGTCTGATACAAGTCTTGTGAGATTGAATCTTAAAACAGAGCAGTTTATATTCTCTATTTTCTACTGTTGAACCACTCCAGGTAAATCTGTTACCACTACGCAAAGTCAGCGATGAACCCAGGAAATGAACCTATAAAAGCGCTCGTACAGTTTGTCATAAACACAGCAAGCCATCTGTTTTAATCCGCCATTAAAAGAAACATTAACTTTGCGTGTGTTTCTGCAACATCACAAAGCAAACACATCTGATATTATCTATTGACCCCGCTGTGACTGAGACTTTTCACAAATAAGTTAGTTACATATTTTCTCTGGACACGCTGGAGGGAGGATTGTGTGTGTGTGTGTGTGTGTGTGTAAGTAAGGGGAGGTGGTTCGGAGCAGGGAAGCTGCTTTTGGCCAAAGGCAAAGATAAGCGAAGGGGAGTGGAGGTGGTGGTGGTGGTGGTGGGGGGGGGGGGAACACAATGGATTGAGCCAGGCAATCAATGAGCGATCTGGGGCGGTGTTTAGTGGTGCTGTAAGATCTGCTAAACTAGCCCTAATTTCCCCTGTTGTAGGAGATGTGTGAGTTGAGGTGGAAAGGGGCAGGAGGAGGGGAGGCCTTTGGTCTGTCAGAGTGGAGTTAATCTGAACCCGGGGCAGCACGTTCACTTTTGATGGAGGCCAGAGATAGGACTCCGAAAGGCGGAGGAGGAGGAGGGCTGGGAGGATGAAAGATCACCCACACCTGCGAGGGGCTGCCGAAAGTTACAACTCACTCAAAGAGGCCTTTCTACCGCTGCTCCATTTGTCAAGGATGATGGGGGCAATGGCAGTGGGAGCTTCCCTCCATTTCAGTTTTTTACTGGTGGCTCATCATATGCACTCGCAGCCACGGGATGAAGATTACATTGATTTGTCTTCTTCACCCGTAAATCTTTTCCAAATGCAAATGAATTGCATGTTTTTTTTCCCCGTCTGTCTGTAAAGCAGCTGTGAATGAAGTTGTATTGAGTTCAGTACATTCCGGCCTTTCTCTATTTAATAACACTATCACAACTAAATTAATTTAACAAACAGGACAAAAAGCGAAGCAAATAAAATGTTTTCACCACCACCCCATGTTTGATTCACCGTGGCCCCTTTTTGGTTTCGAGAGGTGTCTGTGTACAAAACCAACAATAATCCTCTTGGACAGAAATATGAAGCCCCCCCCCCCTTGAGGTTTGCACTCTTTGGCCCTGCATCTTCCTTTCGTGCACTAAAAGATTCATATGTGCCATCAAGAGCTTTCGCTGAACTTATGTAGCCAGAATGATTAAAGCTCTCACTTTCTTGCGCCATAAAACACAGAGGTCCAGAGCAGTCGGCTCCGTCTCCACAAACCACGGCATCATAAACAATTATCATAAACAATAACTCACTGCTGCGAGGATTTATCGCGTAACTTCATCAGCCTTGAAATGAGGATGAACACGATGTCGGAATCAATTAGCGTGTCAAAGTTAGAATCGTTCATTTCTTAAGACTTTATGTCGGTGGCGTGTTAGCATGGTTCTTTATTAAAGTCAGCAACTAGCCATCTTTTCTAAGTGCATTATGGGTCGGTCACGCTGTATGTGGTGAGTGGTTGCAAACTCAGGTTCTCAATAAGGATGGGAGGAGAGCATTAATCCCCCTCTGTCTGTTTCATCTGGCCTTTTTGCTCTCTGCCAGGGTAAAGCTCTCGCCTCAGCTGGCAGCTCAGACTGCGCCGGGAGCACAGCACATCTGGATCCGAGGCTGAGGGAGGGACAGTGTGTGTGTGTGTGTGTGTTATGTATATAGACGGAGAGCTTGTGTGTTGTGTGTTGGGCAGGTGGGCAGTACTACATGTATGGGCATATCCTCTGAACTATGAAGAAAATGCCTTCTGTGTCCCAACATGACGGGGTGAATTCCCAGCGAGAGGCAACTGCTCATAAACAAAAACATATGGTGGAGCGAAGAATCATAAAGATTTTGTCTCCGCTGTGCCAGAGTCCCACCGAGACTTAAGTATCAACTTAAGTCAAAGAATGAGTGCTCTCTGTGAGACAGCGAATCTGTAAATTATTATCCTGACAAGGGGGAACGAGAAGGAGAACAGGGCCAGCTCCCAGTTGGCAGTGAAACCGATTGTGCTCTACATGCGTGTACATTTCAAGCGAGTCATGCTAATCGTGCACTCTTGCTAACATATTGAGATGTTTTACAAGTGAAAGTGCTTGCTTTGACGTTCCTGCTACACACATTAGCGTGGAGGATCTTCGACGCTGCAAAGTGCTCCCTCTCCTTGAGGGCCTCACATGTGGATTATTTTTGTGGAGTGCTCTGAGCGGGACCAGAAATTCAAGTTCCTTCTCTCGGCTATTCTAATGAGACTCTGTTCAAATATAGGCGGGGGAATTGCTCGTGCCATATATAAACAAAGCCAAAATTATTGTGTTTGACAAGTGAACTAAAGGAGGCCTGTATGTGCACATCGCCGGTGTTAGCAGTGGCTCGAGGCTCTTTGTTGAATAGATGGGAGAGAAAATGTAGGACCGCTAACAGGTCAGCGACTATCCACCGAATAATGGCAGAGTGTTGTGAAAAGCGAGTGAACCAGCCGCTCATCGATCACGTTTCACGCTCTGGGGCAATTAAGATTGCTTTAAAGTACGTCAAGAGCATCTGAACACGACCAAAGGTTAGAGATGGAGCCGTCTCGACCCTTCACACCAAAGCCGCGGAAGTATGAGCGCTCATCGCCACGCAGTTTAGCGCCGCGTAGCCAACAGCAGTCACACACACGAGGCAGTGGAAAATAATAGGCATCTTTACACCCTCTCTAGTCCTTCACACCCGCATGCCATGTCTTTAGTTCTAAACTGGACGAAGTGGTGATCTTGGCAAGAAACAACATTCAAAAGACCTGGTTCCCGGAACTGAATCACCTGTAGGAGGCAGCTCATCATTTCTGTTGTCCGTGTTTTTGAGAGAGGCACCATTTTCGTAGTGATTGTGAACGGCTAACTGGTGGTGCTGGGTGTGCGAAAGTGTTGCTGGGGTATTCCGCCACATGGAGGGCAGACCAATTGTGTGTACAGCACCGTCTCTGCAGGGATTAGTGGTGCCATTAAGTGGCGATGAGTTGCGGTGGGGGGGCCACATCCCCTGCTCCCTCATTAAATCGCCGGCAGCTGCCCTTTATCACAGCTCTGCTCCGCCACCATACTGTACCATCAGCACCCATGGTGCCAGTCTAGGACCCCCTGACCTTCATGAAATCTCGTTTGGTGGCTTTCAGGAAGTTTAATTGCAGGCTATTGTGAGGCTCACACAGATTTTGTCTCAGGGTTTGCGTGCATGTGCACTGTGTGGTGTATTTCTTAACATAAAAAGCGACTGGGTGTTGAGATGTAGATGGTGCAAAAGCAGTTGAATATCGGGAAACTATTTTTCACCCTTAATATATTACTGTACAATGTTGACAATGTTGTTATTCTCTCTTTCTTCTGTTACAGATCATTTATTTAGTCGGGGATGTTACTTTGCGGTGGATTGTGTCTCACCACTCAGCAGGTGATGTGTGAACATGGAAGCTAGGATTGATTTGTTCTGTCCACGCAACGACGTGACAATGATCATCACAGCAAAAAACTGTCAAGCGTTTCCAAGAGCTGCCTCTTCTCTTAAAGACACAGCGCTGTCGTAGCTCTTTAATCCATTACAACAATGAATCCTGCGACCGCTGTTTTAAGCGCGGATGAAAAAACAAAGAGTGTGTGCTCCTGTGTGTGTGTGTGTGTGTACCACACAACGGTATGTGCAAAGAAATCAAAAGGGATCCATAAATATTCCTGGGATCTAAACGGCTTTTGAACAGAGGAGATGGGTGTGTGTTCAAACACAACCCAGAATGCATTGCCTTAGGCTGTGGCCGCGGGGCGGAGATGGGTTGCTCTGTAGACAGAGGGGGAAAATAGTGGGTGGGACAGGCAGTAATGACAAGCTCTTCCCGAAAAACGCCCACTTTTGTGAAGTTTGTCATTTCCTTAAGGCATAATTCATTTCTGGAACCATCCAGGACGTGAATTTCAACCTTTCTTTTTTGAATATTTTGGACATGATGAAACATATACTATCTGTACCTGGAGGATCTTTCTCTACATAAGCAATTCAACATGTCCGCTGTAATCCCTAAAAAGCACCGTAATAAAGAGACAAGCAGTAGAGTCCGAGTCCGTTTAGTTTCAGTAGGTACAGAGTTACAGAGTACAGCAGCCCAGCGCCGGCCTCGGGCCCCTGAGGCGACGGAGCCGAGGTGAGGCCTCGGAAATACAATCATACACACATGGATTTGGGGAAATTAGAGTTTCACGTCAATGTAAGCATTTACAGGTGGTAAATATCCCGTTGGATTTCACAAATGTAAAAGCTTAAGCATTACACCCACAGGCAGAGCAGACGAGCTCAAACACGCACATTAATGTCGGAAGTGATTTAGTTTTCAATGTTATGCGATTCAGTTGTAATTTTTTTGTTCACACCTTTAGCTAAATAATCGACTACATCTTGAAACAAAACACAATTTCACTGACACGCCATGTGAAAAAAATACAAACTGTGATGTGCAATCTGTGGCAATCACCAACTCAACCGGTGGGTAAATAACTGAAATCTCTAACCTATGTCAATTTCTGGTATCTGCACCATGGAATATGAGTCTAATTTCAAGCTAATTAAGATGATCTCTTTCCTATTTATTTTTTCAATTTACGTGCCTTCTCAGGAAATATCGTTTTCCATACATCACCCCTGGAAATAGTTAAATCAAATTTGTATCCCTTGAATCGGGTATATCGCAAACCTGATTGCATCTGCAAATCCACCTATTTTCTGGGGTTTGACTTTAGTCATGCTTTGTGGAATTACATGGCCGAGGACGGCGGCGCATTTGAGACAACAGAATTACGTTGGTGTTGGCTGAAGTAATCGCTCATTCACAGTGTTAAAAGTTTCCGCTGCCGCCTGAATTTTGTGACGTTTTCATTGTGGTGGAACCGAGATTGTGAAGATGATCGCTGCCACTCAGCCCCTCCAATTTGTTATCCGGTGCGTTGCCATTTCCTGGAGAGCTGTTGTAGTTAAAAGAGAATAACAGCCATAATGGAGATCTCTATCCAAGGTTGCATATCTTATCGAGAGGCTTGAAAGATCAAACAGTCAGTCAAACATTTGGCATTCCTCACCGGGTTTCTTTTGATCTCCAAAGGTGTTGTCTTCATACCGCCATGAAGATGTTAACATTAATACTGTCAATGCAATTGGTCATATTCTGTCTGCCTTCAGGGCCAAGGCCATATTCATTTTATGCAGAACAGCCCAAAGAAAGGATCAGACCTTTCGTAACATTGTTTAAAAAGTGAAAATGTATCAAATGTGTAGGAATCACAAGGTGTAGCTGCACAGCTAAATGCCATTCGCTTCACCGGAGCTTTTATGGGGAGCAGTTCCAGACCATAAAATAAAGTTTTTCTGTTAGCTCACTTGCAATATACAGTAGTTCAGTCTGACGATAAAGACTATTCTCTATGTTTTGCCATTTAAAAAAATATTAATAATATGTTATTTTAACAAAAACATATTAAAATCTTGCGTTACCCACTTTGTGGGACTTTATTCGGTAGTGTGTAAATAGTGTAAATAAATTAAATTAAAATGGCAATGGTTAACATTTTGACAGAAATAGGTCTTATCATTGACTTGGCTTGCATCACCTTGCTTCTGTTCAGATGGAAGCAGCTATTATCTGGCAAATGATTCTCTCAATCGTAGAGAGTATTAATGACGACTGTAACGCATGCCCAATCACTTCACAGGAAAAATTATAGAGGATTATTTCTGAAAGGCAGAAAAACATGCCGCTTATTAAATAATTTCTCTTCCCCCCCCCCTTCTTCATGCTTTTCATGGGTGGTCAACAGTAATCAGTTTACCGTCTGGCTCTTTCAGGGTGTTAAGACATCCACTTTTCATTTGCACAAACACTATGATAGTTTCAAGCACCCATTTAAATTAATCCCCCTTAAAGTTTTGTGCAGTCCCTCTAGAAAAAAAAAACACACCCACTTTTAATCTGAAACCTATGGTGTTTTTTTTTGTGAAAAAGGATTTGCCAATAATTCTCATTGGCCTGCATCCCCCCCCCCCCCTCCCCCCACTTAGAGAAAACACATCTGCACCCTTTTTGAGCACACCCATGCAGACACACACACACACGCTGACGCACACAAACACACACACACACTGTATAATTTATAAAGCCTAAGCTCTTTCAATACTCCAAAATGCCAGATAAACTTTTCTCATTTGCTCCTAATTTGGTCACGCAAGATAATGCCAACATCTGAAGGCTTTTTAAACTGCTTTTTAAAACGCATTCCTGAAAGGAGCTGGCACCGGCACCTCTGCACCTTGTCAGCTTCAATAATTATTTCCAATCCGGAGCTAGCCCTTAATGTGCTGATTAATCCAGCCCTCTCCTTGCTGTGAGATGCATTCAGCTCCATTAATTTTTCAAAAAGGCCTCACTCTGTCTTTGCTGGGAGCCCTGCAGATGTCATGGCCGTGGCGGAGAAAGCCATTAGAAGTTAACACCTCCCACTCCCCAGAGACTGGCATGGACTTTCCCCTCCCTCATTCTAATGCCAAGCAGCCGCATTGTGGACGTCAGCTGCCAGGCCTGGCATTCCCTGAACTTGGACATCACCATCTAAGCACCCCCCTCCTTCACAACAAAAAAAAAGGAAAACAGCCCTAATAAGAGCGGTTGGAAGAAACCAACATAATGAGAAACGAGGCTATGGCTCAGTCTCTCACAAGCAGCGCCTTTGCTTTCATTTGTCTTGGGGATATTTAGGACTGGTGGAGATCTCATGTCGTGTGTGTCACTGTTCTTATCCAAACTCTCAGCTCAGAGACTCCCAGCCAGGTTTCAGATCAGCCTCTGTGAAAAATGTCCTTTAGAACAACTCGCTCACCAGCGTGTTCGAATTCAAAGCGATTTGAAATCTGTGCTCCAACCTCCTCTCACTCCAGAGCTTTGTGCACCCCCCACACTCCCCCTCCCTCCCTTCTGCAGACTGGTTACAAGCTGTCTCAATTGAGGAAATCCCCCCCTTCAACCAGCTTTTATCTGCCGATAGGTAGGTGAATGGTGGAAATTAGGATTCCTGGAGAGACTTGGGATGGAGAGAATAGAAACAAAGACTTCCCCATGTCGGGAACCGATGTCTCTTTTTCCACTGCTTTTCCCTTTCATCCCAAGGGCTCCTGTCAGACAGAGGGAAGGAGAACGAGAGCACATATAATACCTTTTAAGAGGCTGCCAGTTCTCTCCCATGCGATAAGCTCTGCTCAAATCACAATGGAGTTTCAGGACCCTGCAGTCACCCCACGGTAGGCCTGAGAACACACTCCAGCATACACATCAACACCGATTTGCCAGCCGCTTGAATAACAGCACTGTAACTAACTCGACATACAATGTTGGATCCAACTCGCACTAAAAGCTATGTGTTCTGGGGATCATTTCTTCCAAAGCATCTTTTAGGGTCTGACTGTAGCCTTTTACGTCACGATGGAGCAAAGAAACATTTCAAACATTCAGCATTAGTTGGACAATCATCTGTCGACACCGCGATGCTTAGGCTGCCAATATGGAAGTGTATAACTCCACTCAACAGTGGAGATACTATGTATACAGTATTCTGTATACAATCCCCGCTGCAAAGCATTCAAAAATCTGTATAAACAGAGGCAGTGTCAAAATCCCAGCCCCTTTGAATGTTAATGAGACGGAGGTGTTAGGATGTCAGAAATCTGTCCAATAATGATAACGCTACAACTCCTGTTTACACTGAGCACGCTTCAGCTCCCCAAACCCAAAGTGCAGCCTCATTTACGTGCTAATGTGGGGAGGCAGATAAAGGACGGAGGAGCGATCACATGCCCTGTCAGAGAGTCACCCTTTGAACCATCCCTCATGCCGGTGAAGAGGGGGGAAATTAAAGAGCCTCAGCAGGTTTACCACCTTTCAAACACAACTCTCACTCCACTCAAGTCCTCGCATTTGTGACAGAGAGAAAAATAACCTCTGTGATACACACACACACACACACACACACACACACACACACACACACACACACACACACACACACACACACACACACACACACACAAGCTTTCCGGGCAGGAGTTCACGGTCTTGTTTGTGTACGGGGAGATTTTTTTTTTTTTGACAATTAATCCAAATGATTGTTTGGATGGAACAGAATTAGGCTGAGGTTGATGTAATGTGCATGACAGCGCCAAACACAGCTCTACTTTGTATAAGGCATTAAGTATACACCACGATATTAAATGGTTTTTGGTGTCATATAGTCAGAGTGCTCCCACATTGTTGGACAGTTTGACTTGATAGCATGCTAATTTAACTTTCTGCTTCAATAAAAGTGACGGGAATGAACATTTGCAAGAGAAGAATTGTAAAACAGAGATAAAGTGATGTTTAGGAGCAGACCTGCTTCTCGTCACATATGCTTAAAGGTGCACTAATACATATTTTTACATTGACAATGGGTCAAATGGCAAATTTTATGTGAAAAGGTGTCGCTAATAGTCAACTTGTCCCCGCAATACCTCTCAACTCAACTTTCTGTTATGATTGAGTCTCACCGCTCTCATCGGCGGCGTTTCGGGAGCCTGTAGCTGCCGAGTTGGAAGAGACTAAAAACAGGAGTAGTAAATATTGGACATTCATCAGTTGCGAGAAACTCCATATAAATGCTAATGTTGCTTTGCATCTGCTGAATGTGTAAATACAAAACTGTTCGCGAACACATTTGCAACTTAAAGGGTGTTTACTCCTTGTTGTGTTGCCCTCAAGTGTTCAAAAATAATTATTATAGCAGGTTTAAAGTCATACTGATGACTAAGCTCTGAATAATGTTCCTTTTTTTTGTAGTTTCCAAACAAATTATTTCTTTATTATATTTTCCTGTCACAAGGCAAGTGGTGTGAAATTGTACTACTGTATTAAAGCAGTGAACAATTTCATCAAGGGTGGGTTCTGAAAACCGTCTCCAAAACTGTCCACCACAGAGAACAATACAATTAACAAAGAGGAGGAAACACTCCCAAGACTTTCTTAGTTGTGGTGCTGGAAGTGATGTAGCCACTAAAATTAAAAATTTACTGCAGCACACACATAATTGTACACCATTCTAGTTTGAATGTTTCATCTTCTGACCCCCATGATGACACGTGTCTTGTCTTGAGGCGAGAGATGAAACATTAACAGCGTAATACAAAAAGTGTTTTGACTATTGCAGGAAAGAACTGTGATCTAAACACTCTGTGACGCTGTCTGGACTGTTCCAGTTGAGTAAACCCCACCCATCTGGTGTTCGCAGACGGTCAAAACAAATGAACTACTTGCACACATGATGACCCCGATCTGTTTGGGGTTAAAATAAGGTAACAGAGGACGGATGGAGCTTGTGCGTGATCCGAGCTGCGCCGCCTTTTGAAGGAGTGGCTCTCTCTCGGAGCAGGAAGTGAATTCACAAAGTCGTCATGTAGCGTTTAGGTGCGCTGAAGTCTTGAACAAATATGCCTGGATGTGCTCCATCACCCTGCTCCCCAGCCTGGGCCGTCCCACTAATGAGAGCAGCCAGCTAGGCCACATCAGTGGTGCTGCATTAACTGTTCCCACATGCTGCTAAAATGTAAAGTAAAGCACCTGTAATTTTTCCTCCGTTTGTTAATACTTTACACGCGGGTTTAAGGTCGACGTTACTGAGTGTAAAAGGTTGGCGCGGGCCTGCGGTCACAGTTTGATACTTCTGTTTGGTTTTCGTTCACACCTGCTTACAGTTTTACAGACTTGGACTGCTGTAACTTATAGGTGGTTGTGTAATGTGTTCACATAACTCATAATAACAGCCACATAAAGGCACACAGTCCAACTCGCAGGTCATTTCACGGTGTAATCATTTTCCATCTGTCTGATTTTGTTAATGTAAAAAGAATACTGAAAATATGTGACCGATTGAACATGTCTATTACCGTCGAGGCATGTTATTTTCATCCAACTCTGCATGTTTGCTTTGATTGGCGTCATACAAAACTAAGTGGTTGTGGAAACATGGTTACTTTCCTGACTCAAAAGGGAAACTGCCCACATGGTAAGACTAAGGTTTGATTTGTAAGATTTTTGTTCCCTTTCCTGTAATTCCTGGAAAAGGATCAGTCTCTAAGAGGCATAATGTTGAATAAAATTTCAGTGTAATTATTCAGGGGAGATTTGGAACAGTGGAACATTCAGGCCTTTATCCCATGTATTATGCAGGGAATTACCAGCTAGAGAGCTATCTGCATTTGGCAAGAGGATCTAAACACCCCAAACGGATGAAACAGACAACCTAGAATCTGACTAAATGAAACTTCCCTGTATTTTCATTCACTTTTGGGAGCTGGGTTATTGCTCAAGTTCGATTGTGGATCTATTAGGAGTAAAGAGAGCTGGATATAGCGTTCATTCTGATGAAAGTTGCTCAGCTGCGCGAGAAACAAAAAAAGTTCAGAATATGAAATTCAAATAAAATAAGCTAGATCTTCTGGCAATGTTCCACATCCATGGACCCATAGAACAAGCGCACAAGTGTTAACCCTGCCTCCCAGCCACTGGGTCTCAGACTCATTAACATGAACACAGGAAGGAAAATAACTCGGCTATTGGTGTTTTTTTTTTTACAACTTTAAGGACCTAATGATTTTGATAAGGGTTATTCAAGTGTTCGTACTGGGAAGTTGATTTACCTCCAAAAAAATAAAAAATCTGCTGAGTTATAGACAATTCTTTCCCAATGTAAGTCTATGGGAAAAGGTCCGGGCCCAATGGCATCACGAGACCAGTGTTTGTTGTCTCCAAATACCAGGCTAATTTATACATTTCACATGTGAACAGCCATCTTCGTCCTTGTGCATCATCCATATTTACAAAATCGATATCTACACACCCACACAAGTTTGGAACAGTTTAAAATATGTTTAGAAACTCCTATCCTTCAAGTTTTTACTTTTACCAATGATCCCTCCCAGAGCTCTACGTGCTGTACGTGCCCATGTTATGATGCATATAACAATAACTCTACTGGGAAAAAAATAAATCTACTATGACTTGGCTTTTCCTGTTTCTGTCTTCTATTTGGGGATATTTTGGCTGGGACAAAAAAAATAAAAAAATGAACCCCTAATGGCTGGAGTTCAGAGAAGGGGCAAGCCAGATTGCGAAAGAATTGCTTTGAGTGGTGGATCGGCATTGCAGGAATTTTTTAATTTCCTGTTACTCAATAATTCTGCTCTAGTTAGGTCCTTGGACAACATCCTGCACTGTACCTTGTCTGATCAGCTCAATCCATTGGACAGATGCAGGGGAAACATGCTTTAATCCTTTATCATTGGTCCACAACATGGTGGCCCTGTGTGACTGTCCTGGCAGGTAGGAGACCGGGTGTAGTGTTTTGGACAATGTGGTCCGGCTCAGTGATGTCACACGCTGGGGATGCACCTCAACTCGCCCCTTAGCCCACCGCACAAGCGACTATTTTAACCTCCAGGCTTTTTATGAGCTCATGGTGATAAACGGGAACGATTCTGCCGTCTTTTACTGGGGAAATAAAGAAAACAGTGAGATGAGAAGCAGAACGAAGTGAGCCGTAAGTGCTTTACTGTGGGGGCGTTAACTTCCAGGCCTCCGGGGCTGTGGAGCTGCTTTTCTGGTGAGGATCTTCCCCTCCTTAACCTCCACCCCGCCTCCCTTCCCACTGCACGTTCGTCATGGCTGCTCAGGGTCAAATAAATCACCTGCCATCGCAGGTGCTGACCTGTTGTTTATTAGTAAATGTCTAAAGGGAGGAGCTGGAGAGAGGTAGTCAAGGGGTTAAAGCACTAGTCTTAGGTCTTAAGGTTGATTTAGCAGCCCCTCTGGGAGGCTGCTGTACTACCCTGAAGAAATGAATGCCAATAAAGCCCGCAGTGACTGATGTTTGAGAGCGTCTTAATTGTCTTGTTAAAAAGAAAAAGACTACGGTATGTAGGAAGAAAATGTGCTCTTGGTGCTGGGAGTTTTCATAGCAAAAACAAACTACACATTTAAGGAGTTATGAAGACATTACGGCTGAAAACTGCTACTGACAACCAGCTTTCATATTTGACCAATGTTATTTTAACTTTAAATGAAGATAAGGACAGCATTGTCTCTTTCTAGGGTTTATAATCATTTATAAAACCCGGCACATAAACTCATACATCGCTGCTTTTTTTTTCAGAAAACAAAACAGTTGACAGTTCGGGGATACCTGGTTTTCATTTTGTACGAGGAACTATTCCCCAACGTTTAATCATATGTCATGCGTTTAAATGGTGGAGGATTATAAAGGGATTATTATATTATGAGAACGCTGACTGTCAGAAATGACATGACACAAAATGACTTCAATCATTGCTTCATAACTGAAACAATAAAGGCGTATACAGTACAACCTTTGAGACTAGCCAGGACTGACAGCAGAGCCTGATCTTCAGCTATCTAATAAATTACACGATTGTCTCTTCAGTCTTGACTTTGCTTCCTGAAGCATGTGAGCTTGAAAGACACCAAAGCACTGGAGGCCAAAGCATAACACTCCCGCTGCCACCATCCAACAATGACAGGCACCTTCCAACGAAGACAAGTCAACCGTAACATTTTTAAATTAAAATAATGATTGTCTAAACATTTATACACCCGAATTCTGTGTACATATGCCTTTGTCTAGACAGTGCGCTGCCATAAAGCTGGCAAAACAACATTAGCCTGCACAAAATATCTGTATCAAGTGATGTCATCTGCCCATGTAATGTAAAGCTAAGATTGAGCTCGATCAATTAGGATTTGCAGCGGAGCAGAAAATAGCTTATGACAGAGCTAAGGTGCAGGAATGCATGAGGAAAAATAAACTTCTCCTCTGCCACACACTCTGCTTCTGCTGATTCACGACGTATATGCATTCTGTCCTCACTAATAGAAGAAAAGTCTCTTCATATTTGTTAAACTGAGATCATTTATACACTTTCTCGCAAATAATAATTGCAATTGATCGACAGTTGCATGTGTAGATTTTGCAGTGATTTCATTGAATCAATGAGCAACCTCCAGTTGTTTCTACATCAATGAAACACAACATAAACTCCCTTAAACCGACTGGAGTTTTGCCTCAGTTCTGGTCACATCGGAGCTGCTTGAGGTGCTACGAGTCCTTGCTTATCTGACTGGATTGTTTTTGACTACAGGAGAGCTCCCAGCTTCCCCGCGATCTTCCATTCATCTTAACACGGGACAAGCTCAGTGCACCACCCATTTACCTACATTTACCTGACATTGGCTTCGTAACAAAAACTAGAAACTACAAGTAACTACTCCCCACTAGTACCCCAAACACACCACAACCACTACTGCAGGAAATGCACTATTATTTTTGCCCCATTTATAGAATCCTTTTGGGCTGCTTCATCATGTAACCTAACCCGTAAGGATTGTGTTTTTTTACTATATGGTTCCTTCCATGGTTTGAAATAAAAAACGTGGTTATGTGTTGGTTAAAATGATGCAACAACGCATTCTATTTATAAGTTACCTTGCTATAATTGGTTGTACACCTGAGTCTTAAATATTGAAGTCTCCATCTTACGACGTGGAAAAGGAGATACAATAATAGGGTAAAATATGCTACATGTCATCTTTTTTAACAGTAACACTGCTGGTGTGCACAGTTTACTACATACAGCGAAGGAACTAAAAAGATGTGTAAATTGTGACCTTCTGTACACCGCGGTTGAGGCAGAGGCATAGCTGAGGCTTCATAATCTGCAGGCAAAATCTCTTACTGTCACATCAGTGAACCTGTATAGTTGATCTTTTCACAGCCCATTATTTGTAGCAGATATTATCAGTATGGATATCAGCACGTCAGAATGAGCTCACTGATGAATCAGTTTAAATGACTTATTACCTGCTCAATCTGCCTTATCGCCTTCATCTGCTTTCAAAAGCGCCGTCTTTAACAGAAAACTTCCTCTCGGCGAGCAAGTCTGTGCAGCGGGTCATTCCCAGTGACAGCTCAAATCATGTTTGTTGTTGAGCAAGAGGTTGAGAGTCGAGGCTTGACGGGCAGGTGTAATAAGCCAGTGAGTTGAGATGTCACCCGTGGGTGCCGCCTCGGGCAAATAAGGCCTAGTGAGCGTCAAAGGATTCCTGCGCTATAATGTAACTCTTTGTTCAAGTTGTACTGCAGAAATGGGAAATATGTCCGCGCTTGACGTGGTCTTGTAATACCGGGGTAATGAGTGTCAAAAAGCAACGGCCATTTGAAAATACCTTTTGGCATCATGCTTCACTTCGGTGTCAAAAACCACCAAACGCAGGTTTAGCTGCAATTACTTCACCTAAGAAGATGTCATTCTTTGAGGAGCAGGAAACAGTAAAAAAATAAATACAATTAAAAAGTGATTAGTCATTATATCATTATATTTGATCTGGCAGAAGAACTGGATAAACTTTGGATAAAACCGACTGTCCTGCGTCTGTAATAGTAGATACGGTATTTGCTACATCGAGCAGTTACTGGCAGCTTCTCTTAGTGAGTGATCCATTAATGAGTGACTCATTTTTGAACAATTACATAAACATGCCAAGCAGCATTTTTTTCCTGTGTATATTACAACAACACAAACTCATCTATCCATGTTTTTTTTTTTTTTTATCTACCCTATTCACGGAGGGCGGGGTACACCCTACAATGCTAAATGCTGTTAATCCTGGCCCGAGGCCTCAGACGACAGAAATACAAATTTGCAGCTGCCTTAATTACCAGATTTCAAAAAAACAAACAATAAATCTGCCTCAGATAGAGATGCTGGTGGAAAACAAACAACCTCTGGGCTTACAGACAGTTATCGCCATATTCTGATGTCTTAGGAAGATTAGCATAAAAGCCCCCGTATATTGAGGAAACGGCTCCTATGCAGGGGGTTGTGACACTTAAAAAGTGTGTGAATCAGAGTTTCCTTAAGTGAATTCATTCTTGCCTTTTCTTTGAGCATTGGTCTGCAACGGCGCTGACTTTTAAGGCGGTTGTTTTCCGAGTTGATTGAGAGAAACATCTCGGTCTTTTGGAACAAGGTGTGTCTGTTTCACGCATGAGTAATACCTCCCGCGGGACAAAGTCAGCTCTGTTCTGTCCCCGACCACCCGAGTATCGCAGCCCAGCTTTTGAGGTTTTGATTATATTTTATGAGTCCTAATTGTGACTGACCTGGCCCGCTGGAGGCTTCATTGCATCTGAGGGAAGAAGGGGTCCGGCCCTTCCTGCTGACTGGGGCATCTCGGCCCATCAGCGCGGCCGTCTGCTGACCTCCACCTTCACAGGACGGTGAGGGACACGTCTCAAGTTCATCCTCCCCTTGGGTGGTACGGCTCTCAGCTTACCTCCACCTGTCCGCTGGGGCCAGCTTCTCCCTTCACCCCTCGCCCTCCGGCTCCTCTGTGAGACTACTTAACATACCCCGCTCGGCTCCTTTTACAGCTCTTAAGCAAAACTCCGCCATTGTTTACCAACACTAGTTTGGGGAAAACACGGCTTTCAAGTCTAGTTTTGCTGCCACACGGCATTTTGAGTCGGTGAGTGTTTATAGTAGGATGTGAATGGAGCTATGGGTTAACTTAAACCTCGTATTAGTTCGAAAACGAGGCACCGCCGAGGACTTTTTTTTCCCTCTGAAGTCCAGTGGCTGGTGCTCTCTTTGGGTAGTAACATAAGAATGTGAGTCTAACCCTTTATTAAACTGCAGATTCCTCATTGTTTGTATAACCTCAAAGTGACTCCAGAGTCACATTTGTTCTCTAGGCCTCCGTACAGCAGAAAATGGCCGCTGCATGACCAGAACCTCTTTGATGCAATAATGAAAACAAATGAGTGTAACATGAGTTAATATATTGGGGGAGTGCCGCAGTTTCAAAGCTGACATCGCGGGGAATTGAGGTGCAACCAGGGAAACACTAAGCTATGTTTGTCATCACTCTCGACGTTGTCTCTCGCACAAATGATTTCCTCCAGTTCACTTCAGAGTATCAGTCTTCTTAGGGGTTCAATTAATCAAAGGAAGCACAGCTCCATATGCCTCTGCCGGGCCGCTTCGACTGACCCCGGCATCACTGTGGACTTCAAGCCATACTTCATTATTCTGCTCCTGCTTTATGCTTCAAGTAAATACCAGAGAAAAGTGCAAATCATGTTGGAAAAATAAAAAATGTTAGCAATCCCAATTGTTGCTTAAACAGAACCCTCTAGAAATGACGACTGTTGTGGTGCTAAATATGGTGTTAGGACACGACCCAATTCATCACGTTTGAATTGAGTTACTGAGCCTTATCCTCTTTATTTACAAAAGCATCATTTTATCTTCATAGACTCGGTATTACCTGCTATTTAGGCAGAACCTGAGTTATTTTCTACAAGCTCACCTGTTGTTCTCATAAGGAAATAAATGCCTCTCTCTGGCGGTATAATAACATTCCCGCTGGAGAGTAACAGCTTAATTCACTCTTATCACTTTTGGTTGTCTGGCTCGCAGTCAAGCTTGGGTCCAAGAGGTGAAATGAGTTTGGCAACCTCAACTCCAGGCGCGACAAGAGAACACACATCATGGTACAGTTAGTGGAAAAAGAGAGGGAAAATTGCCTGCATAAGCAGGAAAGATAGAGTTTCATCGTTGTCCTGCTAAAAACGCACACTCGTCTTTGGCAGACTTCAAACGCGTAATCGGCAATCATTTTTCAATGAGCCCCAGAGGAGCACATTTTAGTGCTCCACCAAACAGTCTGCTGCTTTGTGCTCTCTAATCCCTCACGGTTATGCATCACGGGGAGCCAGTGGTCGTTCTTTAGGCGGAGGTTAACCCCCCCCCCCACCTCCAGACGCAACAGACAGACGGACCCGCAGCCCTGCTCCAGTCCTCCCCTCCACCGCCTCTGCTCTGCCTCAACCCGCAACGTCTGTATCCATCAGGAAACACTCACTTTCTATTGGTGCAGCCCTCAAATTAAGATTGTCTTTTGATCTGGAGGCTGGACAATGAAACACGATCCCATAAATGGCCTTCTCATCTGCCTTGTTAGGCTCTATGAGGAGGTTTCACCAGCCCCTTGGATTGAGCGCTGCCTCTTCTGGAGACACACACACACACACACACACACACACACACACACAGCTGTCGTCCCTTAACCCCTGCTTCACTCCCATCTCATGGTTTGCTTGTGCTCACAATCTGAGACATAGTGCTCGGGAAAAACCATATGCAAGGAAGCCAATAATCTAAACAGCACTTAACCTGGCCGGTGGAGGAGAGTATTTGTGTGATGAGAAAAATCTCCAGGCTCTGGCTCCGTCTCATTAATAAGAAAAGACGAGCGTTCCCCACTGCAATTAAGAGTCAATCTCCTGCATTAACTCACCGCCCCACGGCCACACACACAGCACAAAGACAACAGACCATCCCCTGTCACTCATTTTGCTGGGGTGAGCAGTGCGGAGAGCACTCCCAAGAAATACGTATATTAAATTAGACGCTCCGTCCTACTGGGCTCACCTGCTGAAACCTAAACTGAAATGCAACGAATGCAGCTCCGACTGCGTCTGACATTTGATCGTATTACAGCGATCATTTTAGTGTAGTGCATTACAATCCGACATACACGGTCAGAGTATGAAAAAGGTGACAAAATACCAAACTATATTCAGATAAGGGGGAACGATTCTATTTTAGCAATAGAATAAAACAAGAAAGTTTTATTGCAAATAAAGCAAAATATACTAAAAGCAGCAAAAGTAAAAGTACTCATAATGCAGAGAGGGCCATTTCAGAAAAATATATATTATTGGATTATAATTACTGATGCATTAATGTGTTCATCACTTCAATGTTGCAGCTGGTAAATGTGGAGCTCAATTAGATTTATTCAATTTATTACACGGCGTTGTTAAATACTCGATTCTGATTGGTCAATTAGTTATTCTACAGCAGCGGACTGTAGAATGCACTGACAGTTAATGTGGATGTAGTTTGGATCTCCTTACACAGCGAGCAGAAGTAGAAAATCATTGTAAAATCTATAAAATCATTGTAAAATCAATAAAATCATTCTTAAATCAATATTTTGTGTCATATTGATGACATGCTCTATGGACATTATCTCTCACATATTTTATATATTACTTTACATACTGATGGATTGCTTGTGAGTTTCCCCCTGGGACTAATAAATCCTCATTTGTTAGGTGGAGGTGTGTCGCTTCATGAGGATGTCCTCAGCATACGCCACTATTTTAGACTGTGTAACACTCAATACAAAAGCAGGTTTGGACAACTCACCATTGTAATTTGAACAGCAAACATCATTAAGCACTCTAAGCGCAATATTCATCAAACAAGATTACTGCAGCACTCAAAAGGAGCGCAATGGTGGGCGACAACAAACAGACAGTCATTTCAAAGAACACACTGTAGACGTGATGGGAGAGAATCTCAACAGAAATACTGGGGATCAACACGCCACTTGAAAACCATTATTCTGTTTATTATGTTACATCATGGTTTCAGTGTAGGACCAGCAGACCAAACAGGGCCAATGAATGAATGTGTGTGTGTGTGTGTGTGTGTGTGTGTGTGTGTGTGTGTGTTGGTGGTCATGGGGGTGTTCAAGAGTCTGACAGAAAATAAGAGACAAGTGGAGGCATGGGAGATTGAGTTGGGGTGGGCTAGCATAATGAGTGACATATTGTGAAATCTTTACCTACAAAGCAGAGTCTTCTTCCATGCAAATGAGACTCACTGGATAAGGATCTGTTTGATGGGACACATGCGGAATCTGAGGCAGTTAATTCCCTCATTAGTATTCAACAGAGCTGATTGGCAAAGACCAGGGAGAGCCAGCCGGAGAGCATGTCTGCAAAACCCAATATTGATTTGTTTAATGGTGTCAGGAAGTCAAAAATCACAAATCTCCTGTCAATTGTTTATGAGGCTGTTTAGCGGGCCAATAGATGCCCCTCGCTTAATTAATACCTCATTACGGAGATGTGATTATATGCTTGAACTGTTAATGGGGCCCCTGCATTTCAAAGACCACCATAAAAGGTGTTTTGACAAACAGAGCTGGGGAGAACGCGATATCTGATGAGTCTCAGTGCGTTTGTTGATTTGGGACTTTTGTTTGTTTTCTTCCCTTTTTATCCATTATTCACAGGGCATCCGCGCTCATTTTCATTTTCCTCTGCTTATATCCAATTTAGCTTTCTATCATTTCGCAGCATAATGTTGTTTTACCCGCGTTAAAACTTGCTGCTCCGTACGTCAGGTGACTTCATGAAATAAATAGGAAAAGGAGTAATAAACAGTTTGTGAGGATGATGGAAAAAAAAAAAGCTATTGAATAAAATTTGACTGCATAAAAAATGTGCACATGTACGATATCCAAACACATACAGGATACCGTACACAATGTCTGCAGGAAATATATTTTAAAAAATCATCATCGACAAAGAGGCCAATCCCCAAAAAATGTCTTGTTCCAAACGGCAGAAAAGCGAGGTGGGGGTGTTCACCTCGCCGAGCACACATGGCTGATCTGAAGGGCTCTCTATTTAAAGGCCCATAAAGAGAGTGATAATGGCATAGGTTTATGAGGACTCAGCCCAGTGAGACAGGCTGTTACTGCCGCGGCTGCTGTTGTTGGTATTCCCACTGTTCCTCGATGGCCACTAAAGCGGAAAAATGGATCCCCACTTTGGGCTGAAATATGAAGCTGGGCTTATTCTCCCTCTCTTTCTCTTTTTGTGTGAAAGGCGCCCAGGCATTTGCCTGCATGGTTATGGAGTTAAATGCTCAGCTCCATGGCTGGGCTTCTGCACGGTCCCCCCCCCCCCCCCCCCCCCCCCTCCGTTTCACTCCCCCTGACAGGATTAGCAGGTCTCCAGTGTTAGAAATACATTAAGTGGACCTTTGCAGTCACTTATTATGCCTGATTATGCAGCTGGAATGGGCAAGGTAGGCTCTGTTTGTAGTTAAATAACTTCTCAGATGCTTTTTATTTTTTTTTTCTACAGCAGCAATCTTCAAAGCGTGAACGGGTCAGTGGCTCAGGCACAAAGCTGAGATTGATTTCCACCCTCCTACTCTTTGTTCCCGTGGTTTAAAGAGGACAGGTTCTACTAAATTAGTTTGCCCGTGTTATTAATGGAATAGCCAATTAAACTCCCATACAGTGGTGTCATGGCAAAACAATGCAGCCGCACGGCCTTCCCACAGCAG